>LR880971.1:11462188-11479316 GCA_904067115.1 Aegilops sharonensis | reverse complement strand
CATGGTCTAAGGAAGAGATACTTGACATTGGAAAAGCTCTAGCAAAACGAACTACACGATCTTGTGCTATGCTTAGGATTGGGTCTTGTCCATCACGTCATTCTCCTAATGACGTGATCCCGTTGTCAATGACATCTGATGTCCATAGTCAGGAAACCATGACTATCTGTTGACCAACGAGCTAGTCAACTAGAGGCTCACTAGGGACGTATTGTGGTCTATGTATTCACACGTGTATTACGATTTCCGGATAATACAATTATAGCATGAATAAAAGACAATTATCATGAACAAGGAAATATAATAATAATGCTTTTATTATTGCCTCTAGGGCATATTTCCAACATCGGGCGCGCCGGTGCAGGCGGAGAAGGAGGCGGAGTGCCGCCACGCGCTGGAGAAGGAGCCTGCCGAGTGCCCTGATCGTCACTCGCCGGAGGAGGAGGCGGTGGAGGAGGCGGAGTGCCCTGACTCGCCGGAGGAGGAGGAGGAGGCGGAGGCGTCCAGTTCGGAAGGTTGATGAGATCCTTCCGCCATAGGCATGGAGTCTTCAGAGTAGAACCCAGTCGATACTCCCCTTCATCGGTAGGGTGGTCAAGCCGGAGGTCCTCAAATCCCTCCGTTATTTCATCCACCATCACCTTAGCATATTCTTCTGGAATCGGCCGGCAGTGAAAAGTTGAGTCGGGTTTAGTAGGATAAACAGAGCCAACAGCCGCCTTGACCTTCAAATTGCTCCATTGTGCCATAAGGTGGCAATTTTGAGACTCTGTGATAGCATCCACGGGATAGCTGGCAGGAGCCGTCAAGGCATGCTCCGGCTGAAGCAGCTCGGTGGAAGCCACGCTGCTTCTCCGCTGAGATGGCGGGGTAGCTTTGGGGGAAGCTTCGGCAGGTCGTTTGCTGCGATCTGTTGCTTCTCGTTCCTCTTCTCGTTCCTCTAGCCCCATTACCCTTTCGTGCAGCGCCTGCATTTGGCCCTGCTCCAGTTTGTTCCTCCTCTCATGGGTTTTGTAACCCCCTGCGTCCAGAAATCCAGCCTTCCACTAAAGGGAGCCTGGCGTGCCTCGTGTCCGTCCAGGGTGCTCAGGATTCCCGAGGGCCACTGTGAGCTCGTCCTTCTCCCTGTCTGGAACGAACTTCCCTTGTTGCGCTGCTTCGATATATTGCTTTAGCCTCTTGACTGGTATGTCCAATTGCTCGTCCGTCCAAATGCACTTCCCTGATACAGGGTCCAAGGTTCCGCCAGCCCCGAAGAACCAAGTCCGGCAACGGTCTGGCCAGTTCATTGTCTCTGGTTCGATCCCTTTATCAAGCAGATCATTCTCAGCCTTGGCCCACTTAGGCCGGGCTATGAGGTAGCCACCTGACCCCGTGCGATGGTGAAGCTTCTTCTTCGCAGCATTTTGCTTGTTTGTCGCCGACATCTTTTAACTCTTTTCCGATGTCCTGTGGGCCACAAATGCGGGCCAGTCATCTCTGATCTTCTCATATTTGCCCTTGAATTCTGGTGTCCCTTTTTTATCGACAAACTTATTCAGGTCTTTCTTCGAATGCCTGAATAGGTCTGCCATCTTCTTAAGAGCAAAAGACTTGATTAATGGCTCTATAACTGGCTTCTGCGGATCATCCTCTGGCGGTAGGGTGAAATTTGACTTCAGCTCAGTCCAAAGATCATTTTTCTGTAGATCATTGACATAAGACACCTCAGGGTCTTCGTTCTTAGGCTTATACCATTGCTGGATGCTGATCGAGATCTTGTCCCTAACCAGAACCCCGCACTGAGCAACAAATGCCTTCTTTGTCCGGATGGGTTCAATCGGTTGGCCGTCGCGCGCGATTTCTATGATCTCAAACCTTTCATCCGAGCTCAACTTTTTCTTCGGGCCTTGTCTCCTTACCGAAGTTGTGCTCGATCCGGAGGGCTAGAAAAAGGAAGAAAGACGAGAGTTAATTAATATGTGTACATACCAAAACAATGAATGCATCAATTAGCTAGTCAGCACAGGCTTAACTAATATATATACCTGGCCGGACTCAGTTCTGTGATCACCGGAGCAGTCCTCACGGTCTACTTCTTCACCCTCTCCTTCTTCCACCGGCATTGGGTCATCGGAGCCATCATAAGCATAGCCAGCTACTTCTTCACCCTCTCCTTCCAGACCATCGGTGTCGTTGAGAAACATCATCGAGTTGACGGCATCACTTCCCTCTGCGATTATGTGCCTCAACAATGCTTCTTGTGCTTCGTCTCTGGGCGGGGTGTCCATAGTTTCTACAAATATTTATAACATGGCAATTATTATTCAAACATGACAGATATGGATATATTAGTGGCAAACGTAGAACTAGCTAGCTAATCACAATAAGGAATCATATTAAGTAGTGGCCTCGACGCTGCTTCTCTAGGGTTTCGGGTGGCCTCGACAACGCTTCAAGGGTTAGGGGGTGGCCTCGAGAACGCTTCAAGGAGGGGGGTAATATCGACCCCCCACCCCACGTGTTGAAGCTATCGGGAGTTGGTCGGCGTTGAACACTACATCTATGTCCCACAAGTGACGTGGGCATCGATGCCCGCGGTAGGGTAGAGGGTCGTGGATCGCCGAGCGGTCGAGGGTCAAGGGGTCGAGGATCGCCGAGGGGTCGGGAGGTTTCCTAGTGTCAAAGGATTCAACAAAACCATGTCTTCATCATTAGGCGGAAGTAACAGGTGCATGATGGTACGAAGCTCTCCAAAGTTATTTTGGAACGGAGTCCTAGATAGGATAATTCGCTTTTTGGTACAAAGTTCAGCAAGAACCTTCCGAATATCGTTATTTGGAAGGCCTTTGCTGAAATTCGTACAAAAAGGCAAATTATCCTATCCGGGTCTCCATTCCAGAATAACTTTGGAGGACTTCGTACCATCATGCCATGTTACTTCCGGCTAATGATGAAGCCAGGGATTTCTTCAATACTTTGACACTAGGAAACCTCTCGACCCCTCGGCGATCCTCGACCCCTCGAACCCTCGACGACCCTGGAACCCTCGACCCCTAGACGACCCTGGAACCCTCGACCCTCGATCCCTCGACCCTAGAACCCTCGACCCTGAAACCCTCGACCCTTGACCCCTTAACGACCCTCGACCCTCTACCCTAGTTCCCGACCCTCGACCCCTCGGCGATCCTCGACACCCTCGTTCCCGATAAAAATTAAGAAGAAGAAGAAAAAAAAGAGGAGAAAAAAAAAGGAGAAGAAGCTCCTCTATTCCTTCTTCTTCTCCTCTTTTTTTTTCTTCTTCTTTCTCTTCTTCCTCTCCTCGTCTTCTCCTTCTTTCTCTACTTATTTTCCTTTTGGTTTAATAAGACCTCCTACTCCAGCCGTTCCAGCTTGTCAAAATTCAGCACCTAAAGATGACAATGCTGCATTTATTTGTTCTTAGCTGAGTTACATTTTTTTCTTTATGTTCTGATGTACTCCAAGTTATATTAAATCAGAGGGAGTATGTTGTAATAGTGAGTTACAGTTAACCATAGCCTCTTCTTTTGAGTTACTACCACTCATGCGTGATTAGCTAACTCAAAAAAAAGTAAAATAGAAACATATGGTTACTGCTGATGGGGTCGGCGAGGAGATCCCCCTTGTAACTGATGTCGCGGCATGGTTGATGAGCCATGATGTGGCGCTTGGAGAATGCATTAAGAACGGTGTTTAGCTTTCTTTCTGCTATATAATGTATCTCTGAACTTTTTTGGAAGTGGTTCAGTCAGTGCCTATATCGCTGATGCTGTAACAGTAGCGTTATAGTTGTTTTTGCCCGAACCCTGATAAATTTTTTTCCATTAGATTTTGACTCTTGTAGTTTTGATTTCAATGAGGAAATCCACAAAGGACAAATCTCGGATTTTTTTTTTTGCATGTATTTACATTCTGTTATGTTGAGAAATAAAGACCCCCAGGTTTGATGACGAACACACAAGAATTCAGTGTGGTATAGCAGATTGATGTCAAACAATTTTCTTTGACAAATTGCAGTATCAACATGAACCATGTAGCAAAACTAAGAAAACATGAAGAGAATTTGTCCTTGTGCGTCGGCCATGATGAGAAACTAAAAGTCTGGAGGCAGAAACCACATGTACCTTAGAAGGGCGGCGAGTATTGCTTGGGGTGGTAGATGTAGTCCAGCCGATGCTCACAAGCTCCCCGTATGCTCCCGTGGTCCAGCCGACCTCCGGGTAGCCAACCTTGCAGACTGCCTGAAGACTGTTCGTCGTGGAAGACGACCTTCTCGATGGCACAATTATGCTTCGGGGAGAGCCATCGAGAACACGCATGTGGCAGCAATCCGGCCGCCATTACGGGACCCAATAAGGCGTTTGTGGGGTGAATGTCACACTCCTAGATGAGTCTAGCAGCGCCACCACAGATGTGGACACAAAGACTGGAAGCAGAGGAAACAGAGCACATCAGGACAGATGAAACTGAAGCTGCTACAGCTGAGTAGAAGGCGGGAAATGGTTTGGCGCCAGCAGAGGCACGTAGCAGTGAGGGCCAAGTGAGTGTGGGATCAAGGCGGTCAGTGAGGGTAGCCGGCGCAGTTATTGATGCACTATCGATGTTGCTTATATATCCATGTAGAGAGGAAATTCTGAACTCCTCCCCTTTGTTCTTCTTCTTCTTCTTCCCCAAGTCTCACTGTTCTTCCCTCCTACCCATGAAATTATAGATTTGTTGTCCCAATCACAGGTTAGGACGTTAGGTCATAAAAAATGATCCTGTGATCAGTTAGGTCTCTTCGGAGGAGCAGCCACGGTTCCGCCATTCAAACCAAGTGCGTTATCACAGTTCATCATAGCAGGTCTTAGATCCATGGAAGAGAAGTTCCTCACCGAAATTAAGGAGAGAAAGGACATCAAAGTTGCACTGAGAGTACAGATTGAATAGGTGAAGTAACTTCTCGGGATCATCCCACTAATTAACCAGCCATCCAATGAAGTAGCCTCCATGACCAAAGTGCCACTTCGTGTTCTGTTGCCTCTCAATCCAGATCCAACATGCATGCAGAGACCAAAAGGCCATGCCAGAGCTGCATCAATGAGCTAGCTATGTTCACTATTGTTCATTCACTTCCGTGTTTGCCCTACATGATGCATCACTCAAATGAAAAGAACTTATACACTTTCTCTCTGCTAGCTTCCCAAAGCAACCCCGTCGTTTGTAATTTATAGAGGTGCGTTATTGCCCGTGTTTTATTAATGCATGCCAACCAATAATTCCTCAAAAGTTACAAAGATTTGGTACTTTCTTGTACAGCCTGTTTGGTTGGAGATATTTAAAGAGAGAGAAACCAAAATTTAGACGTTCAGCGACACAAAGTCACTCCATTGTGTAATATGATAAGGAAGGATTATCCATGAAAATTGGAGTATAGCTCATAACATTTTTAATAACAGGGAGGATGGTGATTAGGAGAGAACTGTTTTAGTACATAGAACATCTTGATACTTTGTCATAACTTATATTCTCATACCTACAAAATCTCGCGCAATCCCCAAACTCACCCAATATGTCTACCCGGATAGTCTGGAGAAAAAAGTGTGCCTAATAACCCTCTCCCCAAACCTGCCCCATTTGTCCAGACAGTCCGGGTGTCCCCAAACCTGCCCGGTATGTGGGGAAGAAAAAAAATGGGAGATAACTGGGAGACCCCATTAATTGGAGGGGAGGACAAATGTGGCTCAGCAAATAAGGGCTCAAATTATGCACTTGCCCTTGAAGATGCTCTTAACTAATCCCTTGCATATTCTCACAACCAAACAGGGGAAGAAACTTCTCTCTCAAATCCCCAAATACAATTGCCATTAGATACGAAATAGAGGATTTGGACTAAAATGACACATTCAATGCCCAATTTTTCTATAGCTCGTATTCTACTTCCTTATAGTTGCCAAACATGTTAGTTGACCTTCTATGATGCTTGAACAATAGTCCAACCATCCAGAGTGCATTCATTCGACGGATAAAAGCATAGGGTTGGCATTGGACGGATGAATTAGTTTTCATGACGCTAAGGAGGCACCTCCTCCGTGGCTATGGCGGGAGCTCGCAGATCCCGCTATGCCAAGCTTGTCGTCCCTCTGCTTCCTCCTTCGTGTCCATGTCGACAAAGGGGAACCGCCATCACGTTTGTAGCAAATTAGTGTTACCGTTGTTTCTTTGACAATTTTTAGTATCAACGTGAACCATCTATCAAAAAATAAGGAAACGTGAAGAGGATTTGTCCCCATGCATCGGCCATGAGGAACTAAAAGTCTGGAGGCAGAAACCACATGCAACCATTATTGTTGTCCTCATCACGGTAATGGTACACCCGTGACATGATCCTCCCCATTTGATGCATGTACCCGTTGTCCGAGAAGTACATGGCACAACTACCGATATCCAAACGCTTCATGTAGCACTCACCTTCGAAGGGTGGGGAGTATTGCTTGGGGTAGTAGATGTAGTTTCTGTCCACCCCACCTCGTTGGACGCCAACGTGAACCGCCTTAGAGCACGCGGGGCTCAGAAACAGGGCCTGGTCACCCAAGCTCCTCACCTGCGCCCACTTGTATCGCTTTGGCATCCTCTCGTCGCATTCGGCAAGCTCGTACACCTTGAAGTATGAGCGGAGGTCGGGCCACTCACAGAACTCCACTGCGATTGCCACCTTGCCATGCAGCTCGAATATATGTTTGGGCCATTGCTTGTGCATGTTGTGGATGCTCGCCTCGAGGTCGGATATGATGTGCACCATGGCGATCGTTGGAGCGTCGCCGTCTTCATTCACGGCGACCTCGTACATGAACAGCTTGGTGCACGAGATGGCGTATAGGAACAGTTTGTGGTTGCGAGAGAGGCCATGGAGTTCGCCGTCGCAGAACGCGATGTCCACAAGATCCCCGTATGCTTCTGTGCCACATCCTTGTGTGGTCCAGCCGGCCTCCGGGCTGCCAACCCTGCAGAGTGCGAGATTGCCCCATGTGGTGATCGCGGCGAGCATGCATCCGCCGGAGGAAGGGTCGTCGGAGAAGACGACCTTCTTGATGGCGGGCCGGGCGATTGTGGGCTTGAAACCCGCCTCGATTGCGTGCGGCCACGCGTACTCGACGGCGCTCTGGTTCGCGGTGAGCGTCACCTCGACGCCAGAGAAGAAGTTCACGATCAGGAGCTGCTGCCCATGGTCGTCGGACGTACAAGTGGCAGCGATCCAGCCGCCATCATGGGACCCAACCAGGCGCGTTCCGGGTGACAAGGCCAACGGGAGCCGGACGCGCACAGTCCTGCTGTCCTCGGGGCTGTACGCCCACGCCGCAACACGGTCAACGGTGGACGGCGAGGGTAGCATCAGCAGCAGAGGCAGAGCAGGCAGCGGCGGGTGCCACGAGGCGACGGTGCACCATGACGTGCAGACTGCCGCAAAGCGCGCGTGGTCGTGCGCCGAGGAGCAGCCGCGGTAGATGGCCGCCAGGAGGTCGCCGGGGAGCTCCGACCACGGCCGCTCGACGCCCTTGCCGTCTGCCATCGATTGGTTCGTCGTGATCGTTTGATCGTTTGTTATTGTAATAGTTGGCGCCTTGGCTGCCCCGTTGGAACCGCTGTATATAGATACGGCCGGCACGCGAGTAGAACGTACGATCGGATTTAGGTTAGACACACGATCGGATTTGTTTGAGAGGCGCCACGTACTCTTTTCGAACTCAGGCCACTAGCTGCTACCTTGTTCAACATCTCTTGACTGAATCCCATATAGGGTACCGGTAGAACGTACTCCCTCCGTCCCATAATGTAAGACATGTCTTATATTATAGGACAGAGGGAGTACTTTGCAAACACATTATAAAACCCCCTATCTATCTATCTATCTATATCTATCTATCTATCTATACCTATACTAATTTGTGACTCCCTAAAAATTCCTACATTAATTAGAATTTACGAGCCGTTTATCTGGTGAGACCGAGTAATAACGATATAGATCTACCCATATAAATTCTGGCTAAAAGAAAAAAACTCACGTATATTAGTTCATCTGATGGGACCGCGTAATTACGTTACAGATCTACCCATATAATTTCGTGCTAAAAAAGGTCACGTATATTTGCCTCACGATCTAAACTTCTCAATCTCCCATGTGAAAAAAGCTTGGCACATGATTTTCAAAAAAACAAAAAGAACTGGCACGTACTCATCTCTCTGCTTCTCTCACTATCTCTCACGACTCTCCCCTTTCCTTATCTCATGACTATTTTAAAACCAACTATCTCACGATTCTCTGCTTCATCTAGGTCAGCAAAAGAAAACAAAAAAAATCCCCATCTCACAAGTCAAGTCGTCCCTGGCGGCGACCCCCCGTTTCTCTCTTCTCTCGCTGGGGAACCGTTCCTGTAGAACCCTACCTCCATCTAATAACAGTTGCAGCGGTGTATGGTGGGATTAAAGCAAATGGGGAGGAAGAGATGGATGAATCATTCTCGAGATATTTGCCATCGGTAAGGACCAATCCCTCTGTCTCTTCTGGTTCCTCCTCATGGTTAATCTTAAGCAATTTGATATGTACATAATCAGTGTGTAGGTTTGGATCGATTCAACCCCTTGATTGATTTTCTGCCTACTTAATGCAGGCACGTCTAACCAGATAGACGTATGTACGTACACGCACAGCCTCAACACTTCCACCCCACCGTGCTGGCAGCCAACGTGAACCGCCTTAGAGCACGCAGGGCTCAGAAACAGGGCCTGGTCGCCCAAGCTCCTCACCTGTGCCCACTTGTGTTGGTACGGCGTCCTCTCGTCACGTTCGGCAAGCTCGTACACTCTGAAGTATGAGTGGAGGTCGCGCCACTCACAGAACTCCACTGTGATCGCCACCTTACCGCGCAGCTCGAATATGTGTTTGGCCTCACACCATGACGGTTGCTCGTGCTGGATGCTTGGTTCACCGTTGGTGTGCCGCCGTCTTGGTTCACGACGACCTCGTACATTAACAGTTTGTTGTTGTGAGAGAGACCAAAGAGCTCACCGTTGAACAAGGCGATGTTCACGAGCTCCCCATATGTATGAGTGCCGCATCCATGTGTGGTCCACCGTGTCGCTTCCGTGCGGCGAACCCTGCAGAGCGCGAGATTGCACCTGTGAGACACGGGAGAGAGGAAGATCCCCGCCACTGCCGTCGGCCCCCGGGCGCATCCCGGTGGCGTCCTCCAGCGGTGATGGGGTAAGGGAAGGTGGATTCGGCCCCGACAGCGGCTAGGGCTGGGGAACCGCCCCAGTAGCCCAAGCGGGAGCGACGTAGGGGTCGGTTGAAATCATAAAATTTGGTATGGGCAACTAAAAAAACTGCCATTAATGGATGCCATTCCGATTTGAGCTACTAAAGAAAACCTGACATTCATCCCTCCTCGCTAGTGATGAACAATATTTTAGTGGGTGCGGCCAAACTATTTGTCTTCTTCACCTACAAATCAACGCATGATAACTGGCTCAATGAGAACAACCAAGATGAGGCCCTCCTGCCAAAGTCGAGATGGCCGCTCAATCCGACGTTGATGCCCCCAGCAAATGACCAACATCTCTCGGTTAATGGGTTTAATGAGAGGGGTCTGGACAAAAAGAGGATGGAATTCGCTAGCCGACAGAACCTTCGATGGTCATCGTACTAATTGACTGGCGGGCCAATGAAGTCAGCTATGTTATCACAGTGCGCATTCGTTTTCGGATGCCTCTCAATCCTAATCCAAGCTAGTTAGCTCCAGTATGCATGAAGAGATCGAAAGGCCATGCGAAGGATCAGTGAGGTAGCTATGTTCAGGTTCACCCATGCTTGTGATGCCTGATGCTAACATGACGAGAGAGAGTACTATAAGCACCTAGTTAAATTCGTTATGAAATGTAGTTTCATAGTATGTAAATTTGATATTATAGTTGTTGATATTTCTTAATATAAATTTGGTTAAACCTTGCAAAGTTTGACTTGATACAAATCTAATACGCAGAGTAAAAATGACGAGAGGGAGTACTATAAGCACCTAGTATCATCCCCATACTAACATGTAAGAAAGTCCTTCGAAGAAGAACCCACTAAAACATTAAATTCCAGTCCATACAGATGTTTGCTGTTGAGAGTAACTTCAAGCACTAGGAGCAGGGTATCATATGGTCTCCACATCATCTGAATGACAATGCTTTTGCACATAAAGAAAGCTTGCAGTCTAACAGCGGTGTCGCGATGTGATGAATTCGCGAGAGATGGGGCGCATGACTCTTTGGTTTATTTGGCACGTTTGCAATGGTCCGACCTCTGACACACGGGGAAATTACTCCACAAAGGCACAAAAAGAATTGTTGTGTGCATGTATCAAACAGTTTTCTCTTGGGCACCTAGTGAAGGAGGAGATGGTCCTTACTGATTTTCCCGTGCCACGTGTTTCTGCACTAGGTCTCAGCTCATTGTGGATAACAGGGATCCAGAGTCCATGTTAAGTTGGGTGGCCATGAGCTGGTTTTTGATCACTTAGACGAGGTTGCCAATCATTTGGATGATGGAGACACATGGTATGTTGGTCAGCGTGAGAAGCAGTGGTCCTTGAAAAAGAATGGCAGGGATGTGGACAAATACGCTTGCTGAAAGAACCTCTCCTCGTCATCCTACTAATTGACCAGCTGGTCTATGATGTCACCTATGTTATCAAAGTGCGCGTTCGCTTCCAGTTGCCTCTCAATCCTAATCCTAGCTAGTTAGCTACAACAAGCATGAAGAGACCAAAAGGCCATGACAGTGATCAATAAGCTAGCTATGTTCAAGTTCACCATGTTCAGTCCAATATTTGTGATTCCTGATGCATCACTCAAAGAAATCTATAGTTGCTCTTTGGTAGCTTCTCAAAGCAACTCCATCGTTTGTAATTTATAGATCTGCAATATTTCCCGTGTCTAGTTAATGCACACCTACCAATACTTCCTCAAATGTCTATAGTTTATTTGGTTGGAGGTGATTAGAGCAAGAGAATTTAAATTTAGATGTTTCAAGGTACAGAGTCACCGACTTGGAGGTTTCGGTTGCCACGCATTCCTAGTGAGCTAGTTGCAACATGCACGGAGATATAAAAAGGCCATGCCTGAACATGACAATGTTCGCCAGTTCTCTTTCGCTCCATGGTTGCCATGCATGATCCACTAAAAAACTGTTGGTGATTCATATTTCTGGGCAGGCCTCATGGCGGCAAGTAAACATCTTGAGCACTTCAAATCTTCCAAAATAAAGGATTTTTTTCGATAAAGGGCGCTTTTTATTATCTCAAAATGTAGCATCAAGCGGATACAAAGCATTATGAGTAACACCCGGCCTCTGCATAACTAGGATGCATACAGCCCAATACGAAAGTCTGACAAAAAATCATGAAATAAAAACCGACAAATCGGCAACAGTAGAGTTCTATAGACCGACACTATGCCTATGTCGATGAAGGTGGTGGATCGATCCGAAGGTTATGTTGCCACCCATGTTGAGAAAAAACCTGCAAGTCATCTGCTCCAATCGCATACACACCCCATTGAACGGCAGTTGGTCCTCCGGCCGTTGTAACATAGACCATGTACGTAGCGATTGCGTAAACCGGAAAATAACCTGCAATGGAGAAGCATTTTTTTCATTAAAAATCAAATTGTTTCTACATAGTCAAAGCGACCAAATTAAGGCATACGCTCCCACCCTTATTAGCGTTTTGAACCTATTTCAAATACCGTCGAACCAATGACCAAAAATATTGGCAACACTTATGGGCAGATACAAATTTGATGCTATTTGGATGACTGATCATGTAGAACGTGCAAACTTGCATTGAAAAAGGAGGTGTTTGATTGTCTCGTCATGAGTACAAAAACAACACTTCTTACCCCCTTGCCAGTTGCATTGTGCGAGGTTGTCTTTGGTTAACACAACTCCCCTACGGAGATACCACATGAAAATTTTCACTTTTAGTGGAATCTCGGACTTTCGAATTTTCTTGTTATTACTCACTGGTACCTCAGAATGTGTGAGTGCACGGTGCATAGAGTCTACAGTGAAAGACCCTAATGTAGTAAGGTTCCAGCGAAACACATCCCGGCCTTGTGCCAGATTAATCGAATCCAGCCTGGATAAAAGATTATGCCATGACACAAGTCGGGGGCCAATCAAATCCCGCCTGAATGAAATATTCGGCGGGGATGAACTGAGCACGTGCGCAATAGTTTTATTCTTATCGCGAGCACCGGAAAATAAAGGATGACTATGAGATTCATTTCTGGAAGGAAAAGTGGCTGGACAACACCACTCTTCGAGAATAGTATCCAGCGTTGTAACGTATTGTACAGATAAGAATGATATGCTTGCTCAAGTTCTCAGCTTATCCCCATCTGATAATCCTTTAGATGATATATCCTTTAGATGTACAGGATTTGGTTGGCCCCTCTTGTGTCATGACAAAATCTGCTATCCTGTTTGTAGTCAGTTAGTGACGCGCTATGTTTTGCTGGATTCTAACAATAATGGGTCCTTCACCGTCGAATCTATGTACTCATCGCTTTCACACTCAAAGATTCCACATGGAATTAATAATAAAATTTAGAAATTGAAGAAACCACTGAAAGTTAATAGTTTCATGTGACATCTTTGCGGAGGGGTTGTACTGACAAAGGACAACATCGTCCGACACAACTGGTATGGAAGCAATAGGTGTAGGTTTTGTGCTCACAGCGAGACAATCAAACACCTTCCATACCTTCTGTGGATGTCCAATGCTGAGGTCTCTTCCAGGTGCTCCGTTACATGCATGGGGCCTCTTGGATGTTAGCTCTGACCCCAACATGGGGGCTACTTGGTGACGAACGACTAGTAGTTAAATCAGTGCAGTTGACAAGGATCCAGTGTGGTTGACATGTGTTAGGTGATCATCAGAAGGTCGCTGGTCACCTTACTAATCACTTGGGAGAGAGACACCAGGTGCCATGTTCGATATGAGAAGTTGAATATGAATATACACAAGAGGACATTGGCTAGCTTGAAGAACATCGTTCTGTCATCGTACTAATTAACTAGGCATCTAATGAAGTAATTGCTATGAAAAAAGTGTGCCTTCAGTTTCTATTGCCTCTCAATCCTAGCTAGCTAGATCCAACATGCACGGAGCGACGAAAGGGCTACGCTAGAGCATGATCAATGAGCTAGCTATATTAACCGGGCTAAGTTCACTTCCATCGTTTGTCATGTATGACGAATCACGGAAACTAATTAAAAAAACTCCTTAGTTTATCTCTACTAGCTTCCACAAGCAACTCCACCATTTGTAATTTATAGAGTTGCACTTTGCCCATGTTTCATTAATACACGCCTACCAACAATGTCTTGAATAATTTATGATTTCCTGTATAGCTAGTTTTGGACGTAATTAAAGGGATGGGATAGAAACTAAGATTTTGTTCGGCTTGCTCCGGTGTTTTTAGTTGTCGCTAGGTGGTCTACAGGCATGGAAGTTGACTGGTGCAGTCAAAATGTCAGAGTTGGAGTGGCAAATATCAGACCATGCCAATATTTGACATGCTAATGTTGCAAAATTAGGTGGTGCTACAGAGGGATTACCATATGAAAATTTGCAAGTTTACAACTCAAGGAGATGAATGCTCGCTTTGTTCTGACAATTACATTAGGACGTGATGGATTGACTCCTGAATCAAACTTATAGTATGTATGAAGACAGTAGAAGGATACAAATTTTATAACCAATATTACATGAACAGATTTGCTTATGTACACGTCTTAAGTACCGAGCTACAAAAACCAAATAGAAAACCAAGGTTTTGATCACGCTGAGAATTTGTTGTTCGATCAGATTGGCTAGCCCAGCCTAGAGGTGAGGGGGGCTCAATGGAGCTGCTATAGATTAGGAGTTTCTCAACCGGGGCGGCGGTGCCCCAGATATGAGGAGTCGCCGATCGATGCAAATACCACGGGTGGAGTGGTTCGTGATACGGCCGACAACGGTGGATGGTGGAGGCCCGGATCCAGATCCATGGGAAAGCAGGAGTAAAGAAGACAGCCATGACAGTGTGTGCATCATTGCATGAGCTAGCACGCCCGCAAAATGGGGAAGGCAGCATACTATATTGAGTAAAGGGGCATGATACCCGTATATTATAGAATGACAAAATGCCTAAAACTACCTTGCCAAACTAAGGGCCACAGTTAGTTGGTACTCGCACTCATAATTGGCCAGGGAGGTACAGCGGTACAGTGAAAACTTTGAAGCTCGTAGGCACACAAATGATGAGCCTCTCTGCATACGACTGTTGCATCTCGTGTCCGTGAAGATGGGTATTGTGTAGATCGACCAAACCCTCCAGGATCAAGTGATCTCTGACAGTGCAACCAGCCCTTAAATCACAGTGCTAGCAAACACACATTGCGGAGTCTTACCTTGTAATCATGTATACCCATAATCCGTGGTGTCTCCCAAGCCCCAAATCAATAACCATCTATAGGGGCCTCTTTGGAGTTACTACAAGTAAGTAGTAACATTCAGACATGATTGATGGATGTAATTAAGCACTATAGTTATCCGCCTCTTCGCACGCATGGTCTTATGATTTGAATCCCACCAAAAGCTCTCTGCCTCCTACTCGATCTGACTATGCTCATATATATAACCATCAAGTAACTAGTAAGCTGTAGTGGTAGTAGGTTCGAGCAATCAAACTTTACTACTAGTACAAGTCTACAACACTTGAGTCGGCTGCAACCACGTGCAATTCAGCTAGCTAGTGTATACATAACTATTAGCTGTTGCTTGCAACTCTTTGCGTACAAAGTTTTGTGTATGTTTGATCCGAATTTGGGGAAAATACGTACCATAATTAGTTGTTACCATCCCCACACCAACACATAAGCAAGTACTAATAATAAAAAGAACCTAGTTCGTTGTGTACATGTTTTATCAGCAGAACGTCTTCTGAATGACACTATCTTTTAGATCAAAAGGCTCGCTTCCTGTTCCATTTACATTTGCAAAATTAAATTTCACGGTACCTACCTGGTGCAAAAATATTTTATCTGCAGAACGTCTTCTATTTTTCAAAAACAAGGATTACGTCCGTCCTCTGTATCAAGCGATGCACACAACCATTTATTAAAGCAAACCAGATATCAAAATGCAAAACACGTCTCTAGGAAGATAAAGAATTACATAACAAAATGCCACACCCGGCAAAAATACGACACACTACTACACACATATCCTATTATTGGACAGCCATCGAAGCCGGTTATACGCAGCCCGTGCTACCATCTTCCATCGGTTGCACCCAAAGTTCATTAGCTCCCTTGTTTCCACATGGTGTAATAATGACAACTTAGGATCCATCCAGACGTTCTGTAGATAACCCGCAAAATAACGAATTCTTGTTTTGTTAAACACACAATCGTTCCGACAGTTCCATATTTCGCAAAGTAATGTACAAAGTCCCGCCTAGATTCGTGCCGCCGTATTGGGCTCCGCCCCACCTAACCACTTCCCAAACATAGTAAGTGGAGGTATGTTAAACGATACATGTATAGTTTGCCACAAAAGCTTGGCAAGCATGCAAGTATGAAACAACTGCCGAATTGCTTCCTCGTGGTAATAAAAACAACACCGTGTACTACCTTCCCACGCATGTTTTTGCCAAATTGACCTTGGTGAGAATCACAACATTGTGCACAAACCACATGAAAATATCTTTTGATTAAAAGGCTAGTGACGTGTTCAATTTTACACTTTAAAATAAAATACAGTGTCATAGTGTCTCGAATTTGCCAGAGATGAAGTGCAAACAGCTGCTCATGGCTCTTTGGAGAATTTGGCACATTCACAATGAATAATGAACTAAGCTTAGTGCACTAACAGAAGCATGGCAGTGCTTCTTAATTATGCAGCTATCTTGAGTACCTTTTTTTTGCATGTATCAAACAGTTTCCTCCCAGCGGTCCTGTGAAGGAGAAGATGGTCCTTACTGATTTGCCAGTGCCATGGTCAGCTGCACCGGTAGTTAGCTTGATGCAGACAACAAGGATAGAACAATCTTTGAACTAGTTGGTGATCACCGAGACGAAGTTGCCACATTAAACCCATTAAGCATCGCGTGAAGGGCGGCCAACCAGCTATGCCACGTGGCGCAAGCTGGTTGGTCGCAGTGAAAAGCTTTTCGGATATTATTTTTGATCACTACTAGTAAAAGGCCTACTAGTGGTGCACCAGTTTTGCCTACTAATGGCGCACTACTGGTGCGCCACTAGTACCACGCCACTAGTATTTTTTACTAAAGGCGCAACACTGGTGCGCCATTAGTATACCAGATACTAATGGCGCACCTGTAGTGCGTCATTAGTATGCCTAGAGGTGCGCCATTACTATCTGACTTAGTAATGGCGCACCACATAGAAGTGCGCCATTAGTAATAAATTTTTTTCAATTTTTTTTCAAATTTTTTTAATTTTTTTTAATTTTTTTCTTAATCTCGGGTCACTATGGCTTAATTTCGGGTCAATATACTTAATCTCAGGTCAAATCGCACTCCGTGGTCAAACTCCCCGAAAGGTCACCCATCCTCACACTACTCCAGCCCAAGCACGCTTAACTTCAAAGTTCTATCCAACCCCAGCACCAGCTCACTTCACAGGCACTTGTTGATATATCTAGCATATCAATCATATTAAACCTTGTTGATGTTTAGGACTTTGTTCATGTTCATGAGTGTGATGAAATTTTGAAAAAATATTTCAAACTTCCGTTCATATTACGTATCATATTTTGAAAAAAAATTCCCAAAAAAAAAATCGAAACTAATTTTTTTCTGTTACTAGTGGCGCACCTAGCAAATGGTGCGCCACTAGTAAGTTTGAATTTTTTTTGAATTTTTTTGCCTCCAGATCTTAAAAGCCCAGTAACTTTTTTTCTGTTAGGTTTTTGAGGATTTTGAAAATGATTAACAGGGTTCCCCCCGTTAATTTCGGATGTAACTTTTCGAGTAGATGATTTTTCATATAGAAAACTTTTTAATCTGAGTTTGTATGCAAAAGTTATGCCCATTTTAC
>LR880971.1:11425089-11461560 GCA_904067115.1 Aegilops sharonensis | reverse complement strand
AGTTAGTAATGGCGCACCGTGGGAGTGGTGCACCATTACTAGTTGAACTAGTAATGGCGCACCACTCCCACGGTGCGCCATTACTAGTTTTAAAAAAAAATTGAAAAAAAAATTGAAAAGAAATTACTAGTCGTGCACCGTGGATGTGGTGCGCCATTACTGGCGCACTATCCCCTGGTGCGCCATTACTAGTTTTGAAAAAAAATTGAAAAAAAATTTGAATTTTTTTTACTAATGGCGCACCGTGGATGTGGTGCGCCATTACTAGTTAAACTAGTAATGGCGCACTATCCCCTGGTGCGCCATTACTAGTTTTGAAAAAAAATTAAAAAAAATTTGTTACTAATGGCGCACCGTGGATGTGGTGCGCCATTAGTATTTGGACACTAATGACGCACCAACACATAGTGCGCCATTAATACATAGTAGTGGCGCTCCACATGTCTGGTGCGCCATTAGTGTTCATTTCATCTATAACCCTTTTCCTACTAGTGGCGCACCACATGTCTGGTGCGCCATTAGTATCCATTCCATCGATGGAGGTGAGAATTTTTTAAAATGCTTTTCCCTTTTTAGATGGAGGTGATGGCCCCACATATTTTTTAAATGGAGGGCTACGCAAAGTGGCGCTCGCTGGTACGCTGCGTTGATGTTTTTTTCTTTTTTACTTTTTGTAGATGGAAGTGAGGATTTTTTCAATGTGTTTCTAGATGAAGGAGAGGACTTCATGTATCTTTTTAAATGAAAAGTGCGCACAACTTTCTGTCAAAACGGCACCAGAGGGTGGCACCCGAACCACTAATGTAGAAAAAGATGTGTGGTACGTTGGTCAGCGTGAGAAGTGGCCCTCCTTGCAAGACAAACAAAAGATGGACTTGGCTGGCCAACTGATCTTTTCAAGACAACCCTACTAATAAACCAGCCAGCAAATGAAGTCACCGCTGTGACTAAAGTACGTCTTTGCTTCCGGTTGCCTCTCGATCCTAGGTAGCTATCTCCAACTTGCACAGAGAGATCGAAAGGCCATGCCATTACATTATCATAGAGCTAGTGATGTTCATAGAGCTAGTGATGCACAGAGAGGCTTGTCATGCATGATGCACTACTCAAAAGAAAAGGAAGAAACCTCCTATAGTTGATATCTTATATGTGGAGTAAAGAGGACCGGAGGGAGTATCTGTGAAATGCAGTAAGCTTCTCTTCTAACATCTGAAATTAATGTGCCAGCCTACCAAAGGGCGACAGGTTTGTGCATTTTTATTTATGTATATCTATCACTGAACTGCTGACGTCCTTGTCTGAATCGCTGATGTTGTACCAGGAGTACGTACTGTAGTCGTTTCTTTGGGACGTTCACGTAACATGTGGTTTTCATGAACTCCTTTGTTTTGTTTTGCATTACAGCACCTGAGAAGGCTTTGAGTTCTGGTGATCCAAGCTAACTTTATTATTTATTTTTTGTGAAAAGGAGGCTTACCTCCGGCCTCTACATCAATCGATGCATGCAGCCATATTATTAAAATCAAAACAAGGTCTTAAGTTCCACGGAAACTCAAAATCTGAGCAAGAAAGATAAAAAAATCTGTAAAACGCCACACCCGGCGAGAAAGCGCCACATCCGGCCATAAAAAACAGGCTACGATGCCTACACACCAAGCCTATTATTAGCTCGCCATCCAAATCGGCTGAAGATAGCCCGTGCTACCGTTTCCCATCGGCTGCACCCAATAACCATAATCTCCCTGTAGTCCGCATGAGTGAGTAACGACCACATACGGATCCAGTCTAACTGGTTTGGTTTGGACTGCTTGCTACTGTTTGAACAAATACTCTAATACGGAGTAATTGGTATCGGTGTGCCTTGCCTGAAAAGACATATTCTTGTAGTTTTCTTTTTTCTCTTTTTTGGATGCGATGTTGCCATTTCAGTAATGAAATACAGCCCCTTACGTTCACAAATAATTTTACTGGGAGTTGGAGATTGGGTGCTTTCTGGTAACATCAATAATCTCTTTCCAATAATCTGTTTTTTTCTGTCCCTCTTTAAACTTGCATACAAATGACATGCATCCATGTTTGATGGATATAAAATACAGACAAATATTTTTTACATTCAGAAATAAACACACCACGTTTGATGGCGAACACACATAAATTCACTATGATATGGTTTGCAGCTTGTGTACCTAAATTCTTTTCTAATTTTTTGGACAGAGCTATCACACATGTGTGGTTCAAATTTGAATTACTTTCAATAAATCGACATAAAGCTATTTAAATGTGCAAAAGTAGCTTGAGATCAAGAAAATCAATGAAACTTGAGAATTGCACATAAAATATGGTCTACTTACTGTCAAAATTGGAGTTGTGCCATTTTGCATCCCCTTTTTGTACTTACTTCACAAAAAGAGGTCACGCCGTGAATACCCCATTTTGCCGACTGTATCGCTTGGGAAATCACTTTTTTGTCGCGTTCCGTTGTTTTGCCGAGTGTTTTGTCCACCACACTCGGCAAAGCACTATTTGTCGAGTTTTACTTTTTTGCCGAGTATTTTTTCGATGACACTCGACAAAGACATGTGGGCCTTGTACCCAACGAAATGTTCTCGGCAAAGACACCAACATTTGGCAAAAATGAATTTTCCAGTAGTGCTCTACACATAACTTTTTATAACGTCTTGCTAGCATGCCAACTTATATTGTTACTACCCCTGGGATCAGTGAAGACACTTGTAATTGATGTTGCATGGAAATATATATCCTTTATTAATTTGTGACACAACTTATATGCTTTTCTAGTGCGCAGCACGCACTTGATCGGCGCATGATGTCAGCGCTTGGATGGTGGCTGAAGAATGGTGTTTGGCTTTCTGTATTGCCGATGTTGTAACAGGGCTAGTAGTATAATTGTTTTAGCCCGAACCCTGAGTTTTATTGTTTGTTCCATCAGACTTTGACTGTTTAGTTCTGATTCCACTGACCAAATGAATCCACCCAATGTATTGCACATATTATACTCTGTTACATTCACAAAAGATCACCCAAGGTTTTATAACGAACACTGGAAGATCCAGTGTGATCTAGCAAATTAACGCCGCACCATTTACTTTGACAATTTGTATTAACACTTGCACACTACAACCTGTGCTCAAGCTGAAGCTGCAAGCTCGTCGCCATGACACTATCACGCTCAGGCGCACAAAGCTGTTGTGTCTTGTGTAGACCAATCCACAATGTACCCATCCATAGTAAGGGTAACTTCTATATGACTGACGAAGCAGAGCAACGGCAAGAAGACGTCTATTGAGTCCCACAGTATATGCATGCATACCCTGAATTCCGTGTGCCCCCCAAGCCCAAGCCCCAACCCAATAGCCAGAATGTGACGAACCCGCGCACATCAGTGTAAAGAAGAGCTATTTTGATGTTACTATTGATAAGAACGAAGAAGTAACACTTAGACAGACAGTGACTCGACTGATGTGTGTTATTAAGAACTCTAGATATCTGCCATATATAATCTTCCACTCCATCTAGTTATATGCATATAAACCATGATGATCTTCTTGTAATTAGTAACCAGCAGTAGAAGTGGTTGGAAGCAATCAAACTTCATTACAGCACCACATGGGTCTCACTCCTTCGGTCGCTATAACTACGCGCAATGTGTGCAAAATTTAAAACATGTGTGCAGAACTGTGGCATGCATGTCCCTGCGTATAAAGTTTCACGTATATTTTATCTGGACTTATGATAAAGTAACTAAGAGACACACACACGCACACAGGAATAGGAACAGGCGCACTCGCGCGCGCACTCCAAAAAAAGTCATGACACACACATGCGCGCACACGGAAGCAGGTCCTAAAAAGCAAGCGAGGATGACGGCGGCGGCGTGAGAGTTGGGGGACAGAGAGAGTAGTGTGTGGATATGGTGCAACGGACGTGCAGGCATGGGTGGATATAGTGGAACTCCAATGATGGGCATTTCATAACGCCCACCGCAAACTAATTTCAAGTGACGGACTGCTCTAATCGCCCACCACAGCTAAGTGAAGTCCATGTCTCAAAATTATTTCGACGTCAAACCTTTTCGATCCGTAATACAAATCATCCAAAGCCCCATGCTCAAATTTCAGCATTTTTGAATTGGTTTGCTATTTTCGAAGCATTAACTTATATTTTTGCCAGCTACAAGAAAGGGTAAAAAGCTCTGAGCGAGCAAACAAGCTAGAAGCTAGATCAAACCTGTCATGGTGTGTTCATATGACTCTTGCTGGTGTGTGTAAAAAATTCAGAGTATTACAGCAAAAACTTGGTTCATCTCATGTACAAACCAAACACTCTCCCGCGAAGTGCCGGTGTTTCGAACTGAAATCGCCTCCTTCCACACACTACTCTATTTTTTAAAATCATTTAAAATTCAAAAATTTCAGTAATACACGCCATCCAAAGCCCCATGCTCAAATTTCAGCACCTTTTGAGTTTGTTAGCTATTTTCAAAGCATACACTGATTTTCCGGCCACTAGAAAAGGGCAAAAAGCCTTGAACGTGGAAAAGAGCTCGAAATTAGATGAAACTTGGCATGCTATGTTCATATGACACCTGATTGTTAAGAATTTGAGAGTATTATGACAAAAACTTGAGGCACCTCGTGTATAAACCGTACACTCTGTCAGTAAGTGTCACATTTTTGAACGGAAACCATCAACTTCGACACACTACTCTATTTTTTAAAATCATTTGGACTTTAATCTTTTTTGCATTAGTAATACACACCATCCAAAGCACCATGCTCAAAGTTCAGCACGTTTTGAGTTTTTTTTTTGCTATCTTCGAAGCATTAACTAATTTTCAGGCTACTAGAAAAGGGCAAAAAGCTCTAAGCGTGCAAACAAGCTCAAAACTGNGCGTAGGCGGCGTCGCGGCGCTGCTCCGGCGTCAGCAGCGCCCGCCGGCGCCGCAACTCCTCCACGTGCGCCCTAGCCGACCGCGGCACCGCCGGCACTGGGATCCTCTCCGGATCCAGATGCCAGTCGTGCGGCAGGGTGGCGTCGGGGTATGGGAGAGGCACGCGGTGCTGCCAGTGCCACTCCGCCTGGTGCACTGTCATGTTCACGCGCTGCCTCTGCCGGCGAGCCGGCGCCGGCAGAGGCGGGAGGAACTCCGAGGGGAAGGGGATGGCGGGGGCCTTGCCCTTGGCCTTGCTGCTGCTGGCGCCGGAGAAGAGCCCCATCTCGTTGTGGTGGTGGTGGCTAGGTTTTGCCGATGACGGGGGAGCAGAGCTTGCTAGCTGTGGACGGTGATTTGGATGAGAACGGCCCCGCCGCACGGTCGGTTTAAAAAAGGATGACCGCCGTCGCTGACGCGTGGGTCCGAGGTCATAAATTAAGCTGACCAAGTTGGCCGCGGGCGGTTGAACGACTGCCAGGTGGGGCCGCGGCAGACACCGAGAAGGCTCAATTAGAAGAGCGAATGGTCCTCAACCTGTAAAAACCTGTAGAATGAGCCTGTACGTGTATCATTTTTGGTCTTCATATGACCCATGTTCATGCCGTAAAATTTTAGAGCATTAGGGCAAAAACTTGATGCATCTCATGTACAAATCGGACACTGTCGCAAAGTGTCATGGTTTCAAACATAACCTGCCGCTTTCCACACACTATTATATTTTTTAATATCATTTAGACTGCAAAAAAATTCATCAGTAATACACATCATTCAAAGCCCCATGCTCAAGTTTAGTAAAAATGATTTTCTGACGATTTTTTGGACTTAAGATATGTGTGGCAGGTGGCTTCTGCCCGCCGCAACAAACTTTCCAAAATTTTGATTTTTTTTGCACAAATTGCACAAGTATTGCTGTGGCGGACATTGGTTTTGCCCGCCACTGTTCCGAGACAAACCAATGGCAGACACTTCCGACGTGCGCACCACTGCTTTCTTTTATCACACGGTCAAATTTCGAAGAGTTCATGAGTGATGGGTCACTAATTCTGCCTGCCACTGTTGTGGTAAGTTCAAAGACGGACAACTATTTTTACCCGCCACTACTCTTAAAATAGTAGTGACGGGTTCCTGACAATACCCACCACTAATTTGAGCCCACCTATAAGGCTTTTTTCAGTAGTCGCGGTCCAATCCACACCGAGACATGAGATGCCCTCCTCCGGTTGTGATGGTTGTGTAAGGTGGAAAGATGTCGCACCAATCTTCTAGTGCCTTTTTGGCCTCCATGGAGTAATGGCGGATGCAACAATCCCATAATCTGACATTTTATGTTGATGAGAGCACCGCTTCCTATCTGGAGTGAAGACTCTTGACATGCCTTCATGGGTCGGCCTCAGGAGCAACCAACATGAGTCATAACCCTTTCATAGTGGTTGCCTTCGTTCCCTACTGCATTTAATAATTAAGAAGAATCGTTGTGTGCACCTCAATAAATGAGAGTCCAGCATAATTTCAACCTCTTTTTTGGGAAGTTAGACTAAGTTCTGATCACTCCCTCGAAAATATGCAACTTATTGTTTAACATGCTACAATTATGACGCGCAATGCATGCATCCCAAGCTCTAGGCTCTAGCTATAGAAATTGTGGAATGACATGTCCAGGCATGGCTCTAGACAAGAGAAGCACACCTGGAGATATTTATCCATGTAGGAATATTTGGAAAGAACGAAACCATCCCACTTATAGGGCGCCCCTCAGCTAGAAGATAGCACTTTGTTGATGATCAAGCAATTACTCAAGCCCCCGGCCTGCACATCTTACTGATTGAAATGCTCAGGGAGAATGAGCCGTAGATCCAGTTCGGATTGATTTGGCTGTTTGAATTGGTTTTTATCTTCTTCTTTTCCCTTGCTACAAGCTCTATAACTTGAACTATTTCCTTCTTCTACAATGCATCGGCAGTACAATTGCTGCTTTCCCTTAAAAAGAGAGATGCACATAAGCATCTTTAAGAAAGCGTGAAATTAGATGCTATTTCACACCATATATTGTTAATTTATAATAATCAACCAGAAAATAAAATATCCATTTGATAAGATGCAGAAAGAAAAATTATTCAACCTGTGGCACGAACAAGTAAAACCCATTAATAGCTTGAATTTCACAGTTAGCCGTTCGTACATGTTTCTGTAGGGTGATCATGGGCTAGGAGTAGGGCACAGATTGGTCAGCGCGCCATCTAGATAGCAATATGGGGGTGCCCTATCCTCCAAAAGTATGTATCTTCACTTGATGTACTGCAAAAACTCTTTGCCCACCACTTGAGCAGTTGAGCGAAAAAATTCCAGCGAGATATGGAGGTAGGAGGGAATTGTTTAACGAGGAACATCTTGATACTTCGTCAGAACTTCTATTATCATCACTTAGCTAATCCCTCGTATATTCTCAAAGAACAAACAAGGGAAGAATCTTCTCTCAAATTCCCAAATATAATTCACATTAAAATTGCATGCCTGCACCAACACATAAGCTAGTACTAATAAGAAAAACAAATTAAAATATTATATTTCATGGTACACAATGTGTACATGTTTGCTCTGCCCTCTGCAGTCGCTTCTATATATGTATGAAACAGTTTCCTCACGGAGATCATGTGAGGGGATCGATCCGTATTGATTTGCCCATGCCAGTAGCAGCTACACCAGCAATTCGTTCAGTGCGGACTTCAAGTGCCCAGAGTCCTTGTCGGGTTGGCTGATGGAGAACTGGTTGATGGTTGCTAATCACCTAGGCAAGGTTGTGAATCACTTGAACCAGAAATACAAGTGGTGCCTTGGTCAGTGTGAATCACCTAGGCTGGTTGATGGTGCAAAGAAGGGAGACAAAAGTGGACAGACAAAAGATGGAACTGACACGATATAACTGGCCAGTATGATTCTACTAATTAATTAACTAGCCAGCGAATGAGGTTGTTCCAGTAATAAAAGTGTTATATTGCTCCCGGCTGCCTCTCAATCCTAAATAGCTAGCTTCAACATGCATGGAGAGTTCAAAACACCATGCCGGAGCATGGCCACTGAAGCAGCGATGTTTATCAGGTTCAGTTCAGTTCCATGCTTGCCATGGATGATGAATCTCACTCAAAAGAAAGGAAAAGAAAATAACACTTACAGTTGTTCTTTGCAAGCTTCTCAACGCAACTCCATCATTTGTAATTTATAGAGTTGTACTATTGCATGTGTTCCATTAATGCAGGCAGACCAATAATTACTAAAATAAGTTACAAAGATTTGGTGATTTCATATCTACCTTTTTTGGTGGGAGGCAATTAAAGAGAGGCAATGAAAATGCTGATGTTGTCAGATATAAAGTTGCTCATCTAGAGGAAATATTATTAGGCATGAGAATTACAATTTTAACTTGTAATCTATTTTTTGTGAAATATTCCGATCTATTAAAAAAGTTCAACAGAAATACAAAGTATCCCAAACAAAATAAAAATTACATCAAGGTCTCTTGACACCGAACAACCACTACCACTACCAGAACGCACCGCCATCACCGCTCCCATACCAGAGCCGGCCTCCCCTTGGCGATGGCAGCCGAAAAGTACTATACCACATGCCCCTAAGAACCAGCGCACTGGAGCTATAGTCATCAATGTTGAACCCTTGAATCGATTGCATTCTGATGGACAAATTCGAGGAGGATCGAAGCCTGGAAGATCAACTCAAAGAAGAAGATCTTCCATATATCCAAGTGCCGCCACTCCGAGGACTAAAAGCCCCAACATAAACTACTAGCCGTATCCGAGGCACTGGGATTCCCATCCTCGCTATCAGCCGCCAGAGAGGCAGAAGGCATCGGTGGATCTTGGAGAGGAAAAACTTTGCCCTAGCCGCCTTAGCATGAGATAAAGGAAAAGACTCATAATATTGTAACATGGAGGGAATTAGAAGGGACTTGCTGACGAAGAACATATTGATACTTTGCTACTGGAATCAACCTAATTTGCCGAGTTCCTGGGACACTCGATGAAGGACAAAAAAAACTCGGAAATCCTTTTCGAGAACAGTTCTTGGCAAATGGCATTCGTCGTACACCCCTCGGGCAAACTGAAACTTGCCGAGAAACGTCCATCGGGTTCTCGACAAACTTGTTGCCGAGAACTATTATGGTACTCTCGGCAAAATTAAGTAAGGTCACGTCCGTCCTGTGAGGATGGCGCTGTTACATATTTATCAAGAGTCGGTGTCGTACTCGATAAACACTTTCCCAGTTGTCGAGCTCAACTCTCGGCTTACCTGGCGCAAGCAATTCTCCAGGAGTTGTGTTTTGCCGAGATTACCGCCAAGCTCTCGGTTTACCAGGCATAAGCAACTCCTAGGCACTACCTTTGGCCGAGCTCTTACTTCGAGTTCTCGGCAAAAGGATTACCAAGCTTCTAGTACCTGCCACGCGTCCTAATTTCTCGGTACGGCACTCGGAAAAGATATCTTTGCCGAGTGTGACTCTCATAAAATGGCATTGTCAACCTAGTTTCTTATTCCTATTCATATAACTCTGCAGCAAAAACACATATCCACTAAGATTGGTTGTACAACAGGTTTTTGGCTTTCTGTCTGCTATGAATCTCTGAACTTATTTGGGTCCAACCCAGCACCATACTCCATTGATATGCGGAGCCACCGACAGTTGCAATCTACCAAGGGTGGATCGGTTGGAGATGCGGCCGAGGGCGGTGGATGGTGGAGGCCTGGGTGCAGACCGATGGGAAAGCAGGAGTCAAGAAGGCAGCCATGACAGCGTGTGCAACACTGCATGAGCTAGCACACCTACAAAATGGGCGGGGCAGGGAACTAGATTGAGCAAAGGGGCATGATACCCGTACATTAGAATGGCAAAATTTCTAACACCAAGCTATCAAACTAAGGGCCACGGTTAGTTGGTAGTCGCACTCATAATTTGCCGGGAGGTACAACGGCACCGTGAAAGCTCTCAAGCTCGTAGGCACATGAATGATGAGCTCGCCTGGATACCGCTATTGGGTCTTCTGTCCATGAAGACAAGTATTGTGTAGATCGACCAAACCCTCAAGAATCAAGCGACCTGTTTGTAGACCGACAGTCTGACAGTGCAGCCATTCCTTAAATCACAGTGCTAGCAAACACCCATTGCCGTGTCGTACCTTGTGTTCCTGTATACCCGTAATCCGTGGTGTCTCCCAAGCCCCAAATCAATAACCATCTATAGTATTATTTGATTTGATAGAGTCACACGCATCATCGCAAAGAGGGCCCTCTTTGATGTAAGTAGTAACATTCAGACTTGATTGATGGATGTAATTAACTAGAGTTATCGGCCTCTTTGCACGCATTGTCTTACGATTGAATCCCACCAAAAGCTCTCTACCTCCTAGTCGATCTGACTATGCTCATATATATGAGCATCAAGTAACTAGTAAGCAGTAGTGGCCGTAGTTGGGAGCAATCAAACATTACTAGTAGTAGTTCAAGTCTACAACACTTTTGAGTCGGCTGCAACCCCACATGCATGCGTGCAAAGATTAACTTCTACTGTATCTTTCAATAGTTTACTGTGTTTGTTTTTCTAAATATTTATTGTGCGAATGAAAAATTAACCTAGCTATGAGATTGTCCTGGCCGACTTGAGCTTGTCTTACATGTGCAAATTGACGGTGTTGATGGTGGGACATAAATGTAGACTACCACTCGCGCAAGTAAGAGTAATGGAGGTGTATTAATTTCTTTCCATACAAGCATGTGAACTCGTATCCTAAAAAGAAATTTGTATCAAACATGCTCCTCCCAGGTGACTTTCGTGGTTTCTCTTCTATTTGGGGTTTCCATGCTGCCATCCATCCTCCACCTGTAGGTAGGCCACCAGCCTCCTTTGATCCTCTGCCGACTCCGGCAATAGGGGTGTGCAGGGAGCCACTGATCTACCGGTGAGAGCTATAGTTTACCCCCACTTTTGGGGTATTAGATATGTCTCTGCTTGTCCATCGCTTCATCCTTTCTAGCGGCAGTGGTGCTAGTGTTCATAAAGTTTCCGTGGTCGTCTTCTCTGTTCCCAGCGGTGCGTGCCTCGTCTGTTGGCCTTTACAGGGCTAGCTTGTATTCAGGAGGACGTACTTGATGTACGCTTGTGAAGCTAGCAAGCTAGCACCCAGGCAGCTTAATCGATCTCGGCAGAACTCACGTACATGGCGATAGGAAAAAACTGGAACGAAACTGATTTTGGTGGTGCGTAAGACTTGCACCTTTTTGTATATTTTCTCCAGTATATAAAGGGATACAGCTGCCTCGTTCAACACGTCGTCGACCGAGTCGGCGACCAACACGACGAAGACCCGGACTCGTACAAGCACTTGTCCGGTTTACTCATGTAAACACTAAAACGACTAGTACTAGGACTCGTTGACTAATACGTGACCACCTAATACTACAATATGGTCTGCTCTGACTTCTTCTCTGCTTAGGATGGTGCGTGGACCTTTGGATCAAGCAACGAGATTGGGTGGACACATTTGCTTTTTCCTCCATGGAAGCAGAGGGTTAGCAATATGGTTACATGCATCGTCAATTATTACATCCATCAGAAAATCAGGAGGTTCCGATTCCCAAATAATGTTCACGGAACTCTCCCCTATGACCAGCTAACACACGAGCCACCGTACTGGAATCCGTAGGACGATGAACAAAACGAATCTGGTCAAAATTGTGACACGAACCACCGTATTTCCTCCATGAATTAAACAAGGCATCCATGTTTAAGTTAACATAATTTTCTTTTAGTTCGCACCACCCATGCCACAAATACCTCCATCCACTGGTAGAAAAAACGCCTTTAGTCGCGGTTGGCAAAGGCCTTTAGTCGCGGCTGCGCAACCGCGACTAGCTAGGCGCGACTAAAGACCCCCCCCCTTTAGTCGCGGCCCCTTACGAACCGCGACTAAAGGCTTTAGTCCCGGTTCTCGTGGCTAACCGGGACTAAAGCCTCCTCCGCAGGTTTAAATTTTTTTACGAATTTTTTTTGCGAATTTTTTCATTTTTTTTTTATTTTCAAATTTCTGAATTATTTTAACCTCTAATCTCTAATCACCACCCCTCATCACTGCTCAATTTATCCTCTAATCTCTAATCACCCCTCATAATTCCAAATCATCTAACTTCCCGAACGGTCACCCATCCTCCCACTCCCCCAGCCTGAGCACGCTTAACTTCCGGGTTCTATTCTCCCTCGTTTCCAAGTCTGCACTTGTTGTTTTCCTGACAATAGTAGGATGTCAATTCTATTAACCCTCAGGTATTTAGCTTGAGCATGAAGTGACACATTTCACTGTTTGAGTTTGAAACTATTGTTTTAAAAAACAATAATTATTTAGTAACACTAATATTTCTGGAATAATTAGTTTGACCATTTTTTGACCACAGTTTGACCAGATTTGACCAAAATTTAAAAAAACTGAAATAATTATTTTGTAACACTAATATTCTAGAATAATTAGTTTGACCATTGTTTGACCACAGTTTGACCACAATTTGAAATTTTTTGAATTTTTTTGCCTCTCCAGAACTTAAAAGCCCCGTATCTTTTTTTCTGTTAGGTTTTTGGGGATTCTAAAAATGTTTAACGGGGTTCCCCCTGTTAAATTCGGATGTAACTTTTCGAGTAGATCATTTTTCATATAAAAAACTTTTTCATCCGAGTTCGTATGCAAAAGTTATGCCAATTTTAAGAATTTCCAGAGAGATTTTGCAAATAAAGTCGAAATTCATATTTGTTAATTTTCCCAACAACTAGACCACATATCACATGGAAAACTTATTTTATTTTATTTTTTTGACATTTCCATAATTTTCTTTTGTTTTTTCTAAAACTGAAAAGGCGATCCCGGGGGGGGGGGGGGTAGAGTTTGAAAATCCCTTTAGTCGCGGTTGGCCAGACCAACCGGGACTAAAGGTCTAACCAACCGCGACTAAAGGTTCGGGCCTTTAGTCGCGGTTGGCCAGACCAATCGGGACTAAAGGTCTAACCTTTAATCGCGGTTGGCCTGGCCAACCGCGATCTAAAGGCCTTCGGGCCAGCCTGAGGACCTTTAGTCGCGGTTGTCCTGGCCAACCGCGACTAAAGCCCCTCACGTGCACCAGCTTGCCACCGAGCGCCCTGGGCCCAGGCCTTTGGTCGCGGTTCACCTCCAGAACCGCGACTAAAGGTCCCATTAGTCGCGGTTCCTACAGCTTCGCGACTTATGGGGCTGGACGGAAAGCCTCTTTTTCTACTAGTGATCGTGCTGTGAGGATGCCCTTGAATAGTTGGTGGATAGTGCAATTATCATGTGTGCTGATCTGGCCGGCTGCTTGATGTTCTCGCCATGTGCAGCTTGTCATCATTCCCACCACACATACCATACCGCCGTGGCAAGAAATGACAAGATGCATGTTGGATACATTCACCCTCCAGATTACATGAGGGACACCGAGAGTTGTTTTTTTTTTTTTTTGAACGAAAGGGGGTCGCACCCCCCCTGCCCCATTTTATTGAAGCAGAGCACGAAACCAGGTTCAGAGATTACACGACCAGGAGCGACGATCATCCAGAGCACCAAGCTCGAAAAGAAAGCAAAAACTGCTAGAAGGACTTAAACCCAAGTACAGGGATCAAACTACAGAAGTTTTACGGATGAACAGCACAGAGGAAACCAACTACCAAAACAGGCAACAAAAGAAGAACAGTTGTTGCTCTCTCCTCCCGACGCCTCTGATCTCAATTGGTCTCAGTTGGTCGCCCCAAGCCTCATCTCCAGGCGATCCGGAGGAGTTCCCCACGTCGCTTGTCCAGCAGCAAGATGCATCGTTGCAGTAGGGTTGCCTGGCCATCGTCGCAGAGAACTTTCCACTGGTGCAAAAAGCAGCTTAGTTTTGCAAGAATGCAATTCACATTCCTCCATTTGCGCCCCTGAAAACAAAATTAATTTCTTAGTCTCCACAGGCTCCACAAGGTAGCAGATGAAACCATGTTCAGAACAGCTTTAGTTTTATGCATATGCCAAAAGGACATAACTTTATCAAAACAAGATATGCTTTCAATATTGAAGAACTCTGCAACAAAACCCCAAGCATGTTGGGCCACCACACAATCAAACATCAGATGCTGAACCGTTTCAGGTTCAGAACAGAACAGACAAGAAGGGTCATCCACTTCCCTTCTTTTTGCCAGGTTATCTCTAGTCAGCACCTTGTTGTGAATACAAAGCCATAAGCAAATATGAATGTTCTGTGGACAAAGAATCTTCCACATCTTAGTACTAACATTAGGAACCACACCCCCAAAATTGATCTGATTATAAAAAGACTTAACTGAAAAGGCCCCACTAGTCTCTAGCCCCCAAATGGGGGTGCCCAGCTCCTCTAGTGGAGGGTATTGTTTAACCAAACAGACAAGCTGGTTCCACAGATTTAACCCAGCTCTGTCAACACATCTTCTGAAAGTTAACTTCAATACCTCACCATCCCACACTTGAGCTACAGTACAATCCACTTGATTACACATTTTGAACAAGTCCCAGAATTGCACTTTAAGGGAACATTCCCCCACCCACACATCATGCCAGAAACTAATGAGTTTACCATCCCCCAACTTCCATTTATAGAAAGTTTTTGCAGCAGCCAGAGCCCAAGTAATGCTCTTCCAAAAGGTAGAGCCCCCTTCAATTTTAGCCCAAAGGAGATTTGGAGAATTAACTCTATATTTGTAAGCAAGAAGCTTAGCCCAATCAGATTCAGGGTTGGTAAAAAATCTTTTACCCCAAGAAGCCAATAGAGCCATATTATATTCTTTGATATTAGGAATCCCTAAACCACCAAAATCCTTCTTCCGGGTAATCAAACCCTATTTAGCCAAGTGGTATTTATGATGATCACCCACACCCCCCCAGAAGAAGTGAGCCATCTGAGAGTTAATGGCATTAATTGCCCATTTAGGGAATTTGATCACCGACATCAGATAGGCCGGAATGCTAATAATACAAGCACAAAGTAGAATAATTTTTCCTTTATAAGTAAGATATCTCCCTAACCAGCCAGAAATCCCTTTAATGATCCTGTCGATAACAGGCTGGAGGTCTTCTTTTTTCAACTTGTCATAGTGCAAAGGCACTCCCAAATACTTAATAGGGAAGGAACCTTTTTTACAGCAGAAGATTTGAGAAAATTCCTTAGCTACTGTGTCATCTATATTAATAGTCATAAGATCACTCTTGTGGAAGTTAATTTTCATACCAGAGAGGTTCTCAAAGCATGCAGAAGCCACTTAAAGTTTCTAGCTTTCTGGGTGGAGTTTTCCAGGAAGAGTATGGTGTCATCTGCATATTGTTGGCTGACCACACCTCCTGAGATTATATGTGGCAAAAGCCCAGAAATCAAATTTTGGGAAGCAGCTTTCTTGAGCATCTTTGTAAAAACATCAGCAACAAGATTAAACAGAAGAGGGGAGTGCGGATCCCCCTGTTTGAGACCTTTCCCCCCTACAAAGTAAGGACCAGTAGTATCATTAATCCTCACACTAAATGTGCTATTGATAAGTGTGCTCTTAATCCAAGAAATCCACTTGGGGCCGAAACCCCTCGATTGGAGCATATCAAACAGAAAATCCCAGTTAACCCTATCATATGCCTTCTCGTAATCCAATTTAAGAACCAGACCTTGCGAGTCTGATTTTTTGATCTCATGGATTACTTCATGGGCCAACACCACGCTCTCTAATATATATCTCCCTTTAATAAAGGCAGTTTGGTTAGAGGAAATCAACCTACGTCCCACAGGGGAGGCCCGATTTGCCATGGCTTTAGAGAAAATTTTTATACCGCAGTTACTCAGACTAATAGGGCGAAACTTTTTCATTTCCCTGGCATCTGGTTCTTTCGGAATCAGGACAATCAGAGCAAAATTCAAACGCTGCACATCTAATTTCCCTTCCTCAAAGTCTCTGACCAGAGCCATGAAATCTTTTTTGATAACATCCCAAAACGACTGGTAAAATAAAAAGGATAGCCCATCCGGGCCAGGAGCCCCATGGGCGTAAGAGCCAAAGATTGCCTCTTTAATTTCTTCCTCAGAAAAACTTTTTTGTAGTTGATCATTTTCCTCCTGGGTAACTAATTCATCCTCCCCCCAAAAGGAAGGACCAAGACACCTCGAGAGTTGTTCGTCATGTGGAGATTCGCTAGTAGCCCTTGCATGGTATCTCCCCAAGCAAAGATCTCCAACAATGTATCTTGTTTTTTGTAGGGCCTTCGCCATGTTGATTATCCCGCTCAGAGTGTATGCCGACCTAATAGTGAAGAAACCATTCTCAGCATGATGCCAAGCTACGAAATCCTCATATACACATTCACAGGTTTGGAGGATGTAAGAGCATTGTTTTTAGGGGAGGATATGACAACTTTTTTTCCTCGACAATCTGAGAACTTCTTTTTAGGTGACTCGTTTCAGCATTAACTTGAGAGCTCTCGAGAACTAACATGTTGGGCTTTTGGTGAAGAAAACAAGGCTCGAAGGAGTTGCTGCTGGTTCCACCAGACCAGATCAACCGGCGCGCTCGTTTCCCCGTCCTCCTCGCCGCCGGCGCCGCCACACCGCCGTCTGCGCCATGCTCTGCCTCCGGAGCTGTATCCTCGCGCACCTCCTCTCCTCTCACACCACCTACCACGGCTACCCTCTCCGCTGACTACTCTCCGCCGCCACCGCCGCCGCGCCCGCCGTTTCCCCAAGAACCGGATTCGCGGTCCAGGAGTACCTGGCCGATACCTGCGGTCTCACCCGAGCCGGGCTCCGCCAAGCTTTCCCACCTCAAATCCCCGGCCAAGCCCGACTCCGTGCTCGCCTTCCTCGCCGACCTCGGCCTTGTCGTCAGGGATCCAATATTCCTCTGCGCCAGCGTAGAGAGAACCCTGTCCCCCATCGTCGACGGGCTCACCGGCCTAGGACTGTCGCGTCCTGAGATCGCGCGACTCGTCCCGCTCGCTGCCAAGAGCTTCCGCTGCAAATCGGTCGTATCCAAAGTTCACTACTACCTGCACCTCTTCGGCTCCTCCGAGAAATTCCTCTGAGCATTCAACGGTAACCACCATCTCATTCCGTGCAACCTTGAGGGGGTGGTCAAGCGAAATGTCATGTTGCTGCAGGAGTGCACGCTAGGTGCTTGCCACATTGGCAAGCTCGCCATCTCTATGCCAAGGATGCTCACCGCCAATGTGGAACAAATCCGGGCTATGGTGGCCAGTGCTGAAGCTTTAGGTGTGCCTCGCAGCTCTGGAATGTTCAGGCATGCTCTAAAGTCTGTTGCATTGCTCAGCGAGGAGAAGATCGCAGCCAAAGTGGAATACTTGAAAAAGGATTGAGGTGGTCAGATGCCGAGGTGCACATTGCTTTGTCCAAGGGTCCGCATCTGCTGGTCAGATCAAAGGACATGCTATGGCGCAGGTCCGAGTTCCTTGTCTCTGAGGTGGGGTTGGAACCGTCTTACATTGCTCATCGGCCGGGTTTGCTCACTTTGAGCCTGGAGGGCCGGCTCAGGCCCCGGTACTATGTTATGAAGTTTCTCAAGGAAAATGAATTGCTCAAGCGTGCCCCAAGCTATTCCACAATTGCAAAGTCCACTGAGAAGGCATTCTTGGAGAAGTTCATATGCCCTTACAAGGAAGTTGCACCACACCTTACTGAAGACTATGCAACCGCTTGCATAGGGGAATTGCCCGCAAGATTCGTATTTGCATGAACCAAGAACAGGGTATTGGTTTTTGAAAATGCATTAATAAAATTGTTCTATGTGTTTTTTAATTAGGCAAATCGAACATAAAAGATACCATTTGGTCCAACCAAATGTGTGGCTGTGGTATCAGATTTGTCAAGGGAAGGTGCAGAATAGGGACAGTATGCTTTTTGATTTCCTCTCAAATTTTGGGAAATAGGTGTGTACGATAGTGCCATTTCTCTGTGTATCACTTTATGTATTTTTGTTTCAGATTTACATTCAGTCAGCCATCCGTTGGCAGTTTAGGTCCCGTGAAGCACCTATACATTGTTTGTCGCCATCTCATTTTCTTACAAGGGAGACGTGATGGAAACTATCCATATGTTCCTGCCCAAGTGCCATAACGCATTCTTCTTCCATTGGTTGCAAACTCTGGTTTTGTATGTTTAATGAGCAAGGCTGGGCTGCCTGCCCCTAAAAAACAGAGGAAAACCCAGTTTCAAAACAGAAGGCGCATCACTAGTAGGGATACAGACAACTGAAAATATTTCAGACTGCATTTTTATAGTCAAGAATATAAATAATTGCAGCAAAGCTGCTGTTGTTCATGGTTTGGTTTAAAATATTCATGCATGGATGATATGAGAAGCTGGCTGTTTTGTTTGGTTTCACTGTTTTTAGTTACAGGGAAAACTAACATCTAATACAATTTTGTATTGTACAGATAAGGAAATAAAACATTCCCTGAGTTCTATGATTGGCCTAATTGAGTGGAGGAAGCGCAGCTGATTGCCCAGATTCAGTATTTACGATTTTCCTTGACCCCCAAACGGTATCTTCTCCATTGAATCTGCATACAAAGTATATATGAATCACCTTAGAGGTAATATCAGTGCAAGTCATAGAACTTGTGCTGGATGTGCAGTTTGGTTCTAAAACTTGCAAAATATGGAATTTTGGTCACTTGTCTCAATGTGCAAATACGGTGCTTTCTACCATTTCAGGATGTACAGCCTGCACACGTGGCGTGCCAGTAGTGCGTAGGCCCGCCTGTCAATGACCGAAAGCATTTTTTTCAGATAACTCCCTTTCATTTTATTTATTTACACGCAAAATTCCTCAAATAAAATTTAATATGAACAATGTAAAATGCAAAGGCAACATAAAGAAAAAACAAAATACATGAGATATAAATTGTTAATTTTTTTAAAAAATATGTTGTTTTCTTACACAAGTAAAAGAAAAAAAAATAGACAACAAAGATTTGGATCCCTTTAAAGTAACAAGTGTCATCATGGTCGGATGGTTAGCCCATGCACATGCAGCCAGCCACCAGCAGGACACAAAGGTTTGAACCATGGGGCTCACAATCTTCCGTTCAGATTAAGATATTACTCCCTCCGTCCCAAAATAAGTGTCTTGAGCTTAGTACAAATTTGTACTAGAGCTAGTACAAAATTGAGACACTTATTTTGGGACGAAGGGAGTATTTTGTATGGTCTTCAAAGGACATATCATGTATAGTTGTGAAAGTTTAACAAGAGTCATTATTGGTCTGGTGGCTGTCCATGCTAGTCGTTTAGTAGGGGATCATTCGTTTGATCCACACTGCGGTGTCTTTTTTTCATTTTATTTGACTGATTTTGTACGTGAGTAAATAAAATACAAGGAAGTTATCTAAAAGAAAATGCTTCCTGCCACCACTGACAGGTGGGCCTACGCCATGCTGGTAGGCCACATGTGCAGGCCATAGGTCCAGATACGAGAGTAAGCACCGTATTTGAATGTGCGAACAAGTTATATGATCGCAATTCCGTATTTTGCAAGTTTTAGAACCAAACTGCACATCAAACGCAAGTTGTATGACTCTCAGTGATATTGACTCATCACCTTAATATCCTGCCGGACAACCCGCATGCTCAAGTGGTTGCACTGTCTTCCGAGGGAGCAAAATTTGGTGGGCTGCCAAATAAGATTAAGCATTTCCCGTGCACATCCAGGGGCTCACTATTCAAGGACCAGTCTTGTGCATGTGGGGGAATATGTAGTCATTAAAGCATAATGGTTGGAGAAAAAAGGATGGATTTGACTCGCTGAGATCACTAAACTAATTAACCCACCAGGCAATGGAATTATTCCAATGACCAAAGTGTGCCTTCGCTTCCGGTTGCCTCTCAATCCTAGCTAGCTAGTTCCGACATGGATGGAGAGATCAAAAGGCCATGCCATAGAATGATCGCTAAGTTCACGTTCACTAGGTTCATTTATGTCCTTGTTAACAATGCATCATGCATCGCTCAAAAAGAAAGAGAAAAGACCTTACTTGCTACCTGCTAGCTTCTCAAAGACACTCCAGCCTTTGTAATTTATAGAGCTGCATTAATGCACACCAACGGATCATTTCCTGAAGAAATTATGAAGATTTCGTACTTTCTTCTAAATCTTGTTTGGTTGGTGGTCATTCAAGAGAGCAAATGAAAATTTAGAGACTGTGAGGTACGAAAACTCTCATTTGGATGAAAGGATAATTAAAGAGTGATTAGGCATGATAATTGGGAGTCCAACTAGAACAACTGAGAAAGAGATGAATTATGGAAATTAGGAGGAAATTGTTTTACATAGAACATCTTGATACTTGCCGTAACTTCTATTATCATCACTTAGTGAATATTTCATATATAATCACAACACAAACATGGGGAAAACTTCTCTATGAATTTTCCACATATAATTCCCGTTTAGATACCAAAGATAGTATTTGGGACAAAGATGACATATTCAATATCTAATCTCTCTATAATGCCTAATCCACTTCTCTATAGTTGCCAAATGTGTTGTTGAGTTTTGATGATGCTTGAACAATAGTCCAACCATTGAAACTATCTTAACTTCATAGATGAAAATGCACAGTTCGTTGTTCTAGATATGTATACCGAAAAAGGCTTGCACCCCGCTTTATATATAAAGCAATGATCAACAACTCCTCGTTCAAAAGCACGCCATCTCAACAAACGCACACACCCAAGGCAGGGTACATAGGCAGCAGCGTTTTGGCTCCCTGTCCACTTGGTCCGGAAATCGTGGCCGCTGAACGTGGTGTATGGACAGTGCCAAAACAAAATTCAGGTCAGATACGTGCATGCAGAAATTGTCGTATTGATGGCCATGTATTGATCTGCTGAGTATGGTAGGCCCACCGATAGACAGAATCTTTTTGAATCAGGTCATTTGTTGCGCCGACCCAGATCGACGACATGATCATTGGTGGACCGCTGGTCCAGGATTTTTGCAAACGAATGGACAACTATGTTTTGTGGTGAGCAACGTGTAAAATAACGAATCCAGAACCATATGTCCGAAGAGGGTAATTTTGTAAAACTATAAACCTATCATTACGTTAAGAATTATTTGGGCATTGTTGCGCACAAGACAACCGGGCAATGTTCTTGTTCTACTACTGAAGGACCGGGGAGTCTATATCTCACTGATGCCACTTGGCAATACAGAATTGTATCTGCATGTAGCTGATAGTCAGCATGACTTTGAACTTTGAAGAGGTCACCCGTGTTTGCCAATGCATATGGAACGTGCTGCTTTCACATGGATTCTTTAGTTTATGTCTTGTTTATGTTTTTATGTGATCGTAGATTCCCTCGGAAAATTAGGGGATAGTTGTTACGGTTGAATCAAAGGAATAACAGGAAGCACGAAGTGAACCCATCGCAAAAATCCGAGCCGTGCCCGGTGTTTCTTGAAGTGTTTGTGCATCACAAAAATCGCATCAATATCCCATATTTCTTCAAGTGCTCACGTGAGTTTCCTTGTGTAACTGCGTCTATCATATATGTGTTCGTCGCATGAGTTGATACTGGCTGAAATGACCCATAGCACCACAGGTCGCCTCCATGTCGATCTGCTGTAGTAGCTTGTCGCCTGGAAAGCGTCACAACTGGCCTCACAAGGTGAGGAAGAAGATGAGCAGAGAAAGATGACCAGGAGGGGATCTGGTCAAAGTTTCGTTTTAGTGAGTAGAGGGAGCATGTCTACATAGTTAATGTGGCGACGGTCCGCGATGTTTTATGCACGACTCTGCATAAACATGGGCCATGTACTAGAGGTTAAAGCCATTGGAATCTATAATATAGACGAGGTCACGAGAATACAACCTCTAGTATAATGGTCACGATATCAAGGGCATCAACACCCGAGAGCCATCCGGTTGTTGGTGTGCACTAATGAAGCCCGAACAATATTAGTTGTAGCTCTATAAATTAGAAACGTTGGAGGGGCTTTGAGAAGTAGCTGGGAGTAACCATAGGAGTTCTTATTTACTTATGAGTGATGCATCACGGATGGCAAGTATGGAACTATACTGAACCCCGTGAACATATATAGCTAACTTAGTGATCATGCATGATCTTTTGATATCTTCATGCATGTTGAAGCTTACTATCTAGGATTGAGAGGCATCCGGGAGCGAAAGCACACTTTTATTACATAAATAACCCCATCAACTGGCTAGTTAATTAGCAACATGGTGCAAAAAGGTTCTGTCGGCTAGTCAATTCCATACTTTTCCTACATACTTACATCTCCTGCCTTTGCTCATACCACTATTGTTTTTTTAAACGGAGGCATAAGATTTGCCTCGTCCATTAAATGAGAGAGAGAGTTTCGAGTGTGACCGGAGAAAATGATGGCAGGTTTTAGAATAAAAATGTCTTCACTGGAGAAAATGTCATGTTGTTCTGAAGAAATGTCATGCGAAGAACCTGTCTGCAAAAACGTTCGCAAATGTCATCGCTCCCAGCGAACGTTTGCCAGCTACTGCGGTCCTTGTTTGAAGAGATTAAATGCTGTCAAAGAATTCATGCTCTACAGATTTGAATCGCTTTTATCCTTCATTTCTCTCTTGTATTTTTTAACGGCGTGTCGGCTGAAACTTCAGTTCTCAACTTATCTCAAAACTGAACAATCCACTTGTACAGTCTTTTTATGTTTACCAATCCTTATTTTCTCATCCATTTGTTTGGCAACAACTTCTGCTACATCAACCCCAGCATTCATCTTCCTTTGCTTTTCTGAACCTGGTTGGTTGTGAGTTTAGGCCTTTGAGAGACCGGGCGAGAAACAAATATACAACAAACAAATAATAAAGCGTAAAAGAAATAAGTAATTTTTCTGTTGCCAAGTAGTATCGGTGAAATGCAATAAGCTGCTCTTGTAACACCCGCAATGTGTCTGCCTACCACAGCGCAACAAATTTTCTGGGCTGATGATGTTGTTTGTTGGCTTCCTTTCTGCTCAAAAAGTTTCTATCACTGAACCTCTTTCAATCCATGCCTGCTGTATTAAGCACCCCACGCTTCGATTCTTTGTCGCCGTGGAACGTATCTGGATTGCGTATCGTTGGCGGCGAGCGAGGTGGTAGCCAGGTGGGGCAAAACGCACGGGAGTTTGGCATGTACCCGAAATTTTAAAAAGACAAAAAAAAAAGTACTGGGAAATTTCAAAGTTCTGGACAATTTTGAAAAATAAATGTATCTCAAATGCACATCTAGATGTACATTACCTGCTAATTTTCATTAATAAATATTTTTATTTGTGTGCTGCACAGATGAACAAAATAGAGATTATTACTTTATAATATTTTACAGGTACGTAGTGAGAATGCAGATATTCTTGTGAAAAGATTCAAATTGTTTTGAAACTTCTAAATGTGTTCCTTCCTAGGTACACGACGAGATGGCATCAGTTTTAGGGAGAATAAAAATACCTAGCAAAGCGGATGGCTCGCTCCCAACGGCCGTCTCGCTCCCTGGCCACAGCCGCCGCCTGCGGACCAATCCACGGCCGCCGCATCGCATCCCTCATCCGCATCCCAATCCACAACCGCACCCGCCGGCTCCTCGCTCCGAGGGCCGTCGGCCAGATAATGCCTTCCAGCGGTTTGGTTCAGGCTCAGCTGCTTCATCGGGCTCGTCCGCGGATGCGCCTTTGCTAGGTCGCTCGCGGCCCGCTTCGGTTGATTTGGAGCCGGACGGTGACGGATGGATCCAGGTCCGCAACCGTCATCGCCAGCCCCGTTATGTGGCGGCCCCCGCCGTCAATCACCCCGCAAGCTCCAAGCTTTGGATCCCCCGGTGGAGGATGCGCTGTGCTGGGGCGCCCATCTCTTTCCAGAGGTGGCACAGATGCGCTCAGGCCTCCAGCGGCAAGCTGGAGTTGTTCTGCAAGCTCGGAATCGAGGGGATGCCGGCCAGCGCATGGGAGTGCGGGGCCATCAGTCAGCTCATCAATAAACTGAATGGCCCGTTGGTGGAGATCCTGCCACCGGACGACCGCTGGCAACTCGAGGTCACGGCATCCCTTTGGTGGTCCAGGCGGGTACGACATGGCGGGCGATTGGGGCGGGGGACGCAACAACGTGAATGGTGTGATCCCTCCCACGGGCGGTCGGGCACTGTCCGGGGGCAAGCTTGCCGCTGGATGCAAGCAGCCATCGGGCGAGGCGTCTGCAGCAATGTACGACGGCCACTCCTGCTCGCAGTCGCAGGGCTCCCCTCACTCTCTGGCTTCGACGACAATGGGTTCCAGAGTGGCGGTCTCCGCGCCTTTGCATGAGCTTTCGGCGGCATCTACGGCAGTTGAATCAGGGGCCCTGGTCTCGACCCCAACACTGGATCGTGCTGCCATGTGGGTCACTGCACCGTCGCGCCGGCTGTCTCTCAGCCCCCCAACCATGCAAGTTGCCACACCAGATACAGAGAAGGCGGCCGTGGAGCAGGGGTCCATTCGTGTGGCTAGTCTGGTTGCCGACGACCTGGCGTCACTGTCCTCTGATGGGTGTCGCTCGCTCTCCACCGATGGATGCCCACCCACTTGTCCAGTGCGATGATGGAATTGCTGTTCAAGCTGGGACTGTGGATCTCGAGGGATCGCGAGCTGGGCATGATGCTGGTGCATTGCAAAGCGTGGGGTATGAACTTCCCGTTTAGATACCTCATGGTCAGGAGGGCAGCAGCAGCCCTGTGCGCACGCTGGTTGCCATTCCTTTGGCTGATCATCAGCTGCTCCCGCGTGTGCCTGCTGGCCCACTATCTGCTGAGGAGACACTTCGTCTGGGACTGGGCTGCTCCCCGGTCCCCCTCCATTTTGGGTCCCCGGCCGGCAGCGTCGGCTCCGGTATGCACATATTGGAGGTCGATCAGACTGTTCTCTCATTCCCTTAACATCTCTCTATTTTGTTTTTAAGAATCTAGAATGGCACATATTGATTCTGCGGTGGTTTATGAGACTCTAGGCCCGGCATTTGATGGTTTTGATTTTCTTCCAGCAGAGGGCACAAGAGGAGGTATTCTGTTGGCATGGAAGTCGGAAAAGCTGCGGCTGACTAATATTTAGATAGATGAATTCATGATCTCTGCCAAGATTTTTTTCCCTTGGAGATGGTAAGGAATGGATGGTTACTTCAGTATATGGGACTCAGGGGGACGTCGAGAGATTGCAATTCCTAGAGCAATTAGTGCAGTTTGGAGAGCATGTACATATGCGTTGGATCTTGAACAGTGATTTCAACTTGACCGTTTCTGAGGAGGAGCGCAGCTCTGGGAGGGGTAACAGAAGACTCGTGTCGAAATTCAGACACACTATTAACAGGCTGGGGCTGCATGTTATGCCGATGATGGGTCGGCGATTTACTTGGTGCAATTAGTAGGAGCACACAGTTATGGCCAAGCTAGACAGAGTCCTCTTCAATAATGCTTGGGAAGATATCCATCCCATCAGTGATCTACTACCGCTTAGTTCTAATATCTCTGATCACACGCCGTTGATGATCTCTTGTTCAGCAGGCTGTCCTCGGGCTAGGCGTTTCAAGTTTGAGAACTTTTGGTGCAAACTTTCTGGTTTCATGGATGTGGTGAGCGAAACTTGGAATCAAGAAGTATTTGGTAGTGACCCTATGAAGATCCTCAACATCAAGCTTCATCGCACGGCCAAAGCATTAAGGAAGTGGGGTCAGAAAAGTATGAGACGGCTTCATCTCCAGTTCCAAATGGCTAGCGAGCTCATTTTGCGCCTTGACGCTGCTCAAGAAATCAGACCCCTCTCGGAAAGTGAACGCAACCTAAAAGCGTTCCTGAAGGGCAAATGTTTGGCTTTCGCATCTCTGGAACGAGTGCGCCTGAGACAGAGTGCAAGGGTTTGAGACCCGCAGGAGGGTGATGCCAACTCTAAATACTTCCACATGAAAGCTAACGGGAGACGCCGTAACCACTTGATCCCATACCTTAAGTATGGCGACAGGACAGCCACGGCTAGTGAGGACAAGTTGGACATGGCACGACAATTCTTTAGTAAGCTGATGGGCGCGCCGGAACAGAGAGGCCAATATATCCGTCTGGAAGCTTTACACTTGGGTCAGCTCACCCCTGAGATGTCTACGGCCTTGGAAGCATCCTTCACAGAAGAAGAGATTAAGAAGGTAATTATGGACATGCCTTCGGATAGGGCACCAGGACCGGATGGATTCTCCGGGCTATTTTACAAGGTCTGCTGGGAGGTCATTGCCCAAGATTTTATGGCGGTCATGAGGGCTCTATATGATGGCAGATTCCACTCCTTCAACGATCTGAATTCATCAATCACACTCCTTCCAAAGAAATCTGATTCCCTCGAGGTGAGCAAATTCAGACTGATAAATCTAATTCATGGGGCTGCCAAGATATTTGCCAAGGTACTTGCGGTGCGTGTAGCTCCCTCCCTGTCGGTTCTCATTTCGCAGGCCCAAAGCACGTTCATCTGCAAACGGAACATGCATGAAAACTTTAAGTTTGTATGCAATACGGCACGTTGACTGCACCAAAAGCGCAAGAAAGCAATTCTGATGAAGATTGACATATCCAAAGCTTTTGATACTTTATCCTGGAAATTCCTCCTTGAGGTTTTCATTTCGCAGGCCCAGAGCACGTTCATCTGCAAGCAGGAAAAGAGGATTTGGCAGAAGATGGTGCTCTTGGATTTGTGGCCTTCTATCTACGGCATCATCCTCAGTGCTAGTCAATGGTGAATTGTGCCAGCCGTTTGCACTTGGCCAGGGGGTTAGGCAAGGGGATTCCTTATCGCCTACTCTGTTTATTCTTTCCATGGACACGTTGCACAGCATGCTACAGTGGGCGGTGCAGAACAAGCTTCTGTCTGAGTTTGGTTGTAACCCACGCATGCCTGCCGAGGGTATCTATATTCACAGATGACGATGTGTTGTTCTTCGCACCAGCGCACTCGGACCTCTAGGTCATATCTGTTGGAAATATGAGCAATTTACCGAATGATTTTATTAACAAAAATACTAGATAAAGCATGACTAGTATAGTAGTGATAAAACAAGCCATGCGATTTGACAAAGAGAAGGTAAATAATATCTGCATATATGAGCTAGAACCGATCATCTCTAGAGAAGACAGTAGATCAAGATGCATATATGAAGTAGAGCCTAACATGTCTAGGGAAAACACTAGAACAAAAAATTGTTGCAGGACTTCTAACAGAAAAAATAAGAACACGTACGGGACAGTAGCAGGAGCAGAGGCACTGGACTTGGGGTCGGTGTCCTCCATGTCGTCGAGGAGGTTGTCGACGGAGTCCGGGGCGTCTGTGACGAAGAAGTCAGTAGTCGCGCAGAGCGCTCCCCAAAAACCTTATCACCCTTCTCCCGTACAGGACTCAAAAGGTGCGGTTTCGGAGGCCTACTGTCCCGACCTGCGGTGCACGCCGCAGCGTAGTGCGGAACTTTGTGGGAGCGGCCTCTCTTATATAGGCACAGGAGAGGGACGCGAACAGGCTGCGGCGGGAGGTGAAGCAACGGGGGGGGGGGGGGGGCGGGGGGGGGGGAGGGGGAGGGGGGGGGGCGGGGGGGGGGGAGGGGGAGGGGGGGGGGCGGGGGGGGGGGAGGGGGAGGGGGGGGGGCGGGGGGGGGGGAGGGGGAGGGGGGGGGGCGGGGGGGGGGGAGGGGGAGGGGGGGGGGCGGGGGGGGGGGAGGGGGAGGGGGGGGGGCGGGGGGGGGGGAGGGGGAGGGGGGGGGGCGGGGGGGGGGGCGGGGGCGGGGGGGGCGGGGGAGAGGGGGGGGGGGGGGGGAAAAAAAACCCGGCACACGGGGGAGGGGGGCCCCGGCCCCTCCCCCCCCCCGGGGGGGGGGGGGGGGCGCGGACGAGGCTAACAGGCAGCACGCGAAGAGGTGCGCGCGGCTCATTCCCGCAACCTGTGGCGCGGCGGGCGGCGGAGGAGGAGCACGCGTGGATGTCCCTCTTGTTCTCATGCTCATACATGTGGGGAAAGAACCTCCCTTATAAAGAGGTCCAACTCCCTCTAAACTAGCAACGTGGGACTAAATTTTAGTTCCACCTCTTGCCTTACACGAATGGGCTGCGTGGGCCTCTATGATTTATTAGGAATTTCTGAAACTGCTATTGGGTTGGCCCATAATAGACAAAATTTCAGCAATATCTAGTATTCTACATATATTCGGTGAGGCCACGGGTTTGAAGATCAATTTGCAGAAGAGTACAGTCACAACCATTCGATGCGACGAGGACAGGGCAGCTGCAGTGGAGGGGCACTTCCAATGCAGGAGACAACAATTCCCCATCCTTTACCTGGGTCTACCTCTGTCCATCTACAGATTGCAACGCCAACATCTTCTTCCTCTCATCGACAAATTCTCTGGAAAGTTGAAAGGTTGGAAACCAAGGATGCTTGAAGACGACTCTCACCCGATCGGTGCCATGGCTCCGCCGATCCACCTAATGTCCGTTTTATCTTTGCCGGTGTGGGCCATCAAGATTCTTGGGGACGGGAACTCGGCACGGTTCTGGACGGATAATTGGCTCCGGATGGTTGCTCTATTGCTGCTATGGCTCCTGCGTTGTTCTCCTTTGTGAACAACAAGGCGAGGACAGTGAGAACGGTAAGCGAGGCTTTGCATGGTCAGGCGGGCCTGGATAAGAGATATCTCTGGAGGTTTATCGCTTATTGCCATGGCACAATACCTGCGGATTTGGGAGATTGTTCAGGCCACTACACTGACGGAGGGGAACCAGAGACAGGGCGATTTCATAATCTTCAGTTCTCGGTCAAGAGCGCCTACCAATTATTCTTTCTAGGGAACACTAACTTTGCTTGCTACAAGCCCATCTGGAAACCTAAGGCACCCCGCGATGCAAATTCTTCATGTGGCTTGCAGCACCATGCAAACACATGCCATTACAGGATTTGGAAGGAAAGAAATGCAAGGATTTTCGACACGGTGGGCAGGGTGAGGGACCTGATCCTAGAGGATATCAATGTCTGGACGGCTGCGGGTTGTATTTCTGATCTGGCGACATGGGTGCCAATTCTCCTTCTACAGTGCTTGGTTTTCAGTGGACTTCGTCCTGGGATAGCTGTACAATTCTTGGATGTAACCTGATGTACTATCCCTTTCTTTTCCTATCTAATAAAATTCGGCCACTGGCCCTTCGAGAATAAAAATACCTACCCAAAAATATAGGGAGGTAGTAACTAGCAAACGTTCACCAGGAGGGCAACCCTGGCGAACACGCTTCCACCGTCGCACGCATCTCAACACCGATGCAATACCACATTGGATGGCTAGATGCGTCAGTTGTATGGCGCACGTCGGATGGCTGGAGGCGTTCGCTGTCTGGCTATTGCTATCGAACTCTTGCTTTTTTTTTCTTTCGCCAAAAAAAATGTAACATGGGCGCGTCGAGCATGGCACTAGGCTGAAGACCGGGCTTGTGAACATTTGTGTTAACATTTTTATTTATAATTTTATATACACCATGTCATTTTTTAAGTTTTTTTAATTCACCCCAAAAATACTGATTTTTTTACTTTATCACAGGGCAGTTTTATTATAAGAGGGTGGCATTTATATTACTGAGACAACGGCAGTTTTGTTTTTAACAAAATGGCAGTTTTATTAATAAGAGCATGGTATTGTCTTAATAGTAGGATGACATTTTTTTTATTATGATGATGCCACCTTTTGTCATTAAGACGATGGCATTTTTAATAGTGAGAAGATGGCATTTTTTATTTGTAATGGCATGGCATTTTTTATTAATAAGAGCATGACATTTTTTATAATAGGATCACATTTTTAATACTGAGAGGATGGCCCTTTCATTTTTAATGACATGGCATATATTACTAAGAGCATGTCATTTTTTATTTATAATTGCATGTCATTTTATTATTATTTGTAGGATTTAATTATTTAAGATGATGGCATTTTTAATGCTGAAAGGTAGCATTTTGTTGCCACATTTTTTTACAAACAAGAAGTTTGGGTGATGAGTAGGAACACGGCAACTTTTGTGGCATTTTTTCATTTTTCTATTTTTCTTTATGACATTTTCCAAAAAAAATCTATTTCATGGGCCAATTGTTGGGTCGCCATGGCCCTCCCACTGGCGAACGAGGGAAACGTTTGCCGGGAGGACCTTCACTGGCAAACGAATGCGTTCAATGGAGTAGACTTGGCCATGGGCAGCCCGGCCTGAAAAAGCCCAACCCGGCCCGGCCCGACGTTGTCCACGGGCCGGGCTCAGGACTAGATTTCAAGCCCGATGACTGGGTCGGGCTAGGCCCGGGCCCGTCGTATTCGCACGTTAACGAAGAGGCCCAGCCCGAGGCCCGGCGGGCTTTTAGCATGATTGGCCAGGCTCGGTCCCGATTTTTAGGCCCGACAAGTGGGCCATGCCAGGCTTGGGCCTGAGTTTTTGCATTGGGCTTTAGTAGGCCCAGCCTGAAGCCCGGCCCAATAGATGGCCAGGTATAGATGGGGGGGCTCCTCCCAGCGACTGGTCGCCAGCTAAAGGGTCCAAAATATCAAAAGTACATCTAACATTTACTTTTGACCAAGAAATTGCTAAACAAAATGTAGATTTATATTTTTAACTGAGAATAAGTGGATTGTGCAATACAAAATTAATATCATTGGGTTGGAATTCAGAAACCTCTTTTCATGGTGCCCAATTAATCTGTATCTATTATATATTGATTCAAGTATAGTTGGACTAATTGCTGAACAAAGGAAATCAGCATGTCTTACAATGCAACATCTTGAATCTTATACTTCCTCCGTTCCTAAATATTTGTCTTTCTACATATTTCAACAAGTGACTACATACGGAGCAAAACGAGTGAATATACACTCTAAAATATGTCTACATACATCCGTATGTGGTAGTCCATTTGTAATGTCTAGAAAGACAAATATTTAGGAACGGAGGGAGTATATGGTTAGAATTTTGCAATTTCATAAAATCCTCTATATGACAAACTGGAGTATATTTTCCCGCAAAAGGAAAAGAAAAACTGAAGCATATAGTGTCAGATCCTCCAGCACCATGCAAACAGATAGTACGAAGAGAGAACTGCAAATCATACCAAAATATATATTTAAAATAACATCAACCAGTGTCGATGAACAAAGATACCGCAGAGTGTCATCTGTTGCTGGTCAGAATTCAGCGCAGCAGAAGCGCATTTACAGGAGTGACAAAACTTATTGTTTCTTCCATTCCATGGGAAGATATTTTCTGCGGAAGATCCGCCAATGGCTTGCACTTCATGTTCCTTGAGGTTAAAAAGAAGAAGAAATGTGGCCGCAGGGACGATGGTGGAGACGGTTAGATAGGGACGCCATAATTCACAATCTTCGTGAGGGCAGAGTTGAGCACACGCTTCTCCTTCTTGACCTGAGAGGCTAGGCCGGAAATCTGGCAGGAAAAGAGAAAACAATGTTAACATGAACTTACATTACAAAACTCTCCAGCTTCACCAACAACAAAAAATTACATATATTTACAAAGGAAATGGGTGCAATCTATTGTGGACGGATTGACGAGAAAATATAATAGTTGAAGAAGAGAATAGTAGTGCAATGAAATGCAAACTACAGTTATATCTACTGACCTCTGATCGAAATTCAGATGCATGTGCTCTTGGAAGCTGATCGAGAATTCCCTTGAGACCTAAGAGGGAGCATCTCAACATATGTAAGATTCAAGGCAAGAAATTTCCACACCAAATTCGAAGTCATTAAACAAAGCAATGGCCTCTCAAGGAATTCCACGCACCTACTGCTTGGTTTTCAATATCACTAATTTGCTTCAACTCACTTTGAATGGCACGCCCTTCTTCCCTGAGAAGATGTACATCCATTCCAATGTTATATGAAAAATAAATAGAAACAGAAATGATAACTGGGTCAAACAAGGAACTACATGCCTGAGTGTATTCCATCCTTTCTGGAATCTTTTTTCTGCTGTTGCAGCTCGATCCTGGAACCCATATGCAATAATTTTATCCATGAGTAACATAGATATTACAATTCCCAGGTTTAAAACAAAGGTCTTGGTGTTCTATCTATACATAAAGAAAGTTACCATCAGTTTTTGGCTTTCATTCGACATAAGATTGACTGTTTGCCGCATGTGATTCACTTCAGCCTGGATACCAGAAAGTAGGGTCTACAATACAGCAAGTTGCGTTAGACAACGCACCTATTATTATTATTTGTTTCTAAGGAAAATCAACCCTGTTGTTAAAGACTGCAGGTACCATAAACGAACTTCATAAAACCGTGATCATTTATGTTCCAATAACAAAAGGAACTGTATTATAACATGCTTATGCAAATAATAAAACATATTGCTCAACAGGTCAGAGTTAATCAACAAGTAGTAAGATATGACAAGATAAGATGGTTGATGCAGCTTCCAAACATTAAGCTAGCAGATAACTTGTCAATTCACAATGAAGTATGAGCTAATTAAACTGACAGGTAGTGCTTACCTCCTTGCTGACAAATACACGCCGTACACGTTGGATTAGGTAGCTCCTTGGCCCTGGGACATTCAATGACTCAGTTTCAGTCATACTAAATTTAGTAGTATACAAGAAAGCATCCAATTTTTCAGCCTTCATGCAACATCATGGAGCAAACTTCCACTGAATCAATAACCTTGTAATTCATACCGTGAAATGGTAGAAACTACACCTACACATTAAAGGTTGGATAATCTGAACTGAATTTCAGAGAAGGTGTAATATAATTCACCTAATCCCATATTTAATGAATAATGCAATCAGATAATTGAACCTAAAGGAAAAGGATATGTGCATGATAATTTAAGTTGGACGCAGTTAACTGGTTTGCACCAGTATCAATACATTCCAGTTAACTCGGAGAAATGAAAAATAAGTTTAGATTCTCATTCAAGATAGAGGGGGAAATGGTTCAACATGTGGCACTATTCGCAAACAACTAAGGGTCTCTTTGATTCAAAGGATCTCCATAGGATTTTTTAAGGATTAGAATCCTTAGGAATTTTCCCTACATTGGTCGTTTGATTCGTAGGATTGAATCTTGTAGGATTTTTTCCTAAGGATTTATTTGTACTACATTTCAAAGCAATTCTAACATCCACTCCAACCTCTTGGAAGAAATCCTTTGCTTTTTCCATGACACAATTAAACAAACTCAAATCCTATAGGGATCCAATGGCCATGCCATTTCAATCCTATGGGCCTCTTTGATTCACAGGATTCTGAAAACACGGGAATAGGAAAAACATAGGATTGTAATGTCATGCTCATCTCCATCCTATAGGATTTTGGGTTGTTTGATTGCATCATAGGAAAAACAAAGGATTCCTTCAAAGAGGTTTGAGTGGACGCTAGAAATCCTATTGGAAGTAGTACAAAGAAATCCTTAGGAAAAATTCCTATAGGATTCAATCCTTTGAATCAAACAGCCAACATAGGAAAAAATCCTAAGGATTATGATCCTCCAAAATTCCTATGTAAATCCTTTGAATCAAGGAGCCCTATGTTTTTTCTATTCCTGTGTTTTTGCAATCCTACGAATCAAAGAGGCCCTAAAAATCATTATCCTCTATTACCTCTGTACCGAAATACTTGTAGCTGGGGGAAACTAGTACAAGTTCCCCCAACTACAAGTATTTTGGTACAGAGGGAGTACAAGAGTAGATAATCTGCAAAGCATTCCACATGCAGGTACCATATTTCTTTGTGAATAGCCAGCAATGACCAATCAGATTCTAATACAACAGCTCTATCTCATCCAACATAACACCACAAAGCAAACGGGTTCCAGGGAAATGAGATTACTTTTGAGCAGCACGATTCCTGCAACCGCGGCTGAGCCTGCAGCGATGCCCGGATGCTCGATGGCCATGATGACACCCTCTGCAAATGCAGCAACAATCAATACCTGATTTCAACATATACCACCACAAATGCGCCGACGAGACATCAAAATCCGACCATTGGACATTCATCTGATCTGACCCAAGCTAAGCATGATGATCCATCCATAGAGATGCGATTTTGTAACCTACGATCTGCTCACCTTTGATCTTGCCCAGCGCCATCTGCTCGCGAGCAAAGTACTCCTTCTTCACCCATTCCAGCTCTTCCTACATCGTGAGAAAAATAAAAATCAACCCGAGCTTGAGCGAATTTCGGCGAGATCGGAGCGAGGGAGGGGAATGTGGGGGTAAAGGGCGGACCTTTGCGGCCTGGGTGAGGGTGGGGACGGCGGCGAGCGCGCCGGCCATGGCCGCGTTGGCGGCGTCGGACGCGGCGACGGCGGAGGAGTAGGCGTGGGCGTGGGCGGTGTCGACGGCGGTCCTGGCGGCGGCGGCCAGGTCGGCCCCGAAGGCCTCGCCCCGGCGCGTGTAGTCCGCGGCCGCGGCCGCCGCGGAGGACGCGGAGGAGGCGACCATGGAGGACATGGACCCGCCGCTCTCTGGCTGCTGCGGCGGCGGCGGCGGGGGCGAGTCGCCGGCGGGAACGGACGGCGCGTCGGTCATGGCGGCGGCGCGGTGGGGCTGCGGCTGCGTCGGATCCGGACCTGTTTCGCAGAAATGGGGTTGGGAAAAAAAACAGATTGGCGTACTGCCTGGAGCCCGCTTTCAAGGCATGGACACGTATTCTGGCTATACGCATCCCATTTGTTCACTCTCTTCGCCTCTTTTTTTAACCTCTTCGCTCTTAGAGATGTCAAACACCGTCTCATGCTCTTTCACGAAGGTGAGAGTATGTTTTAATTTATAATGACCATGAAAGGTTCGTCGCAACGAGGAGCAATGTGTACGTAATCGTGGGCTAGCACGTATGTTTGTTCATGCGTTGTAACAGGAGAAAAGTGTAAAAGTTCAGTGGCACCCGTCGATATTTAGCCGCATTATTTTTTTTTCTTTTTGGCCAGGGGTTATCGTCCAAAAATTCTGTTTAAATACTTAATTATGCACCATGCAACGATTTAAATGTTCAGTGGCACCCGTTGATGGGAAAGCGTCGACGGTCAAGGTATTGAGGCAAGATGATGCCGGACGAGTTTAGCTGTGTTCGTATTTTTCTAAATTTGTAATACATGCTACAGTTGAGACATTTGTTTTAAGAGGAGAAAGTACATATGTTTAGCAAGTATATTTTTTTTTGTATTTTGCACCATACAACATTTAAATAGCACACGTTCACCCGCTTGAATAAATATTATATTTATAGCCCACAATCAAATCCTTTCTAATCCGTTAAGATATAGTACTGTCTAGCGCCCACGCTCCTTCCTTTAATTATTTTATCCATGTAGTATATCTTTTTCCTTGTATCTTTGCACCATATAACATTTAATAGCATGCCTTCAACCGTTTGAATAACTAGCAAATGTGTACGTCCAATGCACGTTGATATTAGGTAAAAAATTAATTGCATGGTCACGTCTAGTAGAAAATTTAATCTGCATTAATATTAGATAGGAGATCAATTATGCGCGAATTACGTGTATAGTTTATATTCGCCGTGTTATTAATTGCATGCTAAACATGTTGAGCACTTCCCATTTAAGTAATATAGGTCGTTGGATTGACATTGATTGGAGAAGCTTGGAGAGTTTCCAAACAGGCCGGCCCACGCAACCACGCTGTTGGGCCGTCCCAACGCGTTCGCTCACTCTGTTCCATCTTCCTTCTGTCGTTCGGCTCGCCTCCGATTCCTTCACCTGGTCAAAGTTGAGTGTTTCCACTGTTGGTTGTTTGACCCTTGACATAAAAAAGAAGTAGATTTGAAAACAATTCACAAATTAAAAAATAGTTCATGAATTTGAAAAAAGAACAAAATTGAAAAATTCCTGATTTTTAATAAAGTTCATCGAATTTGAAAAAACTTCATCGAATTTAGAAAAAAACATCAAATTTGAAAACATTCCATCGAATTAAAAAAAGTACTAAAATTGGAAAAATAATCTATTTTGAAAAAAAGGTCATCAATATTGGAAAAAGTTCGTGAATTTTGAAAAATAAGGAAAATAAAAATAAAATAGAACATAAAATAAAAAGAAAAAAATAAAAATGAAATGAAAAGAAGTAGAAAGAGAAAAAGAAATAAATAGAAAAGGAAAGAAAAAAACAAATAAAACCAGTCCAGAAAAAACAGCTAGGAACCGGGGGCTTCACGCGAACTGAAGAAAGAATAAAAGGAAGAAAGAAGTAAAGTAGGCACAAAGCGCTACCTATCCTAGTGGTTATTGGGGTTCTCTCTTATAGGACAGATTTGAGTTTGATGAATTCTGTCGATTGCACACTTTTTTAAAGGAAAAAAAAGGAAAAAGGGTCGGCCCATACAACATCGATGGAGATGGGTGGGGGTT
>LR880971.1:11363348-11410436 GCA_904067115.1 Aegilops sharonensis | reverse complement strand
AAAAAAAATGCAAGCTATTCACGTACGGGCGGAAGCCAGTTAACACGCATTCCCTCCCGCTAGGCCCCCGACCTGCTCCCTCCCACTAGGGTTTCCGCCGCCGCCGCCGCCGCCGCCCTAGCCCCCTCCCGCCCCCACCGGCCGCCGGCGCGCGCACCCCGGCCCATCCCGCTCCCCTCTTCCCCCTCCCCCTCCCGTTCCCGCCCCTGCGCCGCCTCCCCGGGACGTAGCCGGGGCAGCGCGCCCCCTCCCCTTCTTCTAGGCCCCCCTCCGGTGGATCTCTCCCGCCGCCGTCGGCGGATGCCCCCTGCGCTGGCCTGGGTGGTGCCGGTGGCGGGAGGACCTTCTGTCCCCGAGCGCTCATCCCCTTCCCGGGGCAGGTGAGGGCGATGGTGCTGCTCGGCTAGGCAGCTGGCCCGGCGGCAGTCGCCGGCGGTGGGCTAGGCGGCGGTGAGGGAGTCCTGGATTAGGGGGTATCCGGACAGCCGGACTATATACATCCTCCGAACTATTGAAGCGTGGAGATACAAGACTTAAGACTTCGGCCTGTGTCCGAATGGGACTCTGCTTTGCGTGGAAGACAAGCTTGGCGATCCGGATATTGTGTTTCATTCCTTGTAACCGACTCCATGTAAACCCTAGCCCTCTCCGGTGTCTATATAAACCGGAGAGGTTGGTCCTTAGAAGGCCGATCACAATTACAATCATACCATCATAGGCTAGCTCTTAGGGTTTAGCCTCTACGATCTCGTGGTAGATCTACTCTTGTACTACTCATATCTTCAATATTAATCAAGCAGGAAGTAGAGTTTTACCTCCATCGAGAGGGCCCGAACCTGGGTAAACATTGTGTCCCTCGCTTCCTGTTACCATCAGCCTAGACGCACAGATCGGGACCCCCTACCCGAGATCCACCGGTTTTGACACCGACATGAGTGCTTTCATTGAGAGTTCCTCTGTGTTGTTGTTGCAGGGCTCGATGGTGCCTTCAATCATCAACGACCCGGTCCAGGGGGAGACATTTCTCCCAGGACAGATCTTCGTGTTCGGCGGCTTCGCACTGCGGGCCAATTCCCACAAGGCTTCAAACCTGTGAACATAGAGGCATACGATGGAACGACAGACCCAAGGGTCTGGATCGAGGATTTTATCCTGCATATTCACATGGCTCGTGGGGATGATCTCCACGCCATCAAATACCTTCCCCTAAAGTTGAAGGGACCAGCTCAACACTGGTTGAAAAGCCTCCCCGAAAATTCAATTGGGAGTTGGGAGGAACTCGAAGACGCTTTCGGGGCCAATTTTCAAGGGACTTATGTCCGGCCTCCGGATGCTGACGACTTAAGTCACATAATCCAACAGCCCGGAGAGTCTGCCCGCAAGCTTTGGAACAGATTCCTCACTAAGAAGAATCAAATTGCCGATTGTTCGGACGCCGAAGCCTTAGCATCAGTCAAACACAGCATCCGCGATGAGTGGCTCGCCAGACACCTCGGTCAAGAAAAGCCAAGGACAATGGCAGCCCTAACAAGCCTTATGACCCGCTTTTGCGCGGACGAAGATAGCTGGCTAGCCCGTAAAGGCACCAGCGACCCCAGCACATCCTAAATAAGGGATGGCAACGGGAAGCCACGGCGTAATAAAAACAAACGCCAAAACAAGGAAGAGAGCCCGGATAACACAAGGTTAACGCCGGATTCAGGGGCTCTCGACCTGATCAGCAAAAGAAGCCACTTAAAGGCAGTAAAGAGGGACCGTCTGGTCTGAATAGAGTTCTAGACAGACTGTGCCAAATTCATGGCACCCCTGACAAACCTGCGAACCACATGCACAGAGAGTGTTGGGTCTTCAAGCAGGCCGGCAAATTAAATGCCGAACACAAGGGAAGGGATACACCAATTGAAGACGAGGATGAACCTCGCCAGCCGAACACTGGGGGACAGAAAAAATTCCCGCCAGAGGTTAAAACAGTGAACATGATCCATGCGACTCGCACATCCATGAGAAGGCACGAACGCGCGCATAGAGACGCGCGTGACATAGAGCCCATCGTACCCACACCCAGCTACTGGATGTCTTGTCCGATCACTTTCGATCACTTGGATGGCCGAATTAGAATTCGGCGCGGATGATCAAAGGCCTTGGTGCTTGACCCAATAATCGACGGATACCGTCTCACCCGTGTCCTCATGGACGGCGGCAGTAGTCTCAATTTAATATACGAGGACACTGTCCGCAGGATGGGGATAAACCCATCCAGAATTAGTCAAAGCAACACCACCTTTGAAGGGGTGATACAAGGCGTTGAAGCCTACAGCAGGGGCTCCGTCGTACTGGAGGTAACATTCGGCTCTCCAGGCAACTCCAGAAGCGAAGAACTACTCTTCATCATCGCACCCTTCCAAAGCGACTATCATGCATTGCTTGGAAGAACGACCTTTGCCCGCTTCAATGCATTGCCGCACTATGGCTACCTTACACTAAAGATACCCGGTCCACGTGGCGTCATCACCGTTAGCGGAATCACAGAGCGCTCTTCACGCGCAGAGGAACACGCGACGGTCCTAGTGGCCGGACTATAAGCGGCCTCCAATATCAGAAAACATGACTGGTCATTAAGATCAAAGACACGGTTAGACGATTCCGGTAGCCCGGATAAAATTGAACCAGGGCACCGTATATGTAATCCCATAGCGGACACCAGGGGCTATAAATATTTAATACAGCCCCACACTTGGCTCAACCTTATTGGCAGGCCAACATCTTACACTTTTACTATCCATCGCATACTTACGTTGTACTCTCCTACGAGTTTGCTTTTTCCACAGACAACGTTCGCGTGACACCCTTCGAGGATACGGCACAATGGAGACAAAGGCGTAGACGTGCAACAGGGCCCCGTTCAACAGGTTTCTTTTCAGATTAAGCCCCTGTGTAAACCTTTTCTATTGCCTCTTGTTGTTTAACCATCCCATGGGTTCCATACCCATAGAGGATACTGTTGTTATTGGCATTTCGCCACGACAGATTCACGCACGTACCTGGAAACACAGGGTTTATAATGAATGGACATTCTTGAGCCCATCGTCTGTTATAAAGTCCAAATACCTTCGGGAGTGTTCGGCGTCACCAGTTTGGCCTTATATGCATCAGCTCCGAATCATGTCTTTGGTCAAATGTTGGGTTCGCCCGGCTCCTGGGTTTGCCGTCTTACGTTCCGTTATTATCGGCTAAGGTGGCCAAAGGAGAACTACTGCGATTATGCCCTGGTTATTCCGGACGAGCACCTCAGTAGAGAAAGCCGAAAACTGACTGTCATGATACAGCGAGAGACTGTTCAACCACTCGAAGACTTATCGGAATCTTTAGGATCCCTCCGCATTAACGAAGGACCGTTTCCCGGTCATGTACACACGCGCCCGTATTCGGATGCAAGAGAAAGTACCAGTGGCTACATAGTAGCCCCACCATTAGACTCCCATGGCTAAGCGAAAGCGTTACAGCTATATAGTCCGGTTTCCTAGTTCGACGTGCGATCACCTCCTTAATGGACCAAGACGTTGGATCAAGTGTGATTATGCATATTTTTCTCGAACACCCCCGCATTATACGCGTGGGGGCTGAAGCCAACGACTGCTAACTTTTGGATTACATGTATATATATACAAAAAACGGCCGCACAGGAGACACAACAATACTTTCAGGAAAAACGTATAAATATAGCCTCATAACCAAAATAACTTTGTTTTTACAATGATCTGATTTATCACTCGAATAAGACATTCTTCGAGCACTGCGCCTTTATTAGGCGGGCACCTTCTGTGACCTGCGCCAAGTAGTGCTCGGCCGGATATTGGCCTCCCACCGGATCCTGGGTCGCTATAATGGTGGCCTCCATATCCGTCCAATAGGCTTTAACGCGGGCAAGAGCCATCCGCGCACCCTCTATGCACGCCGACCTTCTCATGATATCGATCCGAGGCACGGCCCTAAGGAACTGTTGCACCAAGACAAAGTAACTGTCCGGCTTAGGCCCCTTCGGCCAGAGATGGTCTATTACAGACCGCATTGCAAGCCCGGACAGCCTGTGAAGCTCCGCTACAGCAGCCATCTTGTCACTCAACGGCAGCGGGCGAGTGGGAGCATTGAATTGCGACCAGAAAAGCTTCTCCACTTCCTTATCACCCTGATCTTCGAAGAACTTGGCAGCGTCAGCAGTACTCTTTGCCAAATCCGCATATGCGTCCGCAGGACTCCAGCGTCCATCCAGGGGAGCGTACTTCGGATCGAAAAATTTCGTCCGCAGCAAGTAGGAGCCCCCCGCCACAATTTTACCGGCCTGTTGAAGCTCCTCCCGCACACCCCTGAGCTCGGTACGTATTTCCTTGGTGGCATTAAGTGCCTTGTTCAGGTCGGCCAAACTATCCTTATGCTCCTTTTTAAGGAGCTCATACCGGTCAGTGGCATTTTTTAACTCCACAGCCATTTCGGCTATCTTTTCCTCGCTTCGGCGATGAGCAGCCTGTTCGGCTCTCAATTCCTCGGCCGCCTTTAGGGCAGCCGCATTGCTAACCCAAGCTTGTTCCTTGGCCTGGGCAAGTTCCGCCCGCAGGGCCTCCACGGCAGCATCACCATCTGCAGTCCAAACATACTACATTAATATCATGCTGCCTTCATATTTTCCTATACAAAGGAAGGCAGAGCACATACCTTGTGACTTGTCCAGCCGTTCGTTCACCAGCGTGATATCGGCATCAATTGATCCAATCTGCCTTGTTAGTTCGGCAACTTCAACGGACTGGCCGGCGGCCGGACCCACAGGTACCTGCACATATTTACAGCACAATCATTGGTTTATGATCCCCCGTTTGCCGCCTAGGGCGGGCAACCAGAGTCTCAGGGGCTACTATCTATATAGAGCACACCTAGCGCATGCCTCACAGCCAAAAAATAGTGTATTCTTCACTACATACCTCAAAGCCTCTAAGCAGGCTTGTAAATGCTTCATTCAAGCCGCTTGTACCGGATGAAATCTTCTCGAGCACCGCGCTCATTAACGAACGGTGATCCTCCGAGAGCGCAGCTCGCTCCAGTAGGCCTGTTAGTACGTCCGGCCGGACATTGAACTATGCCGGACCCTTCCCATCGCCCCCCGTGGGAGCCAAACGCTCCGGGCTCAGGGCGGCTGACGCATTGGCTTCCGGCTTCGGCAGATCCGGACTCCTCCGTGACGACACCTCGGTGTCATCTGCTTCATGAGTCGGAGAGGCGGGTGGGGTCTCGCTCTCCATCATCTCCGGAGGAAGATCCCCCAAAGACGAACTCTGTTGAGAAGAGCTGCTAGCCGGATTGCAAAAGACAAATCCCGGTTATTGATCTAGGAGAAACATAGTACCTTCAAATTAACGATTGACATACAGCTCGGTGGAGGGCTGGCCCGTTGGCGGGCACGACGCGGTGAGGGTGCCCGTCGGGGCAAGGCCCCCTGGGGATACTTTTTTCCCTGGTTTGGGCATCTTCGCCTCCAAGTCTTCGGAGGCAGCCCTCTTCTTACCGCGCGGGGAGGAGACCTTAGCCTCCCCTCCCCGACTATCCTCCTTAGGGGAGGTAACAATTCCCCCGGTTCGGATGCATAGCGTGTGGGGTTCGGTTTCTTCTTTCTTCCCCTTGTCTTTCCCTGAGGGCACTCTGCTGAGTACCCGGTCAAGCATCTTGGCCATGGTGGGACCAGGCGAGCCTTCGGGAAGTGGCGCCGGACACCTGATTCTCTCCGCCTTGCTGAGCCATTCCTGGCCACGGATGAATTTCAGAATAAACAATTGTGACAAATACAAAACAAGGTGTTCGGTATCAAGGTTACTTACTTGGGTATCTAGGCGATTGCAGCTTAGGCCCGCATCCTCGGTGGTGTCCGGACACTCTACTTTCGGTCCAAAGAATAATTTGCACATCCCTTCGAGCTTCAAGCCGAAGAAGTGCTTCACAGTCCGCGGACCCTCCGGATTGAACTCCCACATCCGGAGAGGCCGGCGTTGGCATGGCAACATCCGTCGGATTAACATCACTTGCATTATGCTGACAAGGTTAATGTCCCTCTCAAGAATCTCTCGAATGCGATTCTGCAGTACTGGTACATCACCAGCGGGCCCCCGATTCCGTCCTACGTCGGTCCAAGACGCCAACTGTGGCGGAGGGCCCGAGCAGAACTCGGGGGCGGCTACCCACTTTGTGCCCCTGGGAGCTATAACATAAAACCACCTCCGCTGCCATACATAGGATACTTCTGGGAAAGAACCCTCTGGCCATGGGGCATCGGCGTTCCTACCTATTATGGCACCTCCGCACTCCACATGTCGCCCCTCGATCATCTTCGGCTTCACATTAAAGGTCTTGAGACATAAGCCGAAGTGTGGAGTGACGCGAAGAAAAGCCTCGCACACGATAATGAACGACGAGATATGGAGGATAGCGTCCGGAGCCAGATCATGAAAATCCAACCCATAGTAGAACATGAGCCCCCTCATAAAGGGTTCGAGGATGAAGCCCAAGCTGCGGAGGAAGTGAGGGACAAACACGACGCACTCATTGGGCTCCGGTGTAGGGATGACCTGCCCTGGAGCAGGAAGCCTGTGCTGGATGTTTTTTCGGAGGTCAGGTATCCGACCTCCCTAAGCTTCGCGATGTCTTCCTTTTGAATCGAGGAGGCCACCCACCGGCCTTGAGGGTCAGATCCGGACATATTGGAGGATCTGGGGTGTTGAAGCTTAGGTTTTGGGTGTTAGAACTCGAGGTGCGAGAAGGTGCGAGGAAGGTGGAAAAGAGGCATAGGCCTCGACCCCTTTATAAAGGGGGTGAATACCAAGAGTCCTCGGTGTGACCATTTGAGGCTTATCTAAAAACACACGGAGTTATACCAACGGCCGTCGTGGGGTCACGCACGCCCATATTAATGGAAAATCCCATAATAAGAGGAACACAATCTCTGCCTCGACGGGACGTGCCAATAAAACCGCCTCGTAACACGAGTCGAGGTGGGGCAAGAAACGCCGGTTCGAGTTGGACCAGGCCATGATGCAAGGGCACGACGTACGAAGATTGCCAATGGATCAGATTTATGCTATGGTATGTGAAGATCATCTTGCAGATCCGGACACGGTCTACGTGTTCGATAACCACTTTGGAGTATTCGGAGAAGGAACCCGCCTTGCAATGCCGAAGACAAGACTGCGCGCCGGACTCATCGTCATTGAAGCCTGGTTCAGGGGCTACTGAGGGAGTCTTGGATTAGGGGGTATCCGGACAGCCAGACTGTATACATCGTCCGGACTATTGAAGCGTGGAGATACAAGACTCAAGACTTCGGCCCGTGTCCGTATGGGACTCTCCTTTGCGTGGAAGACAATCTTGGCAATCTGGATATTGTGTTTCCTTCCTTGTAACCGACTCCATGTAAACCCTAGCCCTCTCCGGTGTCTATATAAACCGGAGAGGTTGGTCCTTAGAAGGCCGATCACAATTACAATCATACCATCATAGGCTAGCTCTTAGGGTTTAGCCTCTACGATCTCGTGGTAGATCTGCTCTTGTACTACTCATATCTTCAATATTAATCAAGCAGGAAGTAGGGTTTTACCTCCATCGAGAGGGCTCGAACCTGGGTAAACATTGTGTCCCTCGCTTCCTGTTACCATCAGCCTAGACGCACAGATCGGGACCCCCTACCCGAGATCCGCCGGTTTTGACACCGACAGGCGGTGCTGCACTTTTCGGTAGGGCGGTGTGGTGACGTGCGGTGGCCGGCGGCGTGCCCCCGGCCTAGATCTGGGCCCTCCCGGCCCCATCTGGGTCCTAGTGGGCTGGCCATTGGCATGGCTTCGACATCCTCTGCGTGACGCGGCGCGGAGGAGGAGCGGCTCGGTCTCGTGGTGGTGGCGCCGTCGGCATGCCTTCTGCAGCATGAAGGCGGGAGATTTACGGGCATCTGCAGACCCAGCCGGACCTGTGGGCCCATGGGAACGGTATGCTCCTGCTGTTACGTCCGGTCGGTTACCGTCGTTGAAGGTGGAGGTTGGGCCCTCCCGCGTGCCGACGATGCTATTGTCCTGAGTGCCGGCTCCTCTTCTTTGTTGAGCAGGCCCCTTTTGCCGTGCCGTAGTGAGATGGCGCAGAAGCTTCAAGACCGTTTTGGCGCAGAGTGGTGGTTTGTTTGGTGGCGTGCTCCGGATCGCCCGAGGTGAAGGTTTGGGATCGAGAGAAATCCCCATCGGCCAAGCCGACTCCGACGTGGTGGTACTTGAGGGTGCCACCGAACCTTCCTGGAGGGTGTCGGAGGTACCTTTCCTCTCTCCTCGTCGAGTACCAGGGGAAACCCTTGGCAGCAGCGTCATCATCATCGCGTCCCTTCTTGGAGGTGTTGATTGGTACCAATGCTCCGGAGTATAGGTGCTTAGTGGAGGATCCCGGTGGGCGCGGCGGTCACGAAGCTTCTTCGTTCTTGTTGATCCGCCGGTGTCGGCATTTGTTTTCTTTTCTTTTTCTCTTTCGTTTCTTTTGGGCGTGCCTATGCTGCTTCCGCCCCAGCACCTATCTGGTTGTATCGGTGATGTTTGATTCAGAATACAAAGTGGGGGAAACCCTATTTCGTCAATAAAAATGGTAAGGTACCTCTCTTACAAAGCCAATCCTGAGATATCGGGCACATGCAGAACGCACGCATCTACGCTACCAGCAACGAACACCAGAAGAACCAAACACCCACACACTATATCCTAGCACACCTAAGCTCCACGACAATGCCCCCAGGAGGGAAAATTGCGCAGAGCGTCGCTGCTGCCGAGTCCACACCGGACACATGTCTTCACGAGAGAAGAACCACGACGACGTCTTCAAGAATATCGCGGCACCCTCGGGTGTCGCCCTTGTCCGCACCAAGACACGGATCTTTCACTCGGCAACTCACCCGTGCCACAACGAGGCCGCTAGGAGGAGCATGACAATGTCAAAACCATAGAATCTCAGATCGGCACGACGTCCCTCCTGTGCAGGGGGCACGTCCGAGCTACCCGTTGCAACGCCTCCCGTTGCCTACACAACCGGGCAGGGAGCCACCTCCACCGCAATGGTGCCCACCAAAGAGCAACCATGCGGACCGCCCTCCGGGGCCGCCACCCCGGCATCCCTAGCACGAGATACCATGTACCGCGCACATCATATCGTACTCAACCACGGTAGCAAGAGTGATGGCAGTCCATCCTCTCCTAGCCTGGCGTCAGTCCCCGAGTCTGGGTAGGCACCTCCATCGTACCATGTACCATGCACATCGTAACGCACTCAACCATGGTAGGAAGAGTGATGGCAGTCCATCTACTCCTACCCCGGCGTCAGTCCCCGAGTCTGGGTAGGCGCCTACACCGTACCTTGTACCGCACACATCCTAATGCACTCAACCACGGTAGGAAGAGTGACGACAATCCATCTACTCCTAGCCCGTCATCAGTCCTCATGTCTGGGTAGGCGCCTCCACTGTAGGAGGCACCCACATCTTCTTCCCCATCCAGTGCCTGGTGGACTGGGGGGACACGAATCTGAGACTGGCGATGGCCACCGGCGAGCCATCCCCGAGCTCATGGCCAGGCGAGCTCACACGACACCATGTCCGAGGTCACTGGCCGATTCGTGCACCGACACAACGCTAACACGACCTCCACCATTGAGCACCGTACCCACGAGGAGAGCACGAGCACCACTCGCAGGCACCTCCCAGGTCAGGCCCAACCTCTCCTATCTGAAGCACAAGCTATGATCCGCCCAGGGCCGCGACCTGGCCGGCCGAGCACAAAACCTAGATCTATACCTCCCACCGGCACACATCCAGGAGACGGAGGTCGCCACCGCCACCCCTCTCCACTTGCAGACCTGCAGCAGCCACGATGTTGTAGCACCTCCAGGCGTGCACCACCGCTCTGCCCCAACCTACCCCCAACGCCAAGAAGGGCCGAGCCCCTGTCACTAGCCACCACGCCCAAGGGACCAAGCCGTGGCAGACAACTGAGGCCATCTAGGCCCGCGCCACCTGCACGCCAAGCTGGCAGCCGTGACTAGGCGCGCACCTCTAGCAGTGCCGGCCCCAGCGCTCGCCACGAGCAGCGGCCGTCACACAGATGTCACACCCACTACCATGCGCCCCGCCACCACCAACACCGTCTGTAGGTTGTCTGGAGCACTGATGTCCACCAAGGGCCGCGCGCACCGCCCCGCCGCGGCATCTAACAATCGGGACACACCCAGAACGCAGAGGACAGACTGCACCAACCCCCGCCATCGCTGGAACAAAGAGGCCCCACCGCCGCCGGCTCCGGTTAGGCTTTGCCCGGATGAGCCCCGGGGCGGCGGCAGGGGAGGCGGAGAAACAAGGGGAGGGCTGGCGGCGGCAGGCTATGGATCCCCCCGGTCGCCCCTCCCATTTTAGGTCCGAAGCTGAACAAGGCTTACGAGCACTTCTTAGAGAAGAAGAGCTCAAGTGGGCATTTCGTGCTAAAATACTTAAGGTTGTCCAAGGGGATGACAATACACAATTCTTAAATATGATTGCAAATGGTAAACATAGGAAGAAGAAAGTCATACAGCTTGAGCAGGACGAGGGGACTATTGTGGGGCATGAGAATGTGAAAGCTTATATCTCTAATTACCATAAACAACTTTTTGGGCATCCGGAAGCAAGCATGGTGGTCCTAGATGAATCTGTTATTGGAGATATACCTCAACTCCAGGTGGAGGGGAATGATATTCTTTCTGCACCCTTTACTCAGAAGGAGGTTTTGGATGCAATCTAGCAAATGAAACCAAATAAAGCACCGGGACCAGGCGGGTTTCTAGCTGAATTCTATATGAAATGTTGCCATATTATTAAGGATGATCTTATGCCTATGTTTCATGATTTCTTCAGCAGTCATTTGGAGTTGTTTCATCTCAACTTTGGCATGATTACGCTGTTGCCAAAAAATGAAGAGGCAGTTCGGCTCGAGCAATTTAGGCCCATATGTCTTCTCAATGTGAGTTTCAAAATTTTCACAAAGGTGGGTACCAATAGATTGACACAGATTGCTCATTCAGTGGTACAATCGAGTCAGACATCGTTCATGCCAGGGCGATACATACTTGAAGGGGTGGTGGTCTTGCATGAAACGCTTCATGAAATTCATTCGAAGAAGCTAGATGGGGTTATCTTCAAAGTGGATTTTGAGAAGGCATATGATAAAGTTAAGTGGCCTTTTCTTCAGCAAGCAATGCGCATGAAAGGATTTAGTGACGCCTGGAGGAACCAGGTGGGGTCTCAAATCCAGAAGGGTAGTGTCGGCATCAAGGTTAACGATGACATCGGTCATTATTTTCAAACACCACAAGGGTCTGAGACAAGGGGATTCCATGTCTCCTCTCTTGTTTAATATAGTGGATGATATGCTGGCCATTTTTATTGGTAGGGCCAAGCAGCATGGCCAGGTGGAGGGGCTAGTCCCTCATCTGGTTGATGGAGGAGTATCCATCTTACAGTACGCTCACGACACTATCTTATTCATGGAACATGACATTGCTAAGGCGCGAAATATGAAACTCATTTTATGTCTCTTCGAACAATTGTTGGGTTTAAAGATAAACTTTCATAAGAGCGAATTGTTCTGCTTTGGGAAGGCCAAAGACGAGCAACACACGTATAGAAAATTGTTCGGGTGTGAATTAGGTTCTTTACCATTTAGTTATTTGGGCATACCGATTCATCACCGTAAGTTATCCAGCAAAGAATGGAAGTGTATCGAAGATCGAATTGAAAGAAAGCTTAGCTACTGGAAGGGAAAGCTTATGTCATATGGAGGTCGGCTAGTACTGATTAACTCGGTACTGACCAGTATGCCTATGTTTCTATTATCATTCTTTGATATTCCCAAAGGGGTTCAAAAGCGCCTTGATTTCTTTGGATCTCAATTCTTCTGGCAGTCAGATGAGGCCAAGAGGAGATACCGTCTCGCGCGATGGGATATCCTTTGCCGACCTAAAGACCAGGGGGACTCGGTATTGAGAACTTAGAAATCAAGAATAAATGCCTTATGAGCAAATGGCTCTACATGTTAGAGACAGAGCCGGAGAGCATGTGGGCACAGATTCTACGCAACAAGTATTTACAGTCAAAAATGTTCGCCCAGGTTACCATAAGACCAACTGACTCGCCATTCTGGAAGGGGCTTATGAGAACGAAGGACTTGTTCTTTCGTAGGGTCAAATTCTTGGTTGGCAATGGGATGTCACCAAAATTTTCGGAGGATACGTGGTTAGGAGAGACACTCCTGGCCGTACAACATCCAAACCTTTATAATATTGTGCAACGTAAAGAGGATTATGTTGATACAGTGTTCTAAACAATTCCCTTGAATATTCAATTTAGACGTGCGTTAGTTGGTGAGCGATGGACTGACTGGATGCACTTGGTTCGGGGATTGATCGATGTTCAACTATCCGACCAACCGGATTCGACGCAATGGAAATTAACTAAGAATGGGGGTTTTACGGTGAAATCCTTCTATTTGGATTTAATTAACTCTGGCCCAATCTCAAGATCTTTGCATATTTGGAGGGTTAAGGTGCCCTTGGGTATCAAAATCTTTATGTGGTTTGTCCATAAGCAAGTAATACTCACCAAGGATAACTTAATCAAGAGTCGATGGGTAGTTAGTTCTCGTTGTTCTTTTGTGATCATGATGAAACAATACAACATTTATTCCTTGAACGCCCACTCGCCAAATTGCTTTGGAGAACGATTCATATAGCCTTCAACATTAATCCTCCAGTTGACATTGAGTCGTTGTTTGGAACGTGGTTAGCTGGGGTTGAACATACTACGGCGGCTCATATTCGGATTGGAATATGTGCGCTTCTATGGGCTATAGGAACTGTAGGAATGATTTGATTTTCAACAGACAACACAATTTAACTTTCTTGCAGGTCATCTTCAAAGCTACCACATGGATCCATGCGTGGTCCTTACTCACTCCTATCGACTCCAGGAGCCTTTGGTTAGAAACCAGTGGGAGATGGTAGCACGGGCTATATTCAACCGGTTCGGATGATGGTCGCATAACAGGATAGGAGTCTAGGGATCTTGTCCTTCATATTGCTGCCCCGGTTGTGATTGTCAGCATGTTATTTTTTCCTTTTTCCGCTCCACTTGCGAGTTGTAAGACTTTGTGCTACTTCGTGGACCTTTTAATAAGATGGTTGCATGCATCATTATGATACAGAGGCCGGGGTACACCTCCATTTCAAAAAAATAATTATAGGTCAGAGGAAGTAGTTGAAAATGTAAGATGAGCTCGCATCTAATAGCTATTTTGTGGCACAGCTGGACGCAATGACATTTTTATCTTCTTCTCTAAAGAACTCAACACGCTGTTGTTGAGTAAATGTAGGCATCTGTTCCTTAACTCGAAATTGGTTCCTTGGCATGTTACGTGCTTATGTTAGGTTATCAGTTAGCTGCATCATATATATTGAAATAATGGTGATAAACTAGTGTTCAAATAAGTATATACCTGCAATTGCGCAAGCAGCTGGCTAGCCTCTAACTAACCAAATATTCGGATCATTGCAACTTGAAGAAACATTTAGATCATGCATGAGATGGAAACTACCAGTAGGTGTGCATTCCCACAACCAATTTACATACTATATATATATGCACGTTGCCATGTAATGACATCAAAAAATGCATCCATGTTACTTTTGACAATCACCCTAAATCATACTCTCTCTGTTTGTTTTTATTAGGTGTATTTATTTTTTGATAAAATTCCAGAATGTAAGGTGTATTTCTTTTAATTTCTCATAATTCCCTTGTTAGCCCTCGAAGAAAAAAGGAAAAATATCTTTCTCCTGATTGTCTGTATGTCTCCTTGTTGCAAAAGAAGGAAACTATCTCTGTCGATTGCATGTATCTCTTACTTTTCTGGAGTAACTGATTAGTAGCCACTAACCAACAAATTTGCCACGGGTAATTTCGTCCTAACATGTGTATACTTATGCCCCTTGGTCACTGTGCCAAAAATAATACACCTTAGATAAAGAAACGGAGGGAGTATAAAATATATTCATCTAGCGTTTATGGTAGGATAGCTGTTCTTGACTTCATTTTATTTCCTTGTTTGACCTGGTTTTATTTAGTTTGTTATGCAATTGGAAGCATTTTCTAAAATGCTAGGACATTTAGAGAGATTTTCATATTTTCCTAGGAACGATTAAATAAATGTTTTGTTGTGCAAATTCAAGCACAAGATTGTGAAGGAGTTAGGGATGCTTCCCAAATATTGCTGGATTTTCGAAAACGTTTAGAACATACGTAGTATAATAATGCAGCGGCAGTGGACCCCTACCGAAAATTGAATCGGCAATAGATCTGAATTAAGCCCCGCCGCTGGGTACCATACCACGCGACCTTCGCCTCGCTCCCCTCACCGGCCGGCCAGTCTCCCGCTCCTCATCACACCACCAGGCCGTCGCCTCGCTACCACGGCCACCCCCCAGCGCCCTGACACCACCACGTCGTCGAGCCTCTCTTTCCCCCGCTAGCCTACCCCTCCCCCTCCCCCTCCCCCACGCCACCACGCCGTCGCCTCCACCGTTGCGCCGCTCGCTACCTCTCCGGCAGACGGAGCCATCGCTCCGTTCCTCTCCGGCCAGGCGTGTGGTGTTAAACCCAATAAGGGAGGCGTGCTACGTGGCTGAGAACATTGTTGACGTCTTGTTCTTGCTAGTGCCTGCGATGTGCTCCGAGCCAGCCGCTAATTAACCCGGATGGCTTCAGGCGCTTCTTCAAAAACACCAGAGATTCATCACCGAGTCCTCACCATCAGCTAGCCTACATCCAAGACCTGATTAGGTTTTCCTCGGAGGCGTTCTATCAGTATGTAGACTACTCATCGGCTGTTTGCCAAGGGGTGTGCAGAAGTTACAAAAATGAGAAAGAGACACAACCTGTTGGCATTGAGGAGCCAAAGGATGTGTTACTCAACAAGTTGGCAGATGGAGATGATATGTCAAAGAAGCAAAGAAAAATACTCTCCATTCTCGGCATTGCAGGATTGGGCAAGACAACTCTTGCACGCACTCTATACAGTCAGCTTAAACCTCAATTCGCTTGTGCGGCGTTTGTTACAATCAAAATCATTTAAGTCTTCAATGAAGGAAGTTTTCCAGGAAATGTTGTTTCAGTTTTCTGTGCAACATGGTAGATCATGGTCAGACGATGAAAGTTGCGTCATTTCTGAAATTAAAGAATTTCTCCAGGACAAGAGGTACGCATCAACTTATGAACATGTTTTTTTAACGCGGTTATTTTATTTAACACATTAAGAATTTAAGGTAATACCAGATGCTTTTCACGAAAACAAGCATCAAAGTGCTTGTCGTGCATTGCGACATAATATAAATATGCTAGCTGTTTTCTACTACATTGCAAGTAGTACTACTTGTTATCAGCGTTGCAAATTGCAATTTGACTCTTCTCAATCAATGTACACACAACCCAAAAATGTTTTTAACATGAATATTATCAAAGGTGGATATTATGAATCAATAATGGAAACAAGAATCAGGTTAAATGTTTTTAACATGATAACATGTTGGATATCCTGAAAGTAGACATGGATATGCTCAAAGTTCATATATATAAAGTTATTCCATGTGAAGCTTGGTTGATTTACTATGAATTTTACAAAATTCAAAGTCCTATTGACATCCAGGGACTTGGTGAAATTAACGTGTCAATTAGTCACAACATTGCCTTAGGTACTTTAGTGTCTCAAAACATAGTGATGCACATATTTAGTGGGTATGAAAATGACATGGACTTAAAGTAGACATAAAATTTTCCAAGTTCCATAATTAGATCATATTCATATGATGCTAGGATTAATTACAATGGATCTTACAAAATGCAACTTTCTGTAACAGAAGTTCATTTATATCATGTTAGTCACTTAGATGCAAAAAATGAACATGTTAAAGATGATTAACATGGCAATCATAGGCATGGCATGAAAGTACACATGATGTAGTGCCAAAATCATGTAGGATGCAAATGCATAAGAGCTATAAGTCAATGGCTATCATCATGCGTAAGCTTCAACAGTTTCTGTCACTTATACTATGATACCCTTTTTCAATAGAGTTTTCATCAAGCAAATTGATTCTAACATATATGAAAATGCCACCATTGCGTATAACATAAAAAATGCACAACATTCATATAAGGCACGCTTTCATCAGATGCACAAATTAAACGTTATAGCGGTTTTAATATGGCCAAATGATGTGTGTGTAGTGCCCAACGGAGGTGCGCTACACCTCGGAGTATAGCGCCTATGGCGTCAGTGCTACTTAACCAGGCACGGGGCCCGGCCTGGCCCTGGGGTGCCACGCTGGCAAGCCGTGTAACGCCTATCAGCCCGGCGCTACACATTGGAGTGTAGCGCGAATGCGTCGGGCGCTACACGAAAGGGTTAGCTGGGTGAAATATTTTTGCGGACAGTTCACTTTCTGAATTTGTTACGCCCCAAGGTCATTTTTGTCGATTTTGCCGGGAGTGTGTGTGGCACAAGAGAAGAAGCGTGTCTCGTACACTAGAGAGGAGATAAAAAGAGAGTGGTGCGAGTAGCAGTGGCCAAAGGAGTGCTCCAACCATAGGAGAAAGTGACAACACATGATGACATCACTTCCTCCTCTAAGAGCACTTCCATCGTCGTTCTCCCCTCACTGTCGTCGTAGGATGCTGCTGGGCAAGGCCAATTTGGCCGACCATGTCGACATTGCTCTTTTCTCATCCTCGGTTAGGCAAACAGAAGTGGCGTTCTAGAGTGCATCAATGACAATGAGGTATAACAGAAGGAAGCAACATATCAATGCAAAGGCAAGGTTGCAACCACCGATGAAGCGAACCACGTTGCTGTTGGGCAACGTTGCATGGAAAATAAAAAAAATCTACGCACACGCAAGATCTATCCAAGGAGATGCATAGCAACGAGAGGGGAGAGTGTGTCTACGTACCCTCGTAGACCGTAAGTGAAAGAGTTTATTAACGCGGATGATGTAGTCGAACTTCTTTGCCATCCAACTGATCAAGTACCGAATGTAAAACACCTCCGCATTCAGCACACGTTTAGCTCGGTGACGTCCTCACCTTCTTGATCCAGCAAGACGGGCGAAGTAGTGGATGAGTTCCGGCAGCACGATGGCGTGGTGACGGTGGTGGTGATGCTATCTCCGTAGGGTTTCGCCTAAGCACTACGAAAATATAACCGAGGGACAAAAATATGGAGAGGGGCGTCGTACAGGCTAAGCGATTGTCATGGGCTATGTGTGGCGCCCCCTCCCACATATATATAGGTGGGGGAGAGGGGAGGCAGCCAAGAGGCCCCAAGTGGGGCCGAATCGCAGTTGGGCTCCTGCCCCTAGCCGCGCCCCCTGCCATGCTTGTGCGCGGGAGGGCAGGGGGAGGTGGCGCCCCCCCCCCCCTTCCTTTTATCTCATGTGGAGGGAAAGGCAGGAGGGGCCATTGCCCCGCCCCCGCGCCGGCCCGCGGCCGCCCGGCGGGGGGGGGGGGCGGGGCCCCCCCCCCCCTTGCTTTTATCTCATGTGGAGGGAAAGGCAGGAGGGGCCATTGCCCCGCCCCCGCGCCGGCCCGCGGCCGCCCGGCGGGGGGGGGGGGCGGGGCCCCCCCCCCCCTTGCTTTTATCTCATGTGGAGGGAAAGGCAGGAGGGGCCATTGCCCCGCCCCCGCGCCGGCCCGCGGCCGCCCGGCGGGGGGGGGGGGGCGCCCCCCCCCCCCCCTCCCCCCCCTTTCCTTCCACTTGGTCCGGCGGCCAGGGAGAGGGCGCGCCAGCCCCCTTGTGGGTTGGTGTGTCCCTCCCCTTGGCCCATTAGGCCCATAGACCTCTCAGGGGTGTCTGGAACCCCTTCCGACGATCCGATGACCATCCGGTGCACTCCGAAACTCTTCCGGTGTCCAAATAGTATCGTCCTATATATCAATCTTTACCTCCGGACCATTCTGGAGCTCCTCATCATGTATGTGATCTCATCCGGGTCTCCGAACAACATTCAGTCACCAAATCATATAACTCATATAACACTATATCGTTAATGAACGTTAAGCATGCGGACCCTACGGGTTTGAGAACTATGTAGACATGACCGAGACACCTCTCCGGTCAATAACCAATAGCAGTACCTGGATGCCCATATTGGTTCCTACATATTCTACGAAGATCTTTATCGGCCGAACTGTTATGACAACATACATAATTCCCTTTGTCTTTGGGTATGTTACTTGCCCGAGATTCGATTGTCGATATCTCCATACCTACTTTAATCTCGTTACTGGCAAGTCTCCTTTCTCGTTCCGTAATACATCATCTCGTAACTAACTCCTTAGTCGTTTTGTTTGCAAGCTTATTATGATGTGTATTACCGAGAGGGCCCAGAGATACCTCTTCGATACTCGGGGTGAAAAATCCGAATCTCGATCCATACCAACTCAATAGACACCTTTGAAGATACCTGTAGAGCATCTTTATGATCACCCAGTTACATTGTGACGTTNACCTCCGGACCATTCTGGAGCTCCTCATCATGTATGTGATCTCATCCGGGTCTCCGAACAACATTCAGTCACCAAATCATATAACTCATATAACACTATATCGTTAATGAACGTTAAGCATGCGGACCCTACGGGTTTGAGAACTATGTAGACATGACCGAGACACCTCTCCGGTCAATAACCAATAGCAGTACCTGGATGCCCATATTGGTTCCTACATATTCTACGAAGATCTTTATCGGCCGAACTGTTATGACAACATACATAATTCCCTTTGTCTTTGGGTATGTTACTTGCCCGAGATTCGATTGTCGATATCTCCATACCTACTTTAATCTCGTTACTGGCAAGTCTCCTTTCTCGTTCCGTAATACATCATCTCGTAACTAACTCCTTAGTCGTTTTGTTTGCAAGCTTATTATGATGTGTATTACCGAGAGGGCCCAGAGATACCTCTTCGATACTCGGGGTGAAAAATCCGAATCTCGATCCATACCAACTCAATAGACACCTTTGAAGATACCTGTAGAGCATCTTTATGATCACCCAGTTACATTGTGACGTTTGATAGAACACAAGGTCGGTATCCGGGAGTTGCATGATCTCATGGTTGAAGGAACATGTATTTGACATTCAAGAAAGCAGTAGCAATAAACTATACGATCATATGCTAAGCTAATGGATGGGTCCTAATAATGTGATCCCGTTATCAAATGACAACTCATGTCTATGGTTAGGAAACCTTAACCATCTTTGATCAACGAGCTAGTGTAGTAGAGGCTCACTAGGGACACAATATTTGTTTATGTATCCACACATGTATTTAAGTTTCCAATCAATACGATTCTAGCATGAATAATAAAACTTTATCATGAATAAGGAAATATAAATTAACAACTTTATTATTGCCTCTAGGGCATATTTCCTTCAGTTGCAAACAGAGTACTCATTTTAATCCATAGGCTTGAAGCAATAGAGAGACACACAGATGTGGCAGCCCTATCTATTTAGTGTCGGCGGGCAAGGATGCAAGACCTAGGTTGGGCGGTTGCCGCCAGGCTAGCCGGCGCAACTTTCTACAAGGGCTTTTCGAGTGCCCGGTGGCCTAAGCCTGCTAGATCACGACGATGAACCTGATCTGCCACCATTTACCTTGAACGTCGATGTCATAGTGCTGCCATATGGATCCTTATGTGGAGTTTTGATCGGTCGTTTCTTCCCACATGAGAGTGAGTTCAACGGCGCAAGAGGTGTAGTATGGTGGTGTCATTTGATGCAGATTGCCACCGGAGCGAAGGATAGTCCTGGACTGCTAGAGCGCCATGAGTTTGGGATTTTGGAATTTTTGTTCAGAGTCTCTGGTATCGTTCGGCTCTTGTTCTGGCTCGACTGCCTACTTGTGCGGGTAAGGTCTTCTCTTCTGTGGCATATCATGTCAAGATCGTTCTATGCATGTAGCTACTGGAATCACAGAAAAATGGTGGTGACAACACATGATGACTTTGATTTGGTGTTGCTTTTGAGTATCCAGTCTCAAGCTCTAGGGTGGAAACTCTAGGTCTGACCCTAGTTGGTTACACCTAGCAACGGTGGTGCTTTCTATGTCATTACCTTTTTGGAGGCATTGCTGGGATTTACTCGAACTTGATTTTCAGAGTAAAAACTCGAGATCCGACCTTCAGTGCTTATATTTGTTGAAGGCGGCGCTTGAGCGCCGTCCCCTTCTTGGAGGGGTTGATGATAGATGAAATTTCTCATTGTCCTAACTATGCCAAGAGATGGTTGGTGCAAAGGATCGTTGTTGTTGTTCACCCATCAATGTCTTGATTGTGTAGGTGTCCCCACTCCACTTACATATTATCTGTGTGTCTCCCCATACATCAGAATGAACTAAACCAATAGGATGCTGAGACACAGACTCGCTAGTATGATAAAGCAACTGGATCTTTTGTTGTGGGATTTATGTAGGCTGCATAATTTTTTTTAATACTGCATTGGCAGAGTCTTGAACTCAAGACCTCCTGGATCGGATACCATATTGAAATTAATGCTCTAGCCAACTCGCCCATAAGTCCTAACTGATGGAGAGAGGCGGACAATATATTTCGACAACATCTAGAGTCAATAAGCTGGCCAGCAAAAAACAAGTTCATGGTAAGCCGAGTAACATGAGGAACAATAGGAACAGAAGAAGTGGTAAGCATGCCTCAACTAGCAACAAAAAGAGTAGTACCATCAGCTGTGAGAAAATGAACAAGAAAATCAAGAGATATAAGAGATGACAAGGTGGAAGCATTGGAAGGCATATGAAAGGAAGCTCAACAATCCATTACCACAAGGAGTACCCGGTTGTGTAGATGGTTGTCGCTCTGTTCTAGAATCATCAGTCGCAGGCCTGCAACGCCCAACAAGGAAAAACCTGAAGTTTCAAGCAAGTGTGTAAGTCTTAAATATCCTACTCGGTCAAGGTGACAGCTAAGAGTTTTATAGTAGAAGCACGAGTCCTAGAAAAAGAAATACAATCCTTGTTGCGCATGTGTGGATTCTTCTTGAAGCAATCATACTCAGGGGTTGGTCTTCCCTATTGCAGTAGCCGCAGTGAGTATGAGAGCAAACCCACCACCATAGGGAGTGGAAAGAAGTGGCGGAGCACTGGAGCAGGAAATAGCTGGTGAAGTAGATGGCGTAGCATGAGCTCGAGCAGCGAGCATAGAGGGAACAACAAGTAAACCAACACCACGTAGGCAAGTTTCCTCAGCACGAAACTCACAAAGTGCATTGACTGCTACGAGCAAACAACTTAGCTCGCCATGGGTCAAAGTCCTTACAGAGATGAGACAAGAAATTGTAGAGGCCATTAAAACTCAAAGTCTGACCACACAACCTAGCAGCACTAGCAAGTACCACAACCTACAGTGCGAAGAGGGTTGAGTTAGCGCTAGATAGTAGAACTTTGTGCTTAAAAATTACGGAAAAAATTATGTCACCCTACTGAAGAGCATGCTCTTGGAAGGCCACATATAGTAATAGGGCTCAAGATAGCAACGGGGATGAAAACCGTTGGGTTTTACTTGGCCATCCCCATCCCCGCGAGAAAACCACAACCTGTCCACATCCCGGTCCCCGTGCACAGGGCATGTTTTTTGCCCACCCCTAAACCCGCCGTGTTTTCTATACCCGAGGGGAACCCGTCCCCGCGAGTGGTCAGGAAAAACAACAACGTTTCTCGAGAAAATAGGAGTATATTTCAGCAACATAAGCAGCAAAAATCAGCACCTTTCAGCAGCGAAACATGAGACCAATGGGAGCCACAAAGAATAGAATTTTAGAAGAAAAAAAATTGGATTCTATGTTTTGGCCAGCTCTTGTCTAATCCATGGTCCATAGGTGAGTAGTTTCATGGGTATGGAGGATTTCGGGCTCGGGTACTGCTGGAACGGGGTTGAACCCGTGAACCAAGCGAGAGTTTATAGTTTACCCAGCAGCAACCCTGTGGGGTTAGAAACACGCCCATCCCCGTCCCCTAATAGGGTAAAAACCATGGGGATGCGGGTTTCGGGGCCCTGGTTCCATGTTGACATCACCAGAGGGCTGGTACGGTGTTGATCCTAGGTCCACATCTTGAAGATGGTAGCGAGGTCCATAAACTCATAGGCAACCTAAGGTAGAACCCTGTAAATGGGAACAACCGCAACATGAGCATCATCATCGCACCATTGAGTACAAACAGGCAGGTCATCATGTAGGTTCGAAGAGCCCCCTAATAGTCCAAGACATGTTAGTCATAAGCATCAATCGCAACATCCTCAGCAGTCTTAGCTGCAACCTTATCATCCGGGGAAGCATCTTCGGCATGAGCCGGCCCTGTCACCGAGGTAGAAGAAACACGAAGCATGGCAGATAGGATACCTTGCCAGAAAGAATGCCCCATAGACGAATGTCATGCATAAAGGCAGCGAACTCGGTGTAGTTAGTACCATAAAAAATCACCATGCAACAAGGGACCACGACTTAGCCTGATAACAAAGACATTTTATATATTTATTTCCAACTGAACATGAGCAAACATTCTGGAGGTGTGCATATGGAGCAACCGCAGACATGCGACTTAGCGGCCGGCACCCAACCGAGCGCATGGTAGCTGGCGGATGGAGTGGTGGTGGAATCCTGCGAGCGGCGATGGGGACCGGCGTTGCCGCGGTGGCAATCAATGGTCGGTGGTGAAGATCAATGTCGACGGGATTCGGCGTGAGAGCCTATACGCAGAGCGCAAGGGCGTGAGCATCAGTTGTTAGTCGTCTCAGATGTGAGAGGTGGCGGCGAATATGGATGAGGCCACCACTGGATCACGAGAGACATAGATCCAGGATGCCGGGCAGATTAGGACGGGCAGCTGAGGCGTGCGGCCCGACTGGCAGCACAAAACAGGGCGGATGGCCATATCTCTTGAGCGGAACGAGACAGGCATCGATGTCGGTGGTGATGGGATGGAGCTGCAACAGCCGGAGGTACGACCACGGCGGAGTAAGAAGGAGCAGTGACTGGTGGAAAAACTATGGTGGTGGCGCGAGATTGGAGCTTAGCATGAGTTGTCGTGCCAAAAATTAACCTAGGCCTCTATTACCATGTTAGGAAATATGCAGCTTGTATTTCCTGGAGTTCAAGGGCCGCTATATATATGTACATGCACATCTCATAAATACACAGGAAACCCCCCATACTACGGGGAAAATATACATGCTGTCATGAAACATCAACTAAAGATGATACATTAATTGGAGCCAGCTGACTGGTGCTCTTAAAGTATAAAAATATTAGTGGAGATGGAGACAGAGATGTGGTCTCATAGCTCGTAAAAGGAAGAAATAAACAAAACCCATTTGCAACAGAAATAATCAAAAATTAATGATGGACACCAATTTTTGACATGTGTGGGCCCTAAACGCCATACTAGCGATGCATAGCATACATCTTAAGTACCATAAATATAACCAGACAGAACTAATATTAAACCTTGACACTTAAAAAAGAAAACAAATGTTATTCCATAGGTGGTTTTATTTTTATATGTTCGATGAGTTCTCAAGATCAAATTCAATTAGCTTACCACTGTTCTGAGAAAAAAATACATGCTTAGATTGTTGAAATATTTGTAATGTTCCATGCACACATGCACAAAGTTGAAATTTGTCACGTGTTGATGTTGTCATGTTATAAATTTCTTCCTTCTCTTAACCTACTGTCTGACACGAAAGGCGCAACATGATTTATTTTCTTCCAAATCCAGTTAGCTAGTACTAGTTACTTATGCATTGCTTGCATGTATGCTAGATATCCACTAAAAGCCAATAGCAGCTATTTACGAGTCATGGATGATAAATATTTACCTTCGAGGAGGTAACAGGTCACCATGTTCAATCTGGAGCTTTTAGATCAAAATATTTGTATATTATTGAGCCTTACTCTGTTTTTATTTTCCTCTGTCATACTTTGATAGGTACCTGGTCGTAACTGATGATTTATGGTACGAAGAAGATTGCCATAGCATCTCACGTTGCTTGCCTAATAATGATTACGGTAGCAGAGTAATCAGTACAACTCGCGGGAATGACATAGCTAACTTGTGTTGCTCAGGGTGTGACGAGTGGATATATGAAATTCAGCATCTTGGATACCTAGACTCCAAAAGGTTATTTTTAAAGCATTTTCTTAGCTGTGAGGTCAGTTGCTCTAATGCACGTACAGACCTTTTTCATGAGATCTTAAATATTACTTCAGGTTTCCAAGACTTGAGAGATATTTTATCACTTACTTGTATCCACCTTCCGGGCACTCTAAAGGACTGTTTGCTGTACTTAGCTGTACATGCTAAGAACCAAAGGATTCACAGGACTATTTGTTATTTCTTCCTTTTATGAGCTATGAGACCACATCTCCGTCTCCATCTCCACTAATATTTTTATATGTGGAGAGGATAACCATCTCCACATCTACGGGTGTCTCCATCTCCACATCTCCGTCTCCGTCTTCGTATTCGTTCCATAACTATTGTAGGACCTGGAAAGTTCATATTAAATGATGATGCGATGCAGCTACGGGTGTTGGATCTAGACTAGATGGCTGCCAGGATTTGAACAACTCTGCTATGGATCATATATGCCGAATGTTGTTGCTGAAGTACTTGAGTCTCAAGCATACAAATCGGGAAACTGCAAAATCTGGAGACTCTGGATATAAGGCAGACCGAAATCAGTAATCTCCCCTCAGAAATCGGGAGACTGCAAAAGCTGGAGACTCTAGATGCAAGGCAAACACAAGTGAAAGAGAGCTGCCCAAGGAAGTTGTTCAGATTCACAAACTAGCACATCTTTATTTGGGACAATGTAGTGCCCCTGGAGGAGTAAAGTTGCCTGTGGGAAGTGACCAGCTGAAGTCAGTGAAGGTGCTCGGTACTGTAGATTCAAGAGAATGGTCAGAGAGTGCCATGGAGGAGATTAGTGGGCTCACAGGAGTAACGGAGCTTGAAGTAGTGTTGCATGATCAACCTGCCGAATGATAAGTTACTGTCTTCCATAGGCAAGTGTGTGAATCTTGAATATCTGATTATTCATGGTGACTATAATCCGGGAGATGACATCCTTTCTGTATCCCCCAGCTTTCCTAAACTTGAGAGGCTGAAAGTAGCTGGAAGATTTATGAATGTTCCCCGGTGGATTGCACAGCTGTGCAATCTGAAGAAGCTCGTTATCAGAGTATGTAAGCTAGATCAGGGTGATCTGAAGATACTTGGAGGTCTGCCAGGCCTGAATACTCTCGCATTTGCACTGACTTGCATTCCCAGGAAGAAACAAGTAGCCATCACAAATGGGTTGCCATCTAGCACTTCCACTGACTTGCATCCATTCCCGGGGAAGAAACAAGTCCTGGAGGTTTTCAATTTCGACTGTCGTGTGCCATGGATCACTTTTGAGCAGGGAGCTATATATGCCAAGGCTGAAACAACTCCACCTGAAGCTCTATGCTTGTTCAGTTGTTAAATCTCCTTCAGGTATCATCAACCTTTGCAGTCTTGAGAAGATTATCCTCCTGTGCTCTTCCCAAGATGCAAGCAGCGGCAGTGTCATGAAGTCGGTTGCTGCCGTGAGAGAAGAAGCTTCCAGCCATGAAAATCTGATCAAGCTTTCCGTCAATGGAGACCATGAGGTATTCCAGTCCAACACCAGGGCTGAAGAAACAATGACTGGGGCTGAAATCGAAGAATGCTACTAGCTTCCTCACCACTATATATGTTCTATTGGTATGTTTCAGTTCTTTTCGTCTAACCTATTTGTACAGTATGTTAAGCTGGATGACAAACTTCCTGACACATATATCACTGCCTTTGTTTCTTCATTTTCTTAGATAGTTGAAGCTCTGCTCCAGGCCTCTGCATTGACATACTATCAGCCACCATTTCTTGTATTGGGGTCGTTCAACTACTGCATTGATGTCTACGTTTGTCAGCTGGGTGCAGAGCCTTAGTTTTCTTGTAACAAGTCGTCCTTCTCTACACTGTATTTTTCCATCAGCATGTTCATTTTTATTTTTCAAAAACCAAATAAATCCGGTTGGTTTACAAGATGCCTGCCTGCTGAGGTAGACAGAGTGAACCAACTACCTTTATGTTTATGAACTTTTCGATGATGTGCTATTTGTAATGCTACGGTATTTATTCCAAACTTTTCTATTTGATGTGTTGTTTGTAATGCTACGATGATGTGTTATTCTATTTGATTGGTTGCTCGCAGCATGTACACTAGACTTTCCTGATGTTGTAAAGCCTGGCTTATGTTTCTTCAGACTGATGGTTACTACTCCTTCCATCCCATAATATAAGAGCATTTTTGGCACTAGTAGTGTTAAAAACGCTCTTATATTATGGGACGGAGTGAGTAACTTTTATGGCAGCACACACTCTTGCTCTGTACATGAAGCTCTTGACCACGCGTTAGACACACAATGTGGTCGCCAACCGTATGGCCCCATTTATCTTTGGCCGTAGCGTTATTTCTCTAAAATTGATGCTAAATAGTACTTCCTCTGTAGACTAATATAAAAAAATTTAGACCAGGGAGTACTAGTCAATTAACATCATCATGAAACTCATGGAACAAGGCCACCGGACCATCCTTGATGGTGTCCTAGAACTATTGATAAAACTCTGTTGCAGAGCCATCAAGGTCTGGGGCTTTGTTTTATTCCATCTAGAACACTTCCTCACTCACTTCCTTAGTTCCTTCTGAATGAAAGGCACACAACGTCAAAAACATGTATTACTTCTTGATTGCAGCATAAAGAGATGGTTATCCTCTCCAGAGCTAAAAAGGGTTTTCTAATAGTGAGTTAATTGCAGAAAACTACCACATTTGCGGCTAGGTTTACGAAAAACCACCAAGTCGGCAATCCGTTGCAAAATACACCGCGATTTCACTAAACTCTTTGCAGAAAGCATTGATTGGATGATTTGGCCCGTTTGATCACTTTCTGACAAGTAGGGCCAAATTGTAAGGAGGTGTCTTAGCAAAAATATTACATAAGCACCCCTAGATCTAAACATAACAAGCAATCAACTCCTGCTCCCGATCCAGTCGGGAGGAGGCAACCGCCGCGTGCCCTCGAAGCCGATCGCGCCGCCGCCACCGCCGGAAGCCCACCCGCCGCCCTCCCTACATGGCGCGGACGCCCTGAGCCTACGTGCACTGCTCCTACCCGACGACATCGCCGTCGAGATCCTCAGCAGCTGTGCCAATGTCAGATGACGGCCTCGTCCGCTCGCTCGGATCCATCGTCGTTGAGCTCGGTTGCGACCGGATCCACCAATATGAGGTCCTGCAGTCACGGTCCAATCTGCGCGGGCGTCGGCGCCCTTCACCTAGCAAAAGTTGATGCACGGCGCGAGCGCTTCTAACGTGCACGGTGCCGGAGGGGCCTCTGGTTCGAGCTCATCCTCCTTCGTGGAGGAGGGCGACGGGAACAACTTGTCGAGCAGGTGGACTCAGCACGTCGCCTGCTCCCCCTCCACCCCCCGCCCTTGACCACATCGGAGGAGGGTGCTGCTCCTCCACCTCGGCTCCCGGCGCGTGCTCCACGTCGCCGACCAAGCCGCCATCGTCGTTGCTGCACCGGCAGGCCAACGCCTCGGAAACGCGCGCACCCCAGCCGCCTCCTCGTCATCCGCCGTGCGTACCGATTGGCAGGGCCAGTGATTCTCGGTTGTCCACACCAGGGGTCTGATTGCGTTTTTTGTAAATATCTAGGGGTGTGTGTGCTAAATTTTCTGCCAGTTCAGCTCCTTACGATCCAGCCCCACGTATCAGAAAGTGATCAAACGGGCCAAATCTCCCGATCAGTGCTTTCTGCAAAGAGTTTAGTGAAATCACGGTGTTTTTTGCAACGGATAACCGACTTGGTGGTTTTCCACAAACCTAACCGCAAATTTGGTAGTTTTCTGCAATTAACTCTCTAATAGTTGGTGATGTATGCTTTTAAAATATGTCGTGCCTTCTATAATCCCTTCGTTCTGATGGAGACTGGGAATATTTGTTTTCAATGTGTTTGCCATTAGCCGTCATATCAATATTCTAATAGCCACATGAAAATTGCTAATATTAATGGCCCCATGGAGGTACTGAACCTTCGGCCATTGGTATCGTTTAATTTCCTCTTCTATAAAAAGGGCAATGGAGAGCATGAACATTAAGTTCAAAGATAGCACTGGAAGGCATGAACTTTTATCAATGGGGGAATCCTCTCAGTTGAATGTTCTTTTTTGGCCAATCTGCTCATAGGTCAAGTGTGCCTAACTTCTACCAATTTTAATCCTCGAGTGGAGCTGATTATATAATCCATTCTGTATATCCTTTATGTTACCATTTCCAAACCTCTGATACCTGGTCAGAGTAGCCTTCTTGAGTAAGCCAGCAATGTTCGAATTTGAATGTTCAGGTAAAAAGTGATAAGCCAGAGGGAAACCCATCTAGCCTATTTTGTTCAACATTGTGATGGAGATGTTTGCTATATGCAATGGTTGAACTAAACAAGACAAAGATATTAATGGATTGGTGCCTATCAATTCTAAATTAAGCTGATGACATAATCACAATGTTCTGTTGATGAACTGAAAACTTACGAGCAAAAATAACCAAATGAGCGATGTGGGGACTCGAACTTGCGACTGTAGAGAAGTGCAGCTCTCACATACCTTCCGTTTGTGAAAAAGAATCAAAGATGTCCTTTTTTATAAGCACATTCAAATTAATCTGGAATTTTCATCCCCATAAAAATATGTGAGATTTCCATCTGATAAGTATGATTAACGGTAGGGGCAATAATTATGGTTACCGGTTGGTAATCATGAAATTTAATCTGGTAACCCAAACCTCAGATCACAGCCTATTTTGTCCAACATTGTGGCGGACATGCTTGCCATGTTCTATGATGGAGCTAAAGTAGACGACTATTTTAATTGTATTGTAGGTTCACAGACATTTGAATTTTCAATAAAAGGACATACATTTGATAACCGGATAAACAGGCATTCAGTAAGACAGTATCTAAAATTTGCTGTACAGCTGTGAGTGAAGTTATGAGAGAAAACAATTTATAAACTGGGCTTGCCGTAAAAAAAATAAAGCGTTACAACTGAGCGTCCTCGCCCAATGAATCCAAATGAAGCTCAAGGACTATCATTACAAAACAAACCAAATAAATATTGTCTCAAGCTTACACCACAAGGAATAGAATTACCCAGCAGCATGTTTTTGAGTATAAATAACAAAGAATAACAATAAACCAGTAGATTGGATTTTGGTTCACTCACTCACTCGTGATACTGATCAGCAATAATTCTGGGGCCTTGGTCGACTTCCCTCGCTGCACTTGTCATATCAGCTACTACAAACTTGGTAACATCACCTGCTTTGTCATGTACTCTGAGATGCACCTCTTTGAGTTTTTGAAGACTCTCTATGCCATACATTCCCTCCAAATTTCTGAACTTTAGCTCAAGCCTTTCGAGCTTTCGCATTGCGTTATCTGGAAAGCTCAGCAGTGGCACAAAAGGAGCCGAGAAGCGAAGAAGCTTGAGCTCGTCAAATCCAGTGGCTGGAACTGTGATTTCTCCATCAGAATTTTCCACAACGGTGGCGGCTGTTTCTGGATCCTGCTTTGCTGGAAACGTCAGAGAAAACAATTTCGGGAGATTACTCAACCGTTGCAAGGCATCACTAGTCAGCTCCATTGAAGTACAAGGCAGCCATATAGAAACACAGATACTCGTTCATCAGAATGGTGCACAGTCAGACATTCACTACTAGTAAGAGAAGTGACTTCCAACTTAGACATACTACGAAAAGAAAAGCCTGGGAGATGTAACCCATAAAGAAAAGTTCATGCCTCGATTAGCAGTTCAGAGTATCTAGGACAAATCTTTGGAGAAGGTTTCAATCAGTGCCCTGTTCCAGAAAAGAGTGATATTTTTCAGGCAGTAACCCCTTATATTCCTGACATTTCCCCCCTGAAGCAAGCGCAGTCAATAAGCCAGCTGTGGAAGCTTCAAGGGTGAAGCTCCCCTCGTCAATTTTAGACAGATAAGTCCCAGCCCTTGGCATCTCCCCTCTCTGAAGTAACCTTCTAACTATAGCATTTAGCATACGTGAGTCAGCAGCACACCCATTCTTCTCCATAGAAAGGAAGAGATCATCAGACTCTTGTAGAGAACCTTCTTCTATAAGGTTTTGTATCATTAAGCTATATGTAACAACGTCAGGCACTAATCCTTTGGCCCAGATACCGTCAAACAAATCTTTGGCTTCTTCCTTCCTGCCACATTTAAGCAACGCACCGATCATAATATTAAAAGTGATAAGACAAGGCTTAACCTTCCCGGCCAACATTTCCCTGATAACAACCAGTGCATCATCTATCCTTCCATTCTTAGAGTAACCATCAATCAGTATGCTATAGGTGACAACATCTGGTTTCAAGCCAATTGAGCACATATTGTCAAGTAACTTCCTCACTTCATCCATCTTACCAACTAAAAAGTATCCATGCATCAGTGTGGCATAACTACGCACGTCAGGCTTTACACCCATGTGTACCATCAGATCAAAGATATCTCGGGCTTCCATAACCCTTCCATTTTTGCAAAGGCGGTCCATAACTGTGGTGAAGAACACGGTATCAGGATAGATGCCGCGATCCAACATCTCAGAAAATAGTTCATGAACCTTCTCCCATTTGCCACAAGAACAGAAACCACTAATAAGGGAGTTGAAAACTATGATATCAGGAGCTAACCCTTCATTTATCATTTGATTGTATTGGGACATAGCATCATCCATTCGGCCAATACTAGAAAGCAAGTTTATTACCGCTCCATAGTTCGCAACATCAGGGTTCAATCCTTGCTGCCGCATTTTTGTAAATATATGCAATACATCATCAACNATCTGGTTTCAAGCCAATTGAGCACATATTGTCAAGTAACTTGCTCACTTCATCCATCTTACCAATGAACAAGTATCCACCTATCAGTGTGTTATAAGTACACACATCAGGCTTCACACCCATGTGTACCATCAGGTCGAAGAGATCTTGGGCTTCCATAACCCTTTCATTTTTGCAAAGGCGGTCCATAATTGTGTTGAAGAACACTGTGTTGGGACAGATGCCGCGATCCAACATCTCAGAAAATAGTTCATCAACCTTCTCCCATTTGCCACAAGAACAGAAACCACTAATAAGGGAGTTGAAAACTATGATATCAGGAGCTAACCCTTCATTTATCATTTGATTGTATTGGGACATAGCATCATCCATTCGGCCAATACTAGAAAGCAAGTTTATTACCGCTCCATAGTTCGCAACATCAGGGTTCAATCCTTGCTGCCGCATTTTTGTAAATATATGCAATACATCATCAACCATTTTTTCTTTAGCATAAGCAGATATGAGTATGTTGTAGCCATAATGATCTGGTGAAATACCATTATCATCCATCAACTCAATGAGACAATTCATATCATGAAAAGATCTTTCCATAGCATACCCATGAAGCAGAATGTTGTAGGTAGTAACAGTAGGTTTTTGGCCCAAACTGATCATGGAATCAAAAATCTTCCTAGCTTCTGCGCATCTTCCATTCTTGCAAAGATAATCCATCTGTATATTGTAAGTTACAATATCTGGTTGAACACCATTTGTAGTCATCTCCTTGAAAATCCGATCCACCTCTTCGCACTGTCCTAATGAATAATATCCATGTATCAGACTATTATATGTGGTAACATCTGGCAGAATTCGTCTATCAAGCATCTGTTGAAGAACCTCCTCAGCCTTGTCCATCGCGTGAAGCTTGCACATGCCAGAAATAATTGAACTACAGGTCACAACATCCGGTGAAATTCCCCTTTGTAACATTTGACAAAATAGGCTGTAAGCCTTGTTCACCTCACCCTCTTTCAACAAGCCATCAATTACGGTGCTATAGGACACCACAGTAGGTTGGCAGCCACCTCCATGCTCAACCATCACCTGAATTAGCTCGAGAGCCTCTTGGCTTCTCTTCTCGTTGCAGAGACCCTTGAAAAGAATGTTGTAGGAGATGACATCCGGTACGCAGTTAAACATGGGCATTATTCGGAGTAGGATGTCCATTGCATAGCTGGTCTTGTTCTCCGCACAGATGGCCTTTAGTAGGTGGCTGAAAGTGATCATAGCATCTGCAAGAAATCCCATCTTGATGACGTGTCCCATGGCAGTGTGTCCAAGGTCCTGGCGGCCAGCGCGGCAGCAGCAGTCGACCAGAATGGCATAGGTGATACTGCTGGGTGCCACCTTGGACCTTGCGACGCGGTTGAAGAGGGAGACGCCGAGCGCAGGGCAATCACGGCCGACAACGGTGAGGAGGCAGTTGATGGCATGGATGGAGGAGCGCCCAGCAACCTACTCTCGTATGCCCGCCGCCGCCGGCCAGAGACCCCAAGGCCGCCGCCGCCGGTTCTCTCTTTTCTTCAGAAGTGTCGTCAAGTAACTGAAGAAAAATCTTCACGCCATTTTGTTCAGTCGCTCATGCCAATCTTCACGTGTTGCCTTTCCCGTATTTTTATTATATAATGCCTAACCGGAAGTACAAAGCATCTTAAACATAATAAAAATTACATCAAGATATCGAGACCACCGAATGATCGCTACCGCCACCAGAACGAGCCGTCGACGCGCCGTTGTCCCTGCTCCCTTATCAAAGCCGGCTTGACCTTGTCGATGACTACCGGGAAGTATCCGTGCACGTGCCCCTAAGGACCAGCGTCCTGGAGCTGCACTCGTCGTTGTTGACCCCTTGAATAGTTCTAAAGCATCTGACACCAAATCTCGGCACACGACAAAAATCCTAACCTCACCACACCAAGAAGACGGTACGAATCTACCGGGAGCTCCGTTGACTACGTCCAGATGGACGAACTTGAGGAGGATCGAAGTCCGGAACACAAACTCGGAGAAGAAGCACCATCATCCACCCGAGCGCCGCACCTACGAGGACTAAAAAACTCTAACATAAACTACTAACAGAAGCGGAGGCACCGGGATTCCCCTCCCCGCCACCTACCGCCGGAGCGGTAGGCAGAGAAGAGGCGAATCCACGTGCTCGCCGGCGAAGTCTACTGAGAAGAGTTTGCCCTAGCCGCCAAGAGATGGAGGAGGGAAAGAGAAACCATAGCCGCCAAGGGATTCTCAACTATCTATCTATCTACCTATCTACATATCTACTAAAAACACAATACAAAACAAAAATAAAAAATAGGCTAAAATTCTCACAAAAATCAGGAAATATTCGGCCGTTGATTTAGTAAATAATGAACACATCACCATCTCAGATATGGACGATAGACATTTTGCATCTACATAACATAATTACCCAACTATGTCATCATATACACTATAAATGTTGGGTGCGACTTTGCTCCGCGCCGTTGGTGTTATTGGGTTTTTAATAAAAGAAGCTTGGTCCCACTGTTTTGAAATATACGTTGTATTAGTTATTTAAAAAGTCAAACCTCTTTTCATTGACCAAATTTGTAGAAAAATATATCTATATCCGTAATACCAGATCGGTATCATTAGATTCATATTTTATTTAACTAGTATTGTAGATGTCGATATTTTTGCATCTAAACTTTGTCAAAGTCGAATAAATTGGAATATTTATAAATAAAAACCTAATACACCTTATATCAATGGAGTCTATTTTGCCTTGAATCCGGGCGAGTCACCGGAGCCGTTCTTCACTGTGTGCCTTGACGCAAACACACATCTTAAAGCGCTATAAATCAAGCACCCAATGGAACACACTCGCCTTACCAAGAAACACAGAGCAAAATATGTTTTTCCTGTAGTGACAATAATCAGTTAGATACAAAATGTAAACTAATTAAAGCCTGCTCATGAATAATCAGTTAGAACACACTCCTGGCCACGAAAGCCTGCTCCTGTTGTGTTATGGTGACTCATGTTTGCATGGATGTTCCTCTTGTTACTGATGCCTCCTACTCTGAAGAATGCTTCTAGTTCATGACTTGTTCCATTCTTCTCTAATCTTTCAAAGCCACTAGCTCATCCTCTATGTTTCCTATTTATAACCTTTTAATACTCTACTAGCTAAAAGTTTGGATGGAGTGCTTCTCTAGAACAGGGATACAATTGGACATGTTGCCCTCTCCGACTGCTCGGCTGGAACAATGGTGGTGCCTGACTAGGAAAGGAATGCCAATCTGGAAACATTGGTGACATTGGTGTGTTGGAGTCTGGAAACAAAGGAATGCACGGGTTTTCGGTCGAAGCCAAAACGTGACTTCAGCTGTCGGGTTCGTACTGCAGATTTTCAATGAGCTTAGGAATTGGATATTAGCAGCGGCACGAGGAGTTGCTACATTGGACCCTGCAGGCTGCAGACATTTGGGTGGCTGTTCCACTCTTCCCTGATGCGTCCTACTCCCAAATGGTTGTTCACAATTCTCATCTCTCTGGGCTTCTAAGTCCTCTATGTTTTTTGTCTACAACCTTTTAGTACTAGCAAAATACAGTCATGTTATTCTAGAACTAGCTAGTTTGCTTTTGTTTGTGTGCACATTGTATAGAATATATATCCATGCCATGGGAAATGCACTTGACCAGAGCACATGGGTGCTACACTCCCTCTTTCTTTCCCAACCATACACTTTTTTTTTTTTTGAGAAAATGCAAAATTCTTTTGCGTTTCATTGCATTGAAGAGAAGAAGTTTGGTACAATCCTCCTAGGAGGCAAGTTTACAAGATGAGTACAGGCACACTAGCTAGTGGACGTCCCAAGTCTGTGGCAGGATGGCGCGGAGTCCTAAAGCTCATGCTCTGGCCCAGAGGGCAGCCTCTTCCTTAATCCTAGTGATCACGGAGGTAACCGACGCGGAGGCGACCTCAAAAATGCATCCATTGCGATGCTTCTAAATCATCCAAGGGACAAGCAAGGCAGTGGAAGCCAATCCCTTGTGCATGGGTTTAGGGGTGTCTTGTCTTGTTGAGCACCAGCAATCGTGGAGAGTGGCATCATCGTTGGGCAGCGGGCAGGAGAGGCGCAGCCATGAGAGGATCTCGTGCCACACCTGTCGGCTAAAAGGGCATCCCAGGAGAAGATGAAGAATCGTCTCCGGAGCCTGACCGCGTAGCGGGCAGCGCCGTGGGTGCGGCAGGTTGCGTCGCGCTAGGCGGTCGGCCGTCCAGCAATGGTCAAGGTTGGCAAGCCAATGAAAGAAGCGCACACGCGGAGGTGCCCAACACTTCCAGGTGAGTCTCCAAGCTTGGCAGCGGGTGGAACCGTGGAAGGTGGCAAGGCATGCAGACTTGGCGGAGTACTCGCCATTCACGACCTACTTCCAGCGAATGCAGTCCGGCGCGTCACTGAGGGTAGTCTCGGCGATCATGTGCCAAAGGCATAGGTATTTGCCAATCTCTGGGATGCCAATCATGCCATGGATGTCGGTGGCCCATTGGTTCGCATGGAGGCCGTCAGCAACAGTTCTGGACTTGCGACGTCGCTTGGGGATGCGAGCGTAGAGTAGAGGCGCAACCTCACAGACCGCTCGCCTGTTGATCAATCTGTCCTCCCAGAACAGGGCGTGCTAGCCATTGCCGATTGTCATGGTAGTGGAGGCGAAGAAGAATGCGCGCTCCTCGGGCGGGAATTGACTCCCTGCATTTATAGCTCAAATTTTCTTCTCCTCAACAAAAACAAGAGCCAAAACAGAAAGCCAAAACAGAAGCACACGTACTGGACAAAGGGTGGTAAGAATTCATCATGTCTGCACCTTGAAAAAGAACATCCTTGGATAAGGGCTGTACCTGATAACATGTCTGCCCAGTACATTAGCACACAATATATTTCCCTTTCTTTGCTCTGTTTCATGTCTGCACCTTTCTTTGCTCTTTCCTTTGCTCTGTTTCTTGTTCTGTACCTGCCCGCTTAGGCATGTACATTAGCACAGAACGTAGCTTTGTTGTTTCAATACAATGGGACGCAAAGCTTTTCCGCTTTTTCAAAACAAAACAAAACAACAAACGAGAAATTCATTCTCAACGCCTACTTATTACAATCCATGGTAACAGGAGCAACTAGCAGGACTCCCAAGAAAGTAATGCTCCAATTTTCCACTGTCTTTCAGAAAACAATAAAAATAAGCATAACCGCCCTCTTGAAAAACAATAAAAGTGCTAAATTATAGTGTTAACATTTCAGAATATATGTTAACATTGTATCATATATTTAACATATTTATGATGTCAGTTCTCATAATGAATAGAATGCTAAGTGGTGGATTGAACATTGATTCTTCGAGAACTGCATGTTTCCGTTTGATGCAAAGGAGATATGCAATATACAAACTAACTTACTGCTAACAACTTCAATTGATGTAAAGGCACAGCACGGTCATCATATCATGAACAACTTGCTGGATATTGACAATACTTGTCAAAGGTTTGGTCCCACGGTTTTCCCAGCATCATGCAAATGGTGAATGTCTAGTATACGTCCAGCAGCACAGCGCACAAGGGAAAAATTTCAAGGATAATATATCAGGTCAAATCCAATACTGACAAAACTAATAGAAATTGCAGCTTAGTTCAGGCCAAATGTTCAACTCTATTGAAGAAGTAGTGCTCAGCCATATAGATGAAACACACAGTCGTTCATCAAAATGGTGCCAGTCAAGTTTACTACTAGCCAAAGTTTCTCCAACAATTACTAGTAAGAGAAGCGACCTACATTTCAGAATGGTGTGCAGTAATTCACTGCTAGTACAAGTTCCTCCCAGAATTACTGGTAAGAGAAGTGACCTACATTTTAGAAAAGGAAAAGGGCGTTGAGATTAATTTATTAGGTCAAATCAAGACTGAGAAAACTAATATAATTTGCAGCTTAGTTGAGGCCAAATGCACAGCCCCATTGAAACAGAAGGCAGCCATATAGAATCACAGATATTCGTTCACAGTCAGACATTTACTACTGGTACAAGTTCCTCCCAGAGTTACTAGTAAGAGAAGTGACCTTCATTTTAGACGTACAATAAAAAGAAAAGGTTGGGAGATGTAACCCACAAAGAAAAGTTCAGGCATCGATTAGCAGTTCAGAGTATCTAGGCAAAATCCCTAGAAAAGGTTTCAATCAGTGCCTTGTTCCAGAAAAGAGTGGTATTTTTCGGGGAGTAACTCCTTGTATTCCTGGCCTTTTCCCCCTGAAGCAAGTGCAGTCAACAAGCTAGCTGTGGAAGCTTCAAGGGTGAAGCTCCTCTCATCAATTTTAGACAGATAAGTCCCAGCCCTAAGAATCTCCCCTTTCTGAAGTAAGCTTCTAACTATAGCATTTAGCATACGGGAGTCGGCAGCACATTCATTCTTCTCCATAGAAAGGAATAGATCATCAGACTCTTGTAGAGAACCTTCTTCTATAAGTTTTTGTATCATTAAGCTATATGTAACAATGGTGGGCACTAATCCTTTAGCCCAGATACCATCAAACAAATCTTTAGCCTCTTCCTTCCTGCCACATTTAAGCAATGCACCAATCATAATATTAAAAGTGATAACACAAGGCTTAACCTTCCCGGCCAACATTTCCCTGGAAACAACCAATGCATCATCTATCCTTCCATTCTTAGAGTAACCATCAATCAGTATGCTATATGTGATAACATCTGGTTTCAAGCCAATTGAGACCATATTGTCAAGTAACTTGCTCACTTCATCCATCTTACCAACGAACAAGTATCCACCTATCAGTGTGTTATAAGTACACACATCAGGCTTCACACCCATGTGTACCATCAGGTCGAAGAGATCTTGGGCTTCCATAACCCTTCCATATTTGCAAAGGCGATCCATAATTGTGTTGAAGAACACTGTGTTGGGATAGATGCCGCGATCCAACATCTCAGAAAATAGTTCATGAACCTTCTCCCATTTGCCACAAGAACAGAAACAACTAATAAGGGGGGTGAAAACTATGATATCAGGAGCTAACCCTTCGGTTATCATTTGATTGAATTGGGACATAGCATCATCCATTCGGCCAATACTGGAAAGCAAGTCTATCACCATTCCATAGCTCACTACATCAGGGTTAAATCCTTGCTGCCGCATTTTTGTAAATATATGCATCGCCTCATCAACCATTTTTTCTTTAGCACATGCAGATATGAGTATGTTGTAGACATGATGATCTGGTGACAGACCATCTTCGACCATCAAATCAATGAGACAATGAATATCATGAAAAGACCGTTCCATAGCATACCCATGAAGCAGAATGCTGTAGGTAGTAACAGTCGGTTTTTGGCCCAAACTGACCATAGAATCAAAAATCTTCCTAGCTTCTGCGCATCTTCCATTCTTGCAAAGATAATCCATCTGTATATTGTAAGTTATAATATTTGGTTGAACACCATTTCTAGACATTTCTTTGAAAACCCGATCCACCTCCTTGCACTGTCCTAATGAATAATATCCATGTATTAGACTAGTATATGTGGTAACATCTGGCAGAATTCGTCTATCAAGCATCTGTTGAAGAACCTCCTCAGCCTTGTCCATCGCGTGAAGCTTGCACATGCCAGAGATGATTGAATTACAGGTCACAACATTCGGTGATACCCCCTGACGCAGCATTTCAGAAAATAGGCTGTAAGCTTGGTCCACCTCACCCTCTTTCAACAAGCCATCAATTACAGTGCTATAGGTCACCACATCAGGTCGGCAGCAACCTCCATCCTCAACCATAATTTGAATCAGCTCGAGAGCCTCTTGGCTTCTCTTCTCGTTGCAGAGACCCTTGAAAAGAATGTTGTAGGAGATGACATCCGGTACGCAGTTAAACATGGGCATTATTCGGAGTAGGATGTCCATTGCATAGCTGGTCTTGTTCTCCGCACAGATGGCCTTTAGTAGGTGGCTGAAAGAGAAGATCGCGTCTGCTGTAAATCCCATCTTAATGATGTGGCCCATGGCGGCGAAACCGAGGTCCAAGCGGCCAGCGCGGCAGCAGCAGTCGACGAGGATGGTGTAGGTGATACTGTTGGGCGCCACATTGGCCCTTGCGACGCGGTTGAAGTGGGAGACGCCGAGCGCGGGGCAATCACGGCCGATGACAGTGAGGAGGCAGTTGATGGCACGGATCGAGGATGGCTCAGCATCCGGGAGCAATTCGTCAAACAGGTGGAGTGCGTCCTCGGTGCCAATGCCTGCCGAGTAGTACCGATCCTTGATGCTCTGCTCCAAGATGCGTCTGCCGACGGGGACAAGGCGGCGGCTCATGGCTCCACCTCCACCTGTCCTGAAGAGTCCGTCGAGGGGGCCGGGGAGGATGGCGCCGCCGCTGTCCCGCTCACCACCTACGGCAGCGGGGGTAGCCTGGGCATGAATGAATGATCCTGGGGTTAGAAGGAAGGAAAGCAGAGCAAGAAGGAGGAGCTTGCTCCCAAAGGTCGCCGGCGCCGTTCGCTGTCAGGATGCTCACCGTCGAGCTGCAGCTGCTGACGTACAGGAGATCTGGCCCGCGGCGAGCTGTTGGACACGGCCACAGCGTTGAGGACGAGATCTTCTCGCTCGGCGCCGGCTGCGGCGGCCCTGACGCCGATGAAGAGGAGACGACCCTCCGACGCCGCTGGCTGCTGTATTTCCGCCGCCGCCCGCCCGCCACTAGCCTGAGACCTCGGCTCTCTGAAGAATGGCTAAAAAAAAGCTGCTGTATTTTTTGGGTCAGTCTTTTTGAAGAGAACGTTTCGGTTTTTAGCTCCCGTGAATTTCACTTCTTTTCCTTTCCATAAAAACAATATCACCAAAAACGGCCCAAGTGAGTAAGAACGCTGCTTTAATCTAGCGGTTCCACGGGTAAACAAAGTAGTTCACACTAGAATCATGGCTAGATGACATCACAACAGCCGCTAGAAGAGAGGAATATAATAGAGTAGTACATGTTAAACACCGCGCGTATATATGAGCGCCTGCATCTGTGCTGTGTTCATAAAAATAATAGTATTAATTTGATGAGGTCTCGGGTTATCATTCTCGTTAATACGCCGCTCGATGATGTGACGAGAAGGATAATGAGGTATTATAGTGAATGTCAACGGTGATATGCTCAAGCTCGAGACTTTCGTTAGTGGTAGCATCCTTTACCTGCACAGTGATTTGATTAGTCACCCCTGAATTATTTATGTGCACTATATATGGCACACATCGCCTTGCACTGGTGAGGACAAGGAAAATGTTTGAGTTCTCGTCTGAAAAATGTCTTGTGGTCTAGAAGAACACCCAATCCTGAGATAATTGTGCGCCTTAGTTCTTGGTTGCCTCTCAATACTGGCTAGCTCCCTTGACATGCATGCAGAGCTCAATAGGTGGCCATTCTACACTTAACTAGGTTCATCATGTTTTGTTCAGTTCCATGCATGATGTAGCATTGTCAAGAAAAAACTCTTAGTTGCTCTCTAGCTGCTTCTTAAAACTACTCCATCATACATAACTTGTAAGTTGCACTACTATGACCCGGGTTTCATTAATATACACAACAACCTATATGCCTCTGAGAAATTATGAAAATTGATGCTTGGTTGTTAGAGTTCTTCTATGGTAGTTGAAAAGTACGTCAACCAACCGCTCTAAATAAGTGGTTAGCTATCAAACAATCAACAACTCAAAAAAAAAACAAGAAAGTACCTCAACCAAGCACAATGTTATCGCACTTCCATATAGATAGATATTTGAAAAATAAGTCTAGTTGAATAAGAAAATTGATAGCATGCTTAAGAAGTTCGGAGGCTTCAAAAAACCGACATCACGGATCCTAGAAGAATCATGAGCTCTCATGATTTCCTAGAGGGATATAATAGATCCCATATCATTTGAGGGCGACATGTAGGAAACCTTATAACGGGAAGTGAAATTCATCATGGAAGTTTGTTTTGAGGGGGTAATTCATCATGCAAGTGTGTGATGAAGGCCACTGTCCAGGCTGTATATAGGTTGGGCTGGTCATGGGCCTACGATCTCTTAAGGGACAAAATTCGCTGTCTTTGGGATTACATTCCGCTCCTGGTTATGAATCGTTTTTTTGTTAAAGATGGATTTGACCTATGAAGGAATCGATGTGACATGAGCCTCAAGGCAGATCTCTTCAAAGCAAGTCAACGCCTAGCTTCTTGGTGGTTTCTTATCGAATGAGGAAACTGTGTGTAGGAAGACGAAGGTAGGAACACATGGAACATGGTAATTTTTTACTACCCTAGGTTTCCCATTTTACAACATGGGAGTTTAGGGCATCTCCAATATTGACCCCCAAACTAGACACCGCATCCGTCCGAGGACCACGGAGTCAGTCCGCGGACATTGACGCGAGAGCCGGTCATCCAACCGTAGCCACATACATTTCAAGGCAGAGTTCAACAAAGCAGACAAAACTCATGAAAACCGGATGATTTTCATATAAACCGTACAAAAACATTTACATTTTGGACATATATCAATTAAAATATGGCGGACTAGGCTATGCTATTCTAACCTAGTCTATCGCCGCCCGTCATGGATTCGGCGTGACATGTCTTCCCTATGTCCGGCAATCAGCTCACCGGACCGTCATGAGCCCCAAATCTAAATGCTTCAATGGGAGGGTTAAAATAGCCTCCCCTCCACGAAGACCGGATCAGCGGTTGGTTTTTGGCCGCGGGAAGAACGTTGCCGCAACCTATGCCCCCGCGAAGCCGGCCAGTCATCGGCTGTGTAATCCGGCAAGGCGGTGGCAGTGGCCTTCCTGGGAGCCAAGAGGCGGCAACTTCCATGGTCTACTTTTTCTCGTTGTTGGTAGCGGATGTGTCATCTTCGTTGACGTGTCCGACATGAAGTTGGCGACATCGTCGTTGGTGCTACAGTCAAATGTCAAATTCCTCCTCCGTCGCCTCAACCTCCACAAACATGGCTTTTTTCTCCGACTGTCGGGCGCGTTGTCTCCAGCGCTTGCGATGGATTTGGCGGGCTATGGAGTTGGCCAGTCTGGATGGGCGAGGGCGGCCTGGCGATGGCGACCGGCCCTGTCTCTGGAGAGCTTGCTGGTAAGCCAGCCTATGTCCAACTGGCTTGTCGGGCCACCCAGCCGGCTGCAATGCCGGAGAACTCCTACTTCTGTTCGCCAGAGAGTCTGTCCCACAGGGCTTTGGAGCCGGAGACCTGGTGGATGTGGTGCAAGGAGGAGATGGAGGTGTGGTGTGGTTCTTGCCCAGCGTCTAGCCCCATTTAAATAGCGGATGGATGCCAGGCACAAACCAGAAAGGTGTTTAATGTCCACTAGTATAGCATACAGGGACGGACATGTGGCGCAAGGGGTGCCGTAGTATGTTTCTTGGCACATGTGCTGGTTTAATGGAGGTAGACGGGCAGATAGATGTCGGTTCAATGTGGATAGAAGGCATGCGCAATGGGCATGCAATGGGTGGCGCTCTCGGCCAGCGTGCCACTTCGATGTTGACTCTAGTAAGTAGTCATGTTTGCTCTGGGCGGCATAAATACGGCGCTGACGCTCTGGCAACAAAGGGAGCCGACGAGGTAGAGGGATTTTCGGTGGGCCAGGGTTGTCGGACGCATGGGCCGCAGTGGTCCAATCTTCCGCAAATCACCCTTGCCTCGATTTGCTTCTGGTTTGACGAAAAACGACATCTAGACAGGGCCGCATTTGATGGTAAAACACGTTCGGACTGCGCAGTCCAGACGGATGCGTAGTTTGAGGGTCCCGTTGGAAATGCCCTTACCAACTACTCTGTGATTGCTCGTTTTGAGGTCTACTTGCGGCAACATACACCGCGAGCTCCTATATTGTGACCAGCGTGTCGAGTATGTTTCGAGCGCGTACACCCCCTTGCCCGCGCGCCATCATGGGACGACCCATGTGCGGGGTGGGAAGCCCAGTTGTTTTTTCATTTTTGATTTCTTTTTTTTCACTTTTTTCCATTTTAAAAAATAATCGGGATTAGAAAAAACTTGCGAATTGTGAAAAAAATGTCTGTGAATTCAGAAAATGTTCTTGGTTTAATAAAATGTTCAAGAAATCATAAATGCTCACAGATTCAAAAATATTGTGATTTTAAAAAAATGTTCGTGTATTCAGAAAAGTTCACGATCGGAAAATAATGTTCATGATTTTTTAGAAAATGTTCGAAATATTCAAAAAATGTACACAATTTCGAAAAATGTTTGTGAAATTCGATAAAATGTTCACGAATTTGTAAAGAAAAATGTTCCAAAATTTTAAAAATGTTAATTATCTTCAAAAACAAGTACTGAATTTGAAAGATGTTCATGATTTCAGAAATTATTCACAAATTTACAAAATGTTCATAAATTCAAAAAGTACTCACAATATAGGAAATGTTCACGAATTAGAAAATTGTTCTATTTCAGTATGTCTGGACATTTTTTGAATTCGATGAACAAATTATGAATTCCCGATTTAAGAAAGGTTCGAATTTCAAAAAATGTTTAACGATTTGAAATAAATGTTCCTGGATTTCAAAAAATGATCTCGAAATTTGGAAAGAGAAAAAGAAAAGGAAAAACAGAAAATGAAAAAAAGCTAAAGCTAAAAGATAAAGGGGAAAAAGAAAAAAAAGAAAAGAAAGAAAAGAAAACCTGGTTTGGGAACCTTCCCAAAACCGGATATGAGCTAGTTGGGCAGTCCCACATGTACTTTTCCCAAAACACGATGTTTCTTTTCCCTGAAAGAACAATGTGGCGCTTTGATTCATCGTATGATGTATTCGCTTCCTTATCTTTTCTTTTCTTTTGGTTTGATAGACATGTCTTTCACATAGAAAACATGCGGCACATCATTGGCTAGGATGAACGGCTCGTGTGCGTACCCAAAATTATTGAGATACATTTTTGTCATTTCGTACTGCGGGTCTACCATTAAGCTCGGATGCAAGTGGCTAGCTCTGTAGAGGGTATTTACGACATTAAGCTCAGATACAAAAAGACACCTCGATGCAGTCCAGCTTTGGAGCTCGGATGCAAGAGGAAACCTCCATAGGGGAAAAACTCCGAACCGGAGGTGCGGCGTAAATAGTAACAAGGCATCGATTGAAGCCGAGAACTTAAAGGGCTCCTCGGATGCACGACATGTAAACTCTTCAGATTCTCCTCGGCGATTCTCAAGATCAGAGATGGGAAGATTTGTTGAACCAGCTTTCAAGACCGACGACCGAATACGAAGAACAGTTCGGTAGAACCGAGGAGTGTCGCCAACTTGAAGACGGGTTCATGGGCTACTGATAGTGTCCTGGACTAGGGGGTACCCACCACATCGTCTCCCGATCAGGTGGATCAGGTTGAGGACCCCTATGGCGGTTCACTATTGGGCTACTTCGGGCAACCCATGGCATATACGAGGAAGACTCCACAAGACTTGGTTATCAAGACAAGGACTCCTCTCCACTGACGTATTCGACTAGGACTCTTGTTATCCTAGGCCTCCAGTACTTTATATAAGTTGAGGCCAGGCTAGTCGATAGAAAAAATCCATCCATACAACCGTTCATCATACCCTTAGGGTTTAGACCACAACTTACGATCTCAAGGTAGATCAACTCTGTACTTCAATACCTTCATAATATAAACAAGAGCAGGACGCAGGATTTTTTCTCCATAGAGAGGCCCCAACCTGGGTAAATCCCTAGTGTGTTCTTCTCAAGTTACCCATCGACCTGATCTAACATCTCGCCCCCCCCCCCATACCCGAGATCTGCCGGTTTTGACACCAACGTTCATAATCATATTTCAACCACATATGAGAAAGCCCTTTTCCAATATCTTTTAAGTACTGCCTCCTCCCTCTCTCGAACCACCTGCTGGTGTTCATCTCTCTTTGCTTCAAGACTATCCTTTGTAAGAGATCATATGGTTTTTTAGAGTGCCTTGGTTGAATATCTTTTGAGGAGTTGATCCTACTAACTTTGTTTTGTTTATTACTCTTGGATGGTGTGCGCCCCTCCCCCTATACAGTCGGGATTCACTACATAGCCTTCAAGCACTAAATTGGTTGAGGGACCTTTCGTCGATCCTAACATCGGTACAAGGGGGCACATGGAATTTCTAGTTGATGGGACATCACATCAGNTAGACCACAACTTACGATCTCAAGGTAGATCAACTCTGTACTTCAATACCTTCATAATATAAACAAGAGCAGGACGCAGGATTTTTTCTCCATAGAGAGGCCCCAACCTGGGTAAATCCCTAGTGTGTTCTTCTCAAGTTACCCATCGACCTGATCTAACATCTCGCCCCCCCCCCCATACCCGAGATCTGCCGGTTTTGACACCAACGTTCATAATCATATTTCAACCACATATGAGAAAGCCCTTTTCCAATATCTTTTAAGTACTGCCTCCTCCCTCTCTCGAACCACCTGCTGGTGTTCATCTCTCTTTGCTTCAAGACTATCCTTTGTAAGAGATCATATGGTTTTTTAGAGTGCCTTGGTTGAATATCTTTTGAGGAGTTGATCCTACTAACTTTGTTTTGTTTATTACTCTTGGATGGTGTGCGCCCCTCCCCCTATACAGTCGGGATTCACTACATAGCCTTCAAGCACTAAATTGGTTGAGGGACCTTTCGTCGATCCTAACATCGGTACAAGGGGGCACATGGAATTTCTAGTTGATGGGACATCACATCAGGAGACCTGTGGGTCTTGGACAAAGGACACAAGCACACATGATTATACCTAGGTTCAGGCCCCCAATGTGGGTTAAAGACCCTATTTCATGCCTTGCTCTTTTTTCGTATATATGTGGAGAGTAAAGAATATTGTAGTGCAGGGGAGGATCTCAATGAGACAGAGAGACTCGAAATCATATGTTGGCGGAGATTTGTGTGTTCAGTATCGGAATTCTTCTAGGTGGTCTAGGGTAAAATATGTCGAATGTCCCATTTTATTGGAGGGTCCTGGCCTCCTTATACCAAGGATAGAGATGCTTGTCTCCAAATTCCTTCCCGGATCCAGCTTCTTTTTTTTACTCCAAGTCAGTTACGCTTTCCATGTTAGTGCCACGTATTTTGGGCCTTGGGGGATTAGAGTGGCAATGAGGACCAACACGCGGGTGATTTGGACGTGGAGTTTCTACACCTGAGCTCATATGCTCCTGCTATGAACAGTAAAATAAATAAAATAGAAAATCATTTCAAAAATTTTGAATTTTTTTATGGCATAGTTTAAGAAATGTTTGTTGTGCTTGTAAAATTTCGTTATGAAATGACATTGGTGGAAGGCATGGTAAAAAGAACAAAATCGGTACTCTGAAAATGTTGCTTTCAAACGCATTTTGGAGCTCTGATTTTGTTTTTTTTTTGCCACGACCTCCACCAATGTGATTTCATGATGAAATTTTGCATACACAACAAACATTTCTTAAAGTATGCCACAAAAAAAATTCAGAATTTTTTGAAATGTTTTTTATTTTATTTGTTTTACTGTTCATAGCAGGAGCATATGAGCTCAGGTGTAGAAAGGTACTTTGGGGTGATTTGACTTATCAGCGACAAGACCCTCATCAATATTCGTAATGGAGCTTGGTTTGTGGCTAAGGTTAATGTAGATACCCGTGGACTTCTTTGTCTTGTTCTTTAACCGGATGTATTGATAACTCCTTGGTATCTAACTAGCGGATAGTACGCAGCACCACGCCTCGCTACATGGATTTATAAGCTATTTGTTATTTTTGTAGTTTTTGGTAAGTCGTCGCAAGACCTCCGTTAAAAATTAGTCTGCATGCCGTGCCTCGTCTACGGGGGCGACCCGGGCGACCGGGCGGGCGTCCGTCCCCGTGTGCGAGAC
>LR880971.1:11277161-11293749 GCA_904067115.1 Aegilops sharonensis | reverse complement strand
AAACACACCTACATATGCAAACTAAGTGTTATTTTGACCTCAAATTGCATATAAATCAAATACTACCACATATAATTCCTCCCAAATTACTAAAACCCACAATTAATCACTATATAAACCAATGCAAGAGCTAATCTAGCAATGAGAGATGAAAGGACAAAGTTGCTAACCTTGGTGATCATTTGAATGGATGGGGGCCTGCAAATCTTGACAAATTTGGGGCAAATTTTGTGATGAACTCGAGAGGAAGAAGGGAAGAACAGAGGAGAGGGAGAGGGGAAAGGGGGAAGAACAGAGTGCGGGTGGACGAAGGGTTTATATAGGACGACCTTTAGTACCGGTTCGTGCCACGAACCGGTACTAAAGGTGCTGGAAGGGTCCCACTCTGACAACATCCTGCCACCACTTTCTTTAGTACCGGTTCGTGGCACGAACCGGTGCTAAAGGTTCGCCACGAACCGGTACTAAAGAGCTCCTCCCGCCTAGCCGTTGGAACCGGCACTAATGGACACATTAGTGCCGGTTCTGTTACAAACCAGGACTAATGTGTCTCACATTTGACCCTTTTTCTACTAGTGTATGCAGCAGCGGTGCGCTATGAGGGCGGCCAAGCTTCAGGAGGCTGCTGTATCTTCTGGTATGTCCGTCAACTTATCTAATTCCTTATTGCATTTTTCTAATGAGGACATTATTAATAATGCAAACCAATTAGGAGTTTCACTAGGTGCTACGGATAGTGAGATTACCAATTCGGTGAATGATCTATTAGATTTGGAGGCGGAATGTGCCTTAGAGACTATTAGTAATCTTGCAGCAGTTAAACCAATGAATGATGATGAGATTGATGCGTTAGGGGTTAGAGTGCTCGATAATCTGTGTGCGGATCTAGCACCCCCCAATCATGAATCTGAGGAAGATGATGTACCCCTAGAGAATGAGGCTAGTAATATTTGTGAACCCGGTTATGAGGACCGGGCGACAGAGCTTAGTAAACCTAAGCGTAAGTGGAAGCGGAAGATATATCCCGATTCCGCAGTTCGTAGGAGTGCTAGGATTCGAACCACTAAAAAATTCCATGATGAATTATGAGAGGAATTTTTTGGAACAGCAGAGGTCTGAAGGACTTGGCTAAAAGAAGATTCCTAGCTGAGACAGCTTTAGAGAAGAGGTTAGATTTTGTTGCTCTATCGGAGACGGGTAGAGATAACTTTGCGCCCCAGTTTCTCTCTTCTCTTGTGGGTGGTATTGATTTCGATTGGCATTGCCTCCCTACGCGAGGAAGATCGGGTGGTATCTTACTAGGTGTGAGATGTGATTCGCTTGAAGTCCGAAGTGTGGTGATGGGCGATTTCGCGGTGAAGTTTCGAGTCAGGTCTAGGATAGATGGTTTTAACTAGGCTTTGGTGGCGGTTTATGGTGCCGCACAGCCCGAGCTTAAAGCGGAGTTTCTGGCGGACCTTGTTCGAATCTGTGGGTCAGAACAGCTTCCAATTTTAGTTGGAGGTGATTTCAGTATCATCAGGAGAAGAGAGGAGAAGAACAATGATAACTTTGACGGCAGATGGTCGTTTATGTTCAACACCATTATTGAAAGCTTGGATCTGAGAGAGATAGAGCTTTCTGGTAGGAAGTTCACCTGGGCTAATGCTCTGCCAAACCCAACCTATGAAAAACTTGATCGAGTTCTTGCGAGCGTAGAGTGGGAACAAAAGTTCCCTCTGGTTACGGTGCAAGCTCTTTCGAGGGGAATTTCTGATCACACCCCATTGTTCGTGGACTCAGGGGAGCCGAACCATGTGGGTAACAAGAACTCCTTCTCCTTCGAGATGTCATGGTTTGAACGTGAGGGGTTCTTGGACTTGGGAATGGGATAGAGGTGTAGGAGGCAAGACTGCGATAGAGCGTTGGCACAATAAGATTAGGCATTTGCGAAGTTTCTTACGGGGTTGGGCTAAGCACCTCAGTGGTGTGTATAAGATTGAAAAGGATAGACTCCTTGCTCTTACGCAGGCCCTGGACATACAGGCCGAATCTAATATTTTATCGCCAACTGGCAGCTTAGCCTAAAATCAGCAGGAAACCCACCCCACACCATTTTTGTCGAACAGCTACTGGCTTAGCACGGAAACCTAGTGGCACAACAATAACAGTAACATTATCACCAAACGCGCTAAGAATTTCGATGAAAGCTGCAAACGTGTTGTAAGAACGTCCCCTTCTTACAACTATAACCGCAAGCCAAAACAGAACCACACGTACTGGACAAAGGGTGGTAAGAGCCTAAAGCACGTACCGCACTTTTATCCTGAGAATTCATCATGTGTGCACCTTGAAGAAGAAGAGCCTAAAGAAAGTACCGCAGTTTTATCTTGAGCCCTCATCACCGCCATAACTTGATCAGAACTTCAGAAGCATATCTGCACCTTGAAGAAGAACATCCTTGGCTGCACCTGATAACGTGTCTGCTGCCCCCCTTTCCTTTTTCCCTTCCCTTGCTCTGTTTCTTGTTTTGTACCTGCCCGCTTAGGCATGTACATAACTTTGTTCTTGCCTTTTCAATACAACGAAACGCAAAGCTTTTCCACTTTCTCAAAACAAAAAAGAAAACTATACAGTCCTTCAAACTTATGGATCCTACGAGAAATTCATTCTCAGCGCCTACTTATTACTCCCTCCGTCCGGAAATACTTGTCATCAAAATGAATAAAAGGGGATGTATCTGGATGTATTTTAGTTCTAGATACATCCATTTTTATCCATTTTGATGACAAGTATTTTCGGACGGAGGGAGTACAACCCATGGTAAGAGAAACTATGAGGACTCCCGAGAAAGTAAACCTCCGGTTTTCCTGTCCTTCAGAATACATCTCGCCAGCAAATATACAATGACATGAAAAGAAATTATACGAATAATGAACAATAAGACTTCAGACTAAAGGACATAATGACACCGAGAAAATAAGCATAACTGCCCTCTTCAAAGACAATAAAAGTGCTCAATTAAAGAAGTGGTGTCACAGTATTAACATTTCAGAATATATGTTAACATTGTATCATATATTTAGCATATTTATGATGTCAGTTTTCATAATGAATAGAGTGCTAAGTGGTGGATGGAACGTTTATTTTTCGAGAACTGCAATATAGAAACTAACTTACTGATAACAACTTCAATTGATGTAAAGGCACAGCATGGTCATCATATCATGAACAACTTTTGCTGGATATTGACAATGGTTGTCAAAGGTTTGGTCCCACGGTTTTCCCAGCATTATGAAATGGTGAATATCTAGTATACGTCCAGCAGCACAGCACACAAGGAAAAAAATTCAAGGATAATATATCAGGTCAAATCCAATACTGACAACACTAATAAAAATTGCAGCTTAGTTCAGGCCAAATGTTCAACTCGATTCGTTCATCAAAATGGTGCCAATCAGAAGTTTACCACTCCTAGCCAAAGTTTCTCCAGCAATTACTAGTAAGAGAAGTGACCTACATTTCAGAATGGTGCACAGTCAGACATTCACTACTAGTACAAGTTGTAAGGTCTCCTCTCTTATCTCACTCGAACTAGCTTAGCACGGTGGGATCCAATGGATGCACACACAGATTCACTGAACTCGTCGGGGAAGAAAAACAGAGGTAAAAATCAGAGCAGAGACAGAGGATTTGGGTCCAGCCCCCTTCTTGGGAGCCTTCCTTTGCTTTCTATTCTTTCAGAGTGAATAGCTGGGGTTGAGTTGCTGCACGATGCACCTCACCCTTTTACAACTCTGCTGTCGATGCAGCAGTACCTGGACGTGCTCTACAGTGAGCCGTCTGAATCTATGTCAAGCTACACTACATGCTGACATTTACCATGTCTCTACTACTCTACTGCTTAACAGGGGCGCAGCACTGTAGATGACTGAAAACTACACTGGGTCATGTGCTTATACAAATTGCATCAGACCCCAGTTTAACAGTTTGCTCAAGATACAAAATAAACAAATTCACCAGCGTACAAGGTCAGGTTCTAACATTCTCCCCCTTGATCTTGTACACTTGATCTTACCGGTCGGAGACCAATCCTGTCTCGCATCTCCATGAACTTTGGGCGAGCCAGCGACTTTGTCAAGATGTCAGCCAGCTGATCCTCTGTCCTGACATGTTCAACATTGATCTTCTTCTCCTCCACGCAATCTCTGATGAAGTGATATTTTATATCAATATGCTTGCTTCTATCATGGTGGACAGGGTTTTTGCTAAGTGCTATTGCTGATTTATTATCCACCATGAGTGCAAATTGTTCTGGTTCTTCAAATTTCAACTGAGTTAGCAATCTGCTCAGCCAAATGCCTTGACAAGCTGCAATAGCAGAAGCAATGTATTCTGCTTCACATGAAGACCCTGCTACTACCTTTTGCTTCTGAGAAATCCAACTCACTATATTGGAACCTATGAAGAACACTACTCCAGTTGTGCTCTTTCTATCATTGATATCCCCAGCCAAATCACTGTCACTGTAGCCTATTAGTTTGGTAGTTGCTTTCTCATTCCTTCCATAATGGCAGCCTAGATTTACAGAACCCTTGACATACTTCAGAATTTGTTTTACTGCTGCCAAGTGATGCACTGTAGGACACTCCATGAACCTACTCACCATGCCAACAGAGAATGCAAGATCTGGTCTCGTGTTCACCAAATATCTCAAACTACCAACAATACTGCGGTAATAAGTAGCATCTACCTTTTTGCTTTGATCCGACTTGAATAGTTTCAGGCGTGGCTCCATTGGTATCGGACATGAATTGCAGTCAGTCATGCCTGTCTTCTCCAAAATTTTCAGAGCATACCCTGCTTGACATAGCGAAATTCCATTCGCTGTTTGAGCTATCTCAATGCCCAGATAATATGATAGTAAACCCAGATCGCTCATCTTGAACAACTCCATCATCTGCTTCTTGAAACAGCAAATTTCCTCAATGTTTGATCCAGTAATTACTAAGTCATCGACATAAACACCGACTAGTAATTGCGCTGCGCCAGTTTTCCTCAGATAAACCCCATGTTCCACTGGACACCTCCGAAACCCTAGGGTCAACAATGTAGCGTCCAGCTTTGCATTCCATGCTCTGGGAGCTTGGCATAGCCCATACAAAGCCTTGTTTAGCTTTAACACTTTGTGCTCATCACCTTGCACCTCGAAACCAGGAGGCTGACAGACATACACAGCTTCTTCTAATTCCCCATTTAGGAATGCTGATTTTACATCCATATGGTGGAGCTCCCACCCTTCTTGAGCGGCGAGTGCCACCATTAATCTTACAGTCTCCAGTCGTGCAACAGGAGCAAACACTTCTCCATAATCAACACCCTTTCGTTGCACATAACCCTTTGCCACGAGCCTGGCTTTGTGTTTCACAATAGCACCGGATGGGTCCTTTTTCAATTTGAATACCCATTTTAAACCGATAACTTTCTGACCTGTAGGTCTATCCGTGATCGTCCATGTACTGTTGTCAAGGATGGATTTCATTTCCTCATTCATGGCTCGCTTCCAGCAAGCTTCCTTCTCAGCTTCAGAAAACGAGGTTGGTTCACCAACACCGAGCAGACATAGTTCATCTTCTTCGAGTTCACACTCTGACACTTCATCTAGTAACTCCTGAATATTTTTGTAGCCCTGTGGACCAACTGATTGTGGCGAGAGCCCTTGATCTGCAGGGACGTCATCTCCACCTGCTACCTCAGATGCAGGGGACACCATTATGCTGGAGTGTCCAGGTGAAGCCAATGGAGATGTCACCGGAGTGCTTAATCCCATTTCCTCATTACTGCTTGTTGGCCCCTTAGCAACTTCTTTATTAGCTGAATCCACCTTAGTTGGTTCAGAGTACTCTGTATCATCAGGATATGTCACAGTGAACACTTCACTTGAATCGCAGCTTTCATTTGCTGCTATGCTGCTCCAGTCCCAATGTTTCCTTTCATCAAATACCACATCCCTTGATACAATTATTCTTCTGTTTGTAGGATCATACAACCTGTAGGCCTTGGTTCTTGGCTCGTATCCTAGCATGACAGTTCGAACATTTCTGTCAGCTAGCTTAGGCATGTTTGGCTTTGTCACTTTTGCATAAGCCACGCAACCAAATGTTCTGAGGTGTTGCACGCATGGCTTCCTGCCATTCCATGCTTCATAGGGAGTCTTCCCTTCGACACTTTTGGTTGGTGCCCTGTTAAGAAGATATACCGCAGTATGTACTGCCTCTCCCCATAATGTTCCGGGCATTTCCTTGCTTTTTAACAAGCATCTGGCCATACTGACAATTGTTTGATTTCTTCTTTCTACCACGCCGTTGTGTTGAGGTGTATATGGTGCTGTGAGATAATGCTGCACTCCCTGTTCTTCACAGTATGCCTCAAATTCTTTTGATGTGAATTCTCCTCCTCTGTCAGTGCGAAGGGCCTTCACATGCTTGCCAGTTTCAATCTGAGCTTTCTTGCACACTTTCTTCACAGCTGCAAACGCTTCATCTTTTGATCGCAGTAGTACTATCCACATGTACCTACTGTAGTCATCTACCAGCAACAAGAAGTATCTCTTCCCAGCTGGTGTTGGTGGTGAGATAGGGCCACACAAATCACCATGAATAAGTGCAAGTTGCTCTTGTACTCTGAATTTCGCTGTTGCGGGAAACGGAGCACGTCTTTGTTTCCCAACCAAGCACCCATCACATATCTGATCCACATGATCTATGTGAGGCAACCCAAACACCATTTCCTCCCTTCCTAGCTTCTGTAGAGCTTTGAAGTTTAGATGTCCGTAGCGTGCGTGCCACAGCCACGCATTATCAGAGTAACTTGACAACAAGCAAATTGGCTTTGCCATGGTGAGATCAAGCATATACAATCTATTTGCAGATCTTCTCACCTTTGCCAATAATTGATGGTTTTTGTCAAATATTCGAAGGTACCCAATTTGCTTAGGAGCAGAAGTACTGTTGATTTTGCTGTACTCATCCTCCATAACTATCTTACAGCCATATTCTGACAATTGTCCAAGGCTTATGATACTTGACTTTAGAGACGGAATGAGGTAGACATTGGTTAGGGCACGATGCTCTCCATTTTTACACTTGAACAATACTGTTCCTCTTCCCATGATTTCTACGGTTGAATTATCACCAAACTTCACTTTGCCTTTAACTGACATGTCTATGTCTGAGAACTTCTCTTCAACGCCAGTCATGTGGTTGCTAGCACCTGTGTCCAAGTACCATATATCTCTACCACTTTTCTCCATCTCTCTAGGGTGGACCTTCTCTTCATTTAAGAACACCTCTTCATTCACCTCATTTTCTGCCTGGGTCAACTCACACACCTGCATCATTAGCAGAGCTTGATTGTCATCATCATTATCCTTCTTGGCCATGTAAGCCCTTTCCTTCTTAGGATTCTTACAATCTTTCTTGAAGTGCCCTTTCCTGCCACAATTGTGACATTTTACTTTCTTTATATCAAACTTCCAATTAGGGTCTTTTGTCTGTTCTCTTTTCTGACCACCTTGGGTAGATTTAGATTCAGATTTGTACCTGTATTCTCCACTACTTGAAGCATCCCCTGTTTTCTTCTTATCATAATACTCCCACTGTGAACGGGACAACATCAATTGTTCCCCTCCCTTGGGGTCACCAAATCTGGAACGTATTCGTTCCTCATATGCCTTGTATCTGCCTACCAAGTCTTCAACACTTAGAGTGTTCAAAGGTACACACTGCTCAATTGATGTAACAATTTGCATAAATCTGGCAGGAGCAGCAGCTAAGAATTTCTGTACTATTCTCAGTTCAGGCACATTCTCACCGAGGGATCGAAGTCCGGCAACCAGCGTGTTGATCNCTCTGAATTTCGCTGTTGCGGGAAACGGAGCACGTCTTTGTTTCCCAACCAAGCACCCATCACATATCTGATCCACATGATCTATGTGAGGCAACCCAAACACCATTTTCTCCCTTCCTAGCTTCTGTAGAGCTTTGAAGTTTAGATGTCCGTAGCGTGCGTGCCACAGCCACGCATTATCAGAGTAACTTGACAACAAGCAAATTGGCTTTGCCATGGTGAGATCAAGCATATACAATCTATTTGCAGATCTTCTCACCTTTGCCAATAATTGATGGTTTTTGTCAAATATTCGAAGGTACCCAATTTGCTTAGGAGCAGAAGTACTGTTGATTTTGCTGTACTCATCCTCCATAACTATCTTACAGCCATGTTCTGACAATTGTCCAAGGCTTATGATACTTGACTTTAGAGACGGAATGAGGTAGACATTGGTTAGGGCACGATGCTCTCCATTTTTACACTTGAACAATACTGTTCCTCTTCCCATGATTTCTACGGTTGAATTATCACCAAACTTCACTTTGCCTTTAACTGACATGTCTATGTCTGAGAACTTCTCTTCAACGCCAGTCATGTGGTTGCTAGCACCTGTGTCCAAGTACCATATATCTCTACCACTTTTCTCCATCTCTCTAGGGTGGACCTTCTCTTCATTTAAGAACACCTCTTCATTCACCTCATTTTCTGCCTGGGTCAACTCACACACCTGCATCATTAGCAGAGCTTGATTGTCATCATCATTATCCTTCTTGGCCATGTAAGCCCTTTCCTTCTTAGGATTCTTACAATCTTTCTTGAAGTGCCCTTTCCTGCCACAATTGTGACATTTTACTTTCTTTATATCAAACTTCCAATTAGGGTCTTTTGTCTGTTCTCTTTTCTGACCACCTTGGGTAGATTTAGATTCAGATTTGTACCTGTATTCTCCACTACTTGAAGCATCCCCTGTTTTCTTCTTATCATAATACTCCCACTGTGAACGGGACAACATCAATTGTTCCCCTCCCTTGGGGTCACCAAATCTGGAACGTATTCGTTCCTCATATGCCTTGTATCTGCCTACCAAGTCTTCAACACTTAGAGTGTTCAAAGGTACACACTGCTCAATTGATGTAACAATTTGCATAAATCTGGCAGGAGCAGCAGCTAAGAATTTCTGTACTATTCTCAGTTCAGGCACATTCTCACCGAGGGATCGAAGTCCGGCAACCAGCGTGTTGATCCGCTGTGCGAAGCTGTCCACCGATTCATCATCTCCCATTCTGAGTTCTTCAAAATCCAGCCGCTGCGATTGCAAGCTGGCCTCCCGGACGCGTTCGTGGCCGACGTTTGACACCTTGATGGCGTCCCACGCAGCCTTCGCGGAGTCACGGCCGGCGAGCAAAGCCATGACCGAGTCTGGCACCGCCGAGTAGATGCCGAGGAGCGCTTCACGGTCGACCTCGTAGTCGACATCTGTGCGCTCGATGGCTTCCCAGACGCGTGCCGCCTGAAGCGCCACGCGCATCTTCATAGCCCAAATCCCATAATTTGTCCGGGTCAACTGCGGCCAGTCGATGTGTGGCCGCTGTCTTGCCTGCGGCGGCGCCAAGGTTGCTAGCGGCAGAGTACTGTCGATCTCACTCTTGCCGTCAGCTATCCCCTTAGGCTTCCCCGCAGCCTTCGCCAACTCATCTTTCTCTGCCGCCGCCGCCGCTGCCGCCGCCGCCGCCGCCGCCGCGGTTTCACCCGGTTTTGGCGGCGCCATCTGCCCCTCCGCTCTCTATGGAACCTGGCTCTGAGGCCAAATGTAAGGTCTCCTCTCTTATCTCACTCGAACTAGCTTAGCACGGTGGGATCCAATGGATGCACACACAGATTCACTGAACTCGTCGGGGAAGAAAAACAGAGGTAAAAATCAGAGCAGAGACAGAGGATTTGGGTCCAGCCCCCTTCTTGGGAGCCTTCCTTTGCTTTCTATTCTTTCAGAGTGAATAGCTGGGGTTGAGTTGCTGCACGATGCACCTCACCCTTTNCGTCGGGGAAGAAAAACAGAGGTAAAAATCAGAGCAGAGACAGAGGATTTGGGTCCAGCCCCCTTCTTGGGAGCCTTCCTTTGCTTTCTATTCTTTCAGAGTGAATAGCTGGGGTTGAGTTGCTGCACGATGCACCTCACCCTTTTACAACTCTGCTGTCGATGCAGCAGTACCTGGACGTGCTCTACAGTGAGCCGTCTGAATCTATGTCAAGCTACACTACATGCTGACATTTACCATGTCTCTACTACTCTACTGCTTAACAGGGGCGCAGCACTGTAGATGACTGAAAACTACACTGGGTCATGTGCTTATACAAATTGCATCAGACCCCAGTTTAACAGTTTGCTCAAGATACAAAATAAACAAATTCACCAGCGTACAAGGTCAGGTTCTAACACAAGTTCCTCCCAGAATTACTAGTAAGAAAAGTGGCCTAAATTTTAGACAAGGAAAAAAGGCGTTGAGATTAATTTATTAGGTCAAATCAAGACTGAAAAAACGAATATAATTTGCAGCTTAGTTCAGGCCAAATGCACAGCCCCATTGAAGTAGAAGGCAGCCATATAGAAACACAGATAGTCGTTCATCAGAATAGTGCAGAGTCAGACATTTACTACTGGTACAAGTTCCTCCCAGAATTACTAGTAAGTGAAGTGACCTTCATTTTAGACGTACTACAAAAAGAAAAGGTTGGGACATTTAACCCACAAAGAAAAGTTCAGGCCTCGATTAGCAGTTCAGAGTATCTAAGGTTTCAATCAGTGCCCTGTTCCAGAAAAGAGTGGTATTGTTTGGGGAGTAACTCCTTATATTCCTGGCCTTTCCCCCCTGACGCAAGTGCCGTCAACAAGCTAGCTGTGGAAGCTTCAAGGGTGAAGCTCCTCTCATCAATTTTAGACAGATAAGTCCCAGCCCTAAGAATCTCCCCTTTCTGAAGTAAGCTTCTAACTATAGCATTTAGCATACGGGAGTCGGCAGCACATTCATTCTTCTCCATAGAAAGGAAGAGATCATCAGACTCTTGTAGAGAACCTTCTTCTATAAGTTTTTGTATCATTAAGCTATATGTAATAACGTCGGGCACTAATCCATTGGCCCAGATACTGTCAAACAAATCTTTGGCTTCTTCCTTCCTGCCACATTTAAGCAACGCACCAATCATAATATTAAAAGTGACAACAGAAGGCTTAACCCTCACATCCATCATTTCCCTGAAAGAAACCAATGCATCATCTATCTTTCCATTCTTAGAGTAACCATCAATCAGTATGCTATAGGTGAAAACATCTGGTTTCAAGCCAATTGAGCACATATTGTCAAGTAACTTGCTCACTTCATCCATCTTACCAATGAACAAGTATCCACCTATCAGTGTGTTATAAGTACACACATCAGGCTTCACACCCATGTGTACCATCAGGTCGAAGAGATCTTGGGCTTCCATAACCCTTTCATTTTTGCAAAGGCGGTCCATAATTGTGTTGAAGAACACTGTGTTGGGACAGATGCCGCGATCCAACATCTCAGAAAATAGTTCATCAACCTTCTCCCATTTGCCACAAGAACAGAAACCACTAATAAGGGGGATGAAAACTATGATATCAGGAGCTAACCCTTCAGCTATCATTTGATTGAATTGGGACATAGCATCATCCATTCGGCCAATCTTGGAAAGCAAGTTTACTACCGCTCCATAGTTCGCTACATCAGGGTTCAGTCCTTGCTGCTGCATTTTTGTAAATATATGCATTACATCATCAACCATTTTTTCTTTAGCATAAGCAGATATGAGTATGTTATAGCCATAATGATCTGGTGAAATACCATTATCATCCATCAGCTCAATGAGACAATTCATATCATGAAAAGATCTTTCCATAGCATACCCATGAAGCAGAATGTTGTAGGTAGTAACAGTCGGTTTTTGGCCCAAACTGACCATGGAATCAAAAATCTTCCTAGCTTCTGCGCATCTTCCATTCTTGCAAAGATAACCCATCTGTATATTATAAGTTACAATATCTGGTTGAACACCATTTCTAGACATTTCATTGAAAATCCGATCCACCTCCTCGCACTGTCCTAATGAATAATATCCATGTATTAGACTAGTATATGTAGCGACATTTGGCAGAATTCCTCTATCAAGCATCTGTTGAAGAACCTCCTCAGCCTTGTCCATCGCATGAAGCTTGCACATGCCAGAAATAATCGAACTACAGGTCACAACATCCGGCAAAATTCCCCTCTGTAGCATTTCAGAAAATAGGCTGTAAGCCTTGCCTACCTCACCCTCTTTCAACAAGCCATCGATTACAGTGTTATAGGTCACCACATCAGGTTGGCAGCAACCTCCATCCTCAACCATAACTTGAATCAGCTCGAGAGCCTCTTGGCTTCTCTTCTCGTTGCAGAGACCCTTGAAAAGAATGTTATAGGAGAAAATGTTTGGTATGCAGTTAAACTCAGGCATTATCCGGAGTACGATGTCCATTGCATAACTGGTCTTCTTCTCTGCACAGATGGCCTTGAGTAGGTGGCTGAAATTGACGATAGCTTCTGCTGTAAATCCCAACTTAATGACGCGTCCCATGGCAGCGTGTCCAAGGTCCAGGCGGCCAGCACGGCAGCAGCAGTCGACTAGAATGCCATAGGTGACATTGTGGGGAGGCACCTTGGTTCTTGCGACGCGGTTGAAGAGGGAGACGCCGAGCGCGGGGCAATCACGGCCAACCACGGTGAGGAGGCAGTTGATGGCGCGGACCGAGGAAGGCCCAGCAACGTGGAGCAATTCGTCGAACAGGTGGAGTGCGTCCTGGGTGCCAATGTCTCCGGCGTGGTACCGAGCCTTGATGTTCCGCTCCAAGATGCGTCTGTCGAGGGGGACAAAGCGGCGGCTCATAGTTCCACCTGGCCTGAAGAATCCCTCGCCGCCGCCGTTCACCACCTACAGAACCTGGGGTTAAAAGGAAGGAAAAGCAGAGGAAGAAGGACGAGCTGTAGGAGGTAAAAATGCTCCATGGTCGTCAGGATGCTCACCGTCGAGCTGCAGCTGCCGACTGCCGTAGGAGGTAATGCGATGTACTGCAGGAGATCTCCGCCACAGCGTGTCAGCGTTGAGGGGGGCGAGGACGAGATCTCCGCCGCTGGGCGCCAGCTGCAACGGCCCTGAGGAGAGGGCCTCCACCGCCGCCGCAGGTCCAGACGCTCACCGACGCCGGTGAGAACGGCCCTCGAGAGAACGGCCGCCGCCGCCGGCCTGAGACGACTGTATCTGAAGAAGCGGCTTCGCACACCTGTATCTGTATCGTGAACTAACTGAAAAATGAAAAAGAAAAAACTTCACACCATATGTACTTGAAGGACTGGTCTTTGTTTTATTTTTGGGTAGGAATTGGGAGCACCCACTTACAACTTAATTTTGCCATTTTTTTCCGAATACGCCATTGAGTGTGTACATATTACATGAACCCAACTCCACCCGTGTACGTTGGCTAGTCTAACTCCTCGCCGTAGACCGTAGCCCACCATGATAACGCTCCCAGGAAGGAGGCAACATCTCATTTGATGAGCCCGGCCTGCTTCCACGTCTGCCCTTTTCCTTCTATCCTATCGATTACATGGTTTATCGATGGCACTACGCCGTCAAATACAATCGCATTTCGGTGCTTCCATATTTCGGTGCAGGCCTTGCTTTGGCTCCCCTCCTGAAACTTCTCTCCCCTTGATGGTATCCATCCTTGCTTCCCGAGAGCGTGGCAGACAACCGTCCATACCTCGCGCGTGAACACACAATCTAGCAGGAGATGGTTTATCGTCTCCTCTTCCCGGGCGCAAAATGGGCACGCCTCTTGATGACCTAGCCCCCTCCGAGCTAGGTGGCCGAAGTCCACCACCTGTTCTGGAGAGCAAGCCAGGTGAAGAATCTACATTATAGGGGGGCCCCTGGACTTCCACGTGAACGTCCATGTTAGAGCCACCTCCCAGCTCCAGAACTTTGCCGTGTAAGCTGATCTGGTCGAGAAACATCCTTCCGTCTCCCAGGCCCAAGCAATGGAGTCCTCTCGATCATCATCGTGTAGAACTTCCCTCGCAACTGCATTCCAGAGGGCAAAGTACTCCAGTAGCAAGGCCGGCGTGAGAACCGGCCCAATATCTCTCGCCCAGTCATTGTCTGATATTCCTTGTTGCAGAAGTGCGCGCGCCACGTACTGTTTGTCTGACTCGCCCGTAGAGGCTCGGTGCAAGCTCTTGTATCCGATGTCCCTGCAATCATCTAGCCTCACAAAATAACGTATTCCTTCCATTCCTAGCGTCTGACAGGGCTGCAGCCCTGCACAGCTGCAGCGATTCCTTTGGCACCGTAATGTTGAACTCCGCCCATGGCCTGGAGGGGTCAGATCTTTGTAGCCACGGTCATCTTGATTGCATCGCGATATTTAGCCATCTGAGGTTCAGGATGCCGAGGCCTCCAGCCCACATAGGCGTACAGACCGTCTCCCAAGCCATGAAGCATTCCCCACCATTTGCCTCCGCCCTAGCACACCAAAGGAAGCCCCTGCATATCTTGTTCACTGCCGAGATCGTCTTTTGTGGAATGTCCAGTGCAAGCATGGCGTGAAGTGGGATTGCACACAACACCGATTTAACCTAAAGGAGGCACCCACTATTGGGCATGTTGGCCGCCTTCCATCAGGGCAAAGTTGCAGCGAGTTGATCTACCAGTCCCGAAAGCAGAGCAGCCCATTGCGGATGGTGAGTGACAAGTCGAGATATTTGCAAGGAAAGGTGCCACTCGGGTAGCCAATTGTAGCCACCGCTCTTTCCCAAGTATACGGGGGACAACAAATTGGGTAGGCCGCGCTTTTGTTGAGATTTACATGCAGCCCTGAAGCTCCACCAAAGATCCGCAAAAGCGATGAGCATGGTTGTAGGTCTTGGTCATATGGTTTTATGAAAATCATGACGTTGTCGGCGAACATTGAGAGGCGGTGCTTCATTCCCCTCCTTGCTAGCAGGGCCATGATTCTACGTGAGGTAGCAAGCTCAAATATCCGTTGTAGCAGCTCCATGATTAAGATGAATAGCATCAGTTATAGTGGGGCTCCTTGCCTCAAGCCTTTGCGATTGTATATTGGTCATCCCAGAGCGTCGTTGACTATAATCCTCGTGGAAGATGTTGATAGCAGTCCACAAATCCACGCAAGCCATCTAGCCCCAAAACCCATGCTTTGCATTACTTCTGGGAGGAAAGGTCAATGCACTGAATTGAACGCCTTTGAGATGTCTAGTTTCAACATTACGGCGGCCTTCTTTAGTGCGTGTAGACGGCGTGCCGTGCATTGCACGAGCATGAAGTTGTCATAGAGTGTTCTACCATTCACGAAGGTGCTTTGATGCATTCCCACAAGCGATGGCAGGTCATGTGCAAGTCTGTTTGACAATGTCTTGTCAAAGATTTTTGTCGCATCGTGGTCAAGGCTTACTAGCCTGAAATCACGGATGTCGACCGCTCCATCCTACTTAGGAAGGAGCGATACAATAGCTTTGTTGATAGCCGGCAGTCCTCTCATGTCCCCATAGTAGAAAGCATCCATCGCATTCATGATGTCCCCTTTTATTATATGCTAGCAGGTAGCGTAGAAGCGCACAGTGAATCCATCCGGCCCCGGTGCCTTATCCAGCAGCATGGCCTTGATAACCTTTTCTACTTCCCTTCTCAGTGAATGGTTCTTCAAGATGAGCTAGGTTGAGCGTTGGGAGCTGAAGTAAGCTCAAGTCAAGACAGTGGGTCCTTGGTTGCATCTCTCCAAGAGCGTGGGTGTGGTACGAGTCCACCTCTTGAACGATGTCCTCGTGACTTGTGGCTATGACATCGCCATTCCGAATGGTAGTGTTCTAGTTCCTCCTTTGCTGATGGCACGTGTGCTGGTGGAAGAACCCAGTACTAGCATCCCCCTCGCGTAGGTAAAGTATCCGCGATCGTTGTCTTGCTATTGTTCTTTCCAAGGAGCTAAGACCCAAGAGCTTCCATTTTAGGATCCTGCGCAGCTCATGTTCTTGTGGTGTAAGCCCTCTCATGTCCATTTCTTTGTCCAAGCAAAATATTACTTCCTTGGCAATTGCTATTTGGAGCTTGACATTGCCGATCTGGCGATCGCTCCACTGTTTGAGCCTTTTGGATGTCACTCGCAGCTTTGAGTCAAGCACCTCGAAGGGGTTACCTTCCTGTGGTACGGAAGCCCATGCTTCAGCCAGCGTTTCCGAGAATTCTCCAGTTTAGTCCAGGAAGACTCAAACTTGAAACGCCGCCCCATACATAGGTCCGCATTCACATCCATCAGCAGCTGGATTATACACCATGCTTCACATCAGTGCACCAACACCAACACCTCATTCACATCCATCGACCGCGATGGTGGAGGAGAGGGGCGCCGGGGCGGCCGGGTGGAGAAGGGGGCACCGGAGCGGCGGGGCGGCCGCGGTGGTGGAGCGGAGGGGCGCCGGGGCCGCCAGGTGGAGGAGGGGGCGCCAGAGCAGCGGGGCGGCCACGGTGGTGGGACAGAGGGGCGTCGGGGTCGTCTGGGTGGAGGAGGGGTGCCACGGTGACGTGGGTGGCGTGGGGCGGCGGCGGTTCGGGCACGGGGAGGGCCGGGACGGCGCGGCGCGACGACGGGGAT
>LR880971.1:11247341-11276470 GCA_904067115.1 Aegilops sharonensis | reverse complement strand
GAGAGAGAGGGAGAGGGACCAACAAGGTTTGTGTGTTGGATGCGTGCGACAGAATTGAAGATTGTCGGCGAGAGAGAGAGAGAGAGAGAGAGAGAGAGAGAGAGAGAGAGAGAGAGAGAGAGAGAGAGAGAGAGAGGGAGGGAGAGAGAGAGAGATATGTGGGACGCGGGCGGGCATCGATGGATTTTAGTTAGGGCACGGTTCTTTGCCGTCTGCTAGCAGACGGCAAAGATCCTGGTTAACGGACGTTAGTTTGGTCACTTTCTTTGTCGTCTGCTAGCGGACGGCAAAAAAAGTGTCCGTTAGGTGTTACTCGTTAGTGGGCCACCCTTCCGCTAGCGGATGGCAAAGAGTTGGCTGACTGCAAACATGATCTTTGCCGTCAGCTTCTATTAAGCCGAGGGCAAAGACCTTCTTTGCCGTCTGCTAGCTGACGCCAAAGATCTAGCTGACGGCAACGATCCTGATTCCAGTAGTGTTATGCTTTCATTATGTAGGTGTGTCTAAATTGGTGTTATGGAAAAGACGAGTCCTGGGCGGCATTGGTGGATCTGTGGTGTGGTCAGGATGGAGCCTGGGCGGCTACGAGCATCAAAAACAAGGCTAACCGAGGGAAGGAGGGAGTACATGCTCAGGGAAACCAGAACCACTTTCTCCACAAGACACTTCATGTATGACTAACCTCATTAAACAATCTTCTTATTCTATTTACCGTCACTTTATTATGTATGACTAACCTCTATTTGGTGGTGCAGGAGGAGAAACAGAAGCGGCCGCTCTCACACGTGGAGGAGAGGGACATCGCCCATACGCGGAGGAAGCCCAAGCCTGGAGAGGCCAGTTACTACGACAAGACCGTGGAGAAGAAGAAGGCCTACTCTGAGGGGTATCTGAGGTTACATCCTGACACACCTGACCCCATTAGGGCGGATCTAGATGGAAGGGTGGTGATGGGCATGGGGCTGAAGGAGCACGGTCAGGAGCCGGTTATGGATGCTGTGATCACTCCTTCTATATCCTACACACAGCTTCGAGCTACCGACCCGAGCCTAGCCAGCGCACAAGCACGCCCATGACTAGTGCGCGGTCGCACTCCCTCTTTGTTAAGCTGCAGTCTGTAAGTATTTTCCCTCTTATCTTCATTCTTAACTTTATTTTCCGCATTGAGATGTTTTATGAGTTCCATCATGTCATACCATAGGCCTACATGGAGTACACACGCGAGGAGACCATGGCGTGGCATGCGAGCCTTTTAGCAGTGCATGAGCACAACACTCGCATGATGACGATTTGTTTGGCCCCTTTCATTTCACTTCTATATTTGCACTTGCATTTCTTCTAACATTCTTGTTTGCTTGGTCAATTAACATGCAACACATTGTTGAGTGCATGGCTGCCGGCAGGGTTCCTCAATTGCAACCAGCACCATCTCCTCCACCACAACTAGTGCTGCTTACCTTTGAGTAGTTTCTGGCACAGCACCTGGGCCCGTTGCCGGTTAGTACATCCCCAAACTATTCACCCAAAGCATACTGTTTATTCAGCACAACCATATATCCCCTTCACATGTCTTTTCAACATCCAGGGAACTGGTGGATCTACCGTTGGTGGTGGTGGTGGTGCTGGTCTTGGCATCACTCGTGAGTCACGGAGCCCGGTCACTCCGATCCACGGAGGCGGTGGCGGTAGCGCTGCCGCTAGCTGTGACGACATGGGTTTTGGCGGACTTGGCGGCGGTGGTGGACATCCTGGCGCTTAAGCCTTTGGGTGACGGTGGTTGTGATGATAAACTTGTGTTCTTTAGATGACTTGTGGTCTTTTATGTTGCCGACGCATATGTTGCCGACGGGAATCTGGGCTATGCCGACGGCCTGGGCCATCGGCATAGGGGTTTCTTTCGGTAGTTCATGTACTAACATACAAGAGAGAGATCGGTGGACTGAGTTGGTTGATATTTGATAATTAAAAAATCAGACCAATTAACATAGTACAAGGTTAAGACAGCCGTGACACATATGCCTTGGTCTTTTTTTATTTTCAAAAAAGAGGATAGCACCCGGCCTCTGCATTAGAGTGATGCATGCAGCCAATTTATTAAATGAAAGTACGAAAATAAAATCTCAGGTCTAGTCCTGGCTCACAAACAGTGCCCAGATATAACAAAACGCATAAAAAGATGCCACAACCGGTAAAAAATAAGCTACGATGACTAAACACCTAGCCTATTATTAGCTCGTCGTTCTAATTGGTTGAAGATAACCCATGATACCATCTCTCACCGGTTGCACGCATCAATCAAAAGCTTCCTGGAGTACGCATGAGTGAGAGTAACGATCACGTATGGATTCAAGCAGTGGTTCTATAGATAACGTGCAAAAAGTTGTTAAAGTTTTTCCCGCTAAAGATCATACCATTCCTACAGTTTCATAAAGCCCAAAATAGTGCACATATCCCTATCCGAATATGTCCCGCAATATTTAAATCCACTCCATGTAGCCACATCCCAGGTAAAATGTTGATGATAATGGGAGGATTCACGTTGAAGGCTATATGAAGAGTACGCCAAAGAAGTTTGGCTAATGGACAATCAAGAAAGAGATGTTGAATCAGACCCTTACAACAAAGAAAGAGATGTTGAATCGTTTCATCATGGTCACAAAAACAGCATCAGTAACTACCGACCCGTCTTCGCTTTATCAAGTTATCCTTTGTTAATATCACTCCCTTGTGTACAAACTACATATGCCTGGGTCTAGCCCCATGAAATGCATCCGAGCCAGAGCCATGCCTTCTGCTACATGAAGTGCTGTCATCCCTGTGAGGCCCTTATTTTGTTAGCCAGACCCTTCAATTTGCACGGCAAATTGCTGCGATTGTGGTGAGGGATGCTTGTTCACCCTTAGACAATGCATTGTAAAGGTATCAAAGTAGATCGGCCAGCGAGCATCTTATTTCCTGGTTGCCTCTCAAGCCTAGAGCCACCTGCTCCAACATGCTTGCAAAATGACCATGCCAATGGCTTGCCACGTTCAACAGGTTGAGTTGAGCGGTGTACCATGCGTGTTGCATCCGCTCAATAGTACAATCTCCTAGTTGATGTCTATTAGTAGCTCCCAATTACTGCTTCATCGCTTTGTAATTTATAGAGCTGCCTTGTAGCTCATATTTCACTACTCCTTGCAAAAGCAGCTAGGGGCATTTAAGACTTGTCTACCTTCCCCAACTCAGCCAGATCGATAAATCAGTGAAACGATGGCAGGCTCCACCCACTTTAGCATACAACATGCACCTACATGGCTTGGAGAGGATGGGGGGCTGGGACGAACACATCACCATACATTTCCCTATATGCTTACCCCAACGTTCACCCAGCTGGTAAAAGCTACCTGGTTTTGCGTGCAAACTTCTTTGTTAGTATTAAAAAGTTGTAGATAGGATGAGGGGAAGGAAGAGAAGAAATCGTGAAAGTACAAGTGTGTGGGAGTAGGAGGCAACAAGTAAATGAGGACCGTCCATCTCTGAGATAGTATCACCGAAAGTTATAGAACTTGCACTCGATGTTCAGTTTGGTGCTAAAACTTTAAAAATATGGATTTATGGTCATTCAACTCGTGTTTTCGTGCAAATACGGTCACTTCGCTCGTATACAGCTACATGGCATGTCCACTGGCGTGGCGCAGGCCCACATGTCAGTGGTCGGGAGTGCACAAAGCGTTCGGTGACCATAGCATGTCAGATTTTTCTGCAGAAAAGATGCTCACAATTTACTTAATTGCATGAAAACCCTCAAATATAATGAAAAAAAATGGAACATACGGGGTTCGAAGTTCGAACCCTCACCTGTTAATAAAACAGGTTACACATCCAGCTTGTGCTCGTTGCCTTTGTCAACTAAAACTTAATTTATTTTTTGATAAACCATAACTAAAACTTATTTAATTACAAAGACTAGTAGAACGCCCGTGCGTTGCCATGGGCTTTTGCAATATGCTGATGAAGTTATATAAACATAATGCATATTAAATTTTACATGTAGAGAATAGATAGTACGGGCACAATCGGATAGTAATTGAAGTCCACTAAACTTGCAATGTAAATTGATAACAAAAAGGCAATTTGGCAATGTGTACATATAAAGCGATTATCCAACTACTCATTTACAAATTAAGATCTACTTGATATGCTTTAGAAAAAAATCGCACAATGTCAGCAATGTTGTCTTTAGCTTCATTCCCCATGATATTTGAGCAAGTATAATAAAAAATTCTATCTCAACCCATACCCATCCTGCATAAGCAGTACATGTAGTTAGCACGAATATTTCACATCGAAAGTCTCAAAATGTATAACGGATACTCTCCATGGAAACGGACCGAACGAACCAATTCTTTACCGTTCTGCCATACCATAAAATAAAATTCATGTGCGCGCCACACATCAACACATGGGCCTATCATGAGGCCCTCAATTTCAGCACTTCGGCCATTGTGTTATTGCTTCGCTATGTTGTCACCCTGCTCCAAATCCTCTAGTGTTTTCTCTTAGTCGGCCAAATTGGTGTAGTTAGTCCCATCATCCGTAATCCATGGATTAAGAAATGAATACTCCCTCCCTTTTGATTTAAAAGGCCCAACTCAAAAATCTCCTCAAACAAGGCAAATGGTGAGTGGTAGAATGAATTTTGTAGTTTGCAATACTAACCCAATTAAACAGATGCATTAATTATCATTAACTACCACATATGCATTTGTGGCCACTAAATGAGTAGGAACATTACATGCATTGACGAGTTCCTTTTAAACCTTACATGTAGAGATTCAATATGCCTTGGAATCTAAACATAGGATAGAGATAGGCCTTTAAACCAAAAAAAAAGCAAAAAAAAAAAAAAGATAGGCTCTTTAAACCCAAAAGGAGGGAGTATATCAACTACTTGGCTTCAGATCTACACTGCCACCCAACTCCAAATTTGCACATCTTTTCTCCAAGTTCGCCAAATTGCCATAGGCATTCCTATCATCCCTAACTTAGATGCATTCGTCATCCACTCCATCCTCATAGTTTTGACAAATTCTGAAATTTTCCCAAACAATTTTGCAATGTTATAGTCCTCTCATTTATATTTTCTTATTTTTAGCATTGTGTGAGAGCTAATAGTTCCACTCATACGGACCCTCATACCTCGCCATTATAATCACATATACAAAGAAAAATAGCCTAACACTTTTTATTATCCTAATAATTTTCCTCTATCGCTAATCCTCTTAACATGACCAAATATCACTAATCGTCTAGAGGTTGAAGATGCAGTTGTCGGCCGTGATCCTCGGACTTGACTAACTCACAACGCGCGGCCGCCCCCTACCCCACCACCGCATTGTAGGCAGGTTCCATTTGTCGAAGCTCGTACAACGTTTGGCCCCTCCTTTGGCATCTTGCAGTAGAATATGCTGTCGAAATTCCAACCAAGCAAAAACTTGGTATATTGATATCATGGGAAACATATCAATTAGTCTCCCAGTATATGTTCAGCTCATGACAACATCATCAGAAAAATTCAAAGGCTAACATAAATTATACTATGGACATGTGAAAGCTACCAAACTACAAAAACTGGTCGATGGCTTTCCATGTCTATGGCAAAGATAATAGGTAAATCCCACGAAAAGATGTATATAAATGCATCTGCATCAAGTCGATACGCTTCAGTGTTTTTTGTGACTCGCGTCGAACAAATAATTTGATACAATCCTATAGCCCATGCACCAAGAGCAAAAGGATATGTGCACTGATAACAAAGATTCCGACATTTTTCCTCTTTTTTCAAGGAGACACGACAGACATCAATGATATTTTTCATCAGTGAAGTTCAGTCCTACCAAAGTGAATTTAATTGAAAGCAGGGTTGGGTGTATTCAAAGAAAATAAAACACATCCTGCAAGGTTACACATGCTGTGAAATATAGATTGTGCCTCGAAGCAATATGTCCAACCTTGATAAAACCCTGCTGATTAGCCCTCAATCAACTCTAGTGGTATAAATTTAACCAGCACTTAAATAATGGACAGTGGACTCTCCGAATTAATGTTTCTTGCAGAACACAATGAACTCTCAGTTAATTCTTTTGCATGAATCAAAAAGTATATACAACAGTGCGTACATGGGATATCAAGGACTACATTGGACACCCAAGTTTGAGATAACACCAGCAACCAAACTAAGAAATAAATCTCAACTTGTCTTGTTATGTACGGAGACATCAAGGACTACACTAAACACCAAATTCTACACCGAGAAAAAAAAACTTTATTTATCATGTAAGGGGATGGTAGCAGCTATTTAACCAGAGTTTTGCGGCACCATCCTGCCAAATGAAGTCAAGAAGCTAATTTTAAAAGGGTCCATGCAACACCATATCTAATAGTTTACTGGAAACAACTTTAAAATAGTCTCTCAATGTGAACTATTTTTCTTCTTGGTATCCAAACAAAGCATTTTCATTTTATCACAATGTATTGGCCTGTTATTCACTCATAGGGCACTTCAATATGATAAGTTATTCTTCATTTTATTATTGCTCGCTAGATTATTTTCAGTTCAACTGTCATACTCAAATTTCATACTCTATGGCAAAACATTTAATTTCAGAGAACACAAAGAAGTCTGATTGATAGCAATTCTATTACTATGGAATAACACATAAGTAAATGAGAGTAAACTCTAAAATACAAGTCATTTTAGCATACCATGTAATGTAAAATAATTGGATTAAAACCGGACATCTTCATGGCAAAACATACCTATTTATATTATTCAGATTTCCTACAAAGAAAATCCTAGAGCGGGGAACCTAGAAGAAGGTTAACATAGAGCTAATACCGTATTAAGTGGGAAAGCACAAATACGTACAGACCGGAGAGTAAAGTCATACCGTATGGGAGAAGAAACCACTACCGGATACATCGCATCGCATGACGCGCCCTTCCTCTCGCCTGCAACATCTGGAAGACAATTTTCCTATGTCTCTAATGAACAATTTATGCTCCCAAAATACCACTGGTGCAATCTAATATATGAGATGATTTTTTTGGCTTATCCTATTTGTACAGCAAATATTTTTCTTTTACCCAGGTTGACAAGTTAGTCACAGCCAAAAAGAAGTATTATCCGTGCATTTAGTTGGGGAAGTTGCATCAACCTGTAGCGCCCGCTTCCCTCGAAACAAAACTTCTAGGTGCTCTCCAGTAGCCTCTTGAAAGTGCTCCACCCATTTGCAATTTATAAAGGTGCACTACTACTGCTCGGGGTTCATAAAGATGGACAACAAACTGCAATTGATTTGAGAAGTTATGAAGAATTTATATATGCTTGGTCCTTGGAGATTTCTCTATGGTAGTTCAAAAGTACCTCAACGATACATGGGGATGGTGGAAAGATAAGTCAGGCTGGAAAGACTAATGATGGCCTAATTAAGAAGATCCGAGACTTGTAAGAGAACACATTGAACACAGTATAAAAGACTGTGAGCTCTCATGGTTGCTAAATATGCTCAATACCATCATATTGCTTGAGGTTGAGGATGTCATCCAATGGCACACAAAGAAAGCCTATGAGGAACTGCTTCGATGAAGGCAAACATCCAGGACATACCTATATTGGTGTGGTCCCAGTCACCTCCTAGTAGAGCAAACCATGTGAACAGAGAACAGAACGCTCACGGTCTTTTACAGTATGCACAATTAGTTGCTCAGATTGTACTGTTTTATTCACAGTTTAGGTAGACCTTTTTTGTTGACTTCTCTCTGTTCGTGGTCTACTTTTGCTTTTGACTTTCCTTTTCACTTGGAGCATGGCTCTCTTCCTGCTGTCCAAGATATGTCATCTGCCCGCCAGAGATACCGTACATGCCGCTGAAAGCAAAAACCAGCAAGCCAATAATGGTGTGCCAGCTTACCCTCAGAATTGTTACAAAATCTGAAAATTGGGCAGAAAAAATGTTTCGTTGAAGAGCTGCATATGATATGACAGAAAACAAATGGAACTTTTTCGTCAAATTTTCTGTAGACACCAACTTACGTTTTTCAGTGTTGGTAGACCTTTTTGTGTTGAACTAGAATAAAATGTCACATTCATGGTAAGATATTTTTGGAGAACCTATTATGTCGCACCAAGAACTTTTCCAAGCTGCACTGACAATTATTGGGAATAAATATTCCATTACTTTCAGTTTTTGTCAATAAAAAAATAGCGCGCTACAGAAAATAGCGTGGCCCCTGAAAATATGCTATTAGCGTGCTATAGCGCGCTATAGCGTGCTATTAGCGAGGCATTGTACATTGATTAATTTAGCGAGCCAATTCTCTATATGCTATAGCGTGCTATTAGCGGCGCTATAGCGCGCTATTTTTTTGTTCACCCTGCTGTCCCAGAGGATAGATCTGAACTACTTTCCTTTCCTGAAAACAATATATCCGAGAGGAAGGAATGAAAAAACTGAGGACTCGCAGGAGTTCGAAATAATGACTTACTACTTTTCTTTTGTCACATTAATCTAGCTAGCAGTGCCGCATTTTCCTCGAGTAAACAAAAAAACTCCGCTAAGGTTCATGCCCAGCTATCACACATGCCACAAGAAGGACGAGAGAAACATGATGGAGTATCACCGCATGCACAATCCTTGTATCATACTGGTAGAATCATAGTCAAATAATCACTAATCTGACGAGAGGTCTCTGCGGGTGAGGTGGCGTGCCTGGACAGCGGAGCGTCTTGCCATGTGTGGTTTACCACATAATGCTACATGCAACAATGCACAGGAAGCAGTGCATCATCTACTCGTTGGGGTGCAGTGTGGCTACCAACATTTTGGAGTTTGGCACTTCTTTGGGCAAGTTTGAGCGAGGCCATTCCCCAAAATGCTCCTTCTCTTCGAGATTGGTGGCAAGAGGCTAGAACTAGAATTCATGATTCCAGGAGGAATTCCATGATCATTATGGTACCATTAATAATTTGGAGTATCTGGAGGCAAAGAAATGGAAGGATCATTGAGAATTCTCACACCCCACTTCAAGGAATCATTGACCAAATCAAAACGGCGAGGCAATGGGCCAAACAAATCCTAGGTCGTTTTATATTGCTTTAGTTGGCATTGTTGTCTATTGACTTGTGTTATGTTGTGCCTTATGCTCTGACTTTATCTTGTGTATCTCTCATGGTTGTGTATTTCTCTCTCTTTTGATATTATACATGTAGCCCTCCTGCATGTTTCGAGAAAAAAACTGAGGTAATCAAGTTCATCACTGCTTATGAGGCTGGTTGTCAGTCACTGGTGGCTGAAGTGGATGGTGGACGTGAGTCATTGTTGGCTGAACAGGATGGGGCGGCTGAAGGAGATCGATCGGTGGTTCCCGTCGGCGAAGTCGCTCAACCACGCGTCGGAGGTTGTGCGAGACAAGTTGAGTAGGGAGGAGATCCTCAGATGCTTCCCCAACTACGACCGCCAGCCGGCGATGGGGGTGCTCCTGTGGGCGATGCTGGAGGCGGAGTCGCTGGTCCCGGAGCAGAGGGAGAAGTGGAAGGTGTTCCGCTCCTTCCGTTTCCGCCTGATCCAGCCGTGGGCGCTGCCGCCAGCGCAACACCCGCCGCAGGAGGTGGTGATGGGGATTCCTGCCCCTGGATCCAGGTGGCTGCCAATTCAGATCGAGGAGGACGAGGACCTCGAGTAGATGGTGGAGGAAGCGACGGTGCCGCCGCGACGGAGGGCCAGGGCGACTCCGACCCCAACCTCACTTCCTCGCCGCTCTCCGTGGTTCCAGAGGCGTTCGCCTCGCCTCCTTGCTCTCTCCCGCCGCCAGTAGGGTGCTCGCCGGTTGGCAACCGCTTCTGGTTGCTGGTCGGTGAGGACTCCGAGGAGGAGGGGGAAGGGGAGGCCCTCATCTCTGATTCAGGTATGATGAACGCTGCTAAATACTTAGTATCTACTACTCCAATTGAAGTAGATGATGCTAGTTATGGTAATCTGGCTGGGAGATTTAAGCATAACAACAGAAATAGAATTAGAAGGGGGTCAAAATCTCAAGGAGAGAAGGGTTTCGGTTGGATTTCTTATGCAGACAAATGTTCATCACATGGTGGGTTTGGGGATGGAGATAATAATGGTAAGCTAAGCAACATGACTCAGGGGATTGGGATAGATGCCGAAATTGTTCAAAAGCATATGAAAAAGGACAATGTTCATCCCATAATCCCTGCATTTGGGGAAGAGGATGTAGATTTTGGGGAAATTGTGCTACAAACTACCCCAATTGCAAGATACTTAGATGTGAAAGGGGGAAGGTTGGAGGATTTTTGTGAGGAAAAAAATGTGAGACCCCTGATAATTTTTGGGGGCTCAGTTGGGAGAGATTTAACCACGGATTCGGAAGTGGGCCTACGGTGGTTGAGGCCTGGTGAGATGGAGCCCGACCCAACCCAACAAAAGGTCGGAGGTGTGGGGGATATAAAAGAGGGAGTGGAGGGGGTTGGGAAGCAACCTTTAGGGTTCCCCTCTCTTCCCCCCTCGCCGCCACAAGAAGAAACCATGTCAGGAAATTTTGGTAGAGGGTTTGGAGCTCAGAGATTCAACAGAGGAGGAGGAAATGGAAACCTAGGAGGGAGATTCAACAATGCTGAGAAAGGAGGGAGATGGAATGGAGGGAGGCATGCCTTCCCAGGGGGATCTGGGGCTTTTGGAAGAGGGGGGAACCGCTTTAGTCCTGTGAAGGATATGGGAAGGGATTCAGAGGAGGAAGACCCTGGATCCGAGAGGAACGAAGAGAAGTTGGTGTGGCAAGCTAAGGCAGGGAAAAAAGATGAAGGGGGGGAGACCCCAAGGATGGCCTGTGGTGATGCAGAAGGTGCTGTGATGGAAAAAGAGAGAAGCAACAATCAGGTATCTCAGTCAGATCAGCAGCAGCAGCAACTGCTGTTAACTTCGCTGCTCTCTCAGTTGGTTCAGGGGATGCAAAACAGTGAGAAGACCCAGATGGAAGGGGTGGTTGGGAATTGAATTAGTAATATACTTGGGAAAGAAAGTCACAGGAAAGAGGGAGGAGACACTGATGGGCAACAGAGAGGTAACAAGATGGTTGAACAGGGGGTTGGATTGGAAATGAAGAAGCAAGGAGGTAAAAGTGGTTGGCAGCAAGGGTATGAGGAAAACAAGAGGAATTTTGACAGGTTTAACAAGCAGGTGTGTGGTAAGTGTAAAGACCCCAGACACACCACCAAGGATTGTAGGGTGGGGCATTGCTTGATCTATGGCAGAGAGAATCATATTACAGGGGAGTCCAACTTGCTGAAACAGGTTAAACCAGTCCCAAAATATGTAGGGTATGCAGCTAAAGGGCTGGGGATTCTTCTGGTTCAGAACTATAAAGATGTACTGATAGCAGAACATACCAATCCTTTGGGGGTGGTGATCATAAGAGAAGGAAGCATTAATGAGACTGAGCTTGTGAAGGCTATGGAGGAAATGTTTGACTGGGGCTGGCAATGGAGAGTGAGGGATTTTGGAAAGAATGGATACATGATGAGATTTCCCAATAAAGCAAAGTTGGTGGATTTGGCCAAGTTTAATGACTTCAAACTGCTGGGGACAGGGGTGGTGATTAAGGTTCAACCCTGTTCCCTTGATCATCAAGCTGTTGGAAAGATGCACACCATTTGGGTCAGGCTGGCCAAGGTTCCAGATTGTTTCAGGCATTTTTTGGGTGTTTGTGAGGTGGCTGCTGCAGTTGGACCTGTCCTGGAAATTGATATGGATACTATAAATGAGGAGAAAATTAGAGCAAAGTGTGGGATCAGAGATGTGGAGAAAATACCAACTCAAGTAGAAATACCAACGAAAAGTTGTCAGCAGATTAGATTTGTGGATTATTGTTCTCTCTATGGTGGTATGTGAAATTTATTTTGCAGAGCCGGACACGACTCTCGTGTTGAAAATCTTCTATGGAGTATTCGGAGAAGGAACCCGCCTTGCAATGCCGAAGACAATCTGCGCGTTGGACTCATCGTCATTGAAGCCTGGTTCAGGGGCTACTGAGGGAGTCCTGGATTAAGGGGCCCTCAGACAGCCGGACTATATACTTTGGCCAGACTGTTGGACTATGAAGATGACTTCGTCCCGCATCCGGATGGACACTCCTTTGCGTGGAAGGAAAGCTTGGCAACTCGGATATGTAGATCTCCTTCTCAGTAACCGACTCTGTGTAACCCTAGCCCCCTCTAGTGTCTATAAAACCGGAGGGTTTAGTCCGTTGGACAGTAACAATCATAATCATAGGCTAGCTTCTACGGTTTAGCCTCTACGATCTCGTGGTAGATCAACTCTTGTAATACTCATATCATCAAGATCAATCAAGTAGGAAGTAGGGTATTACCTCCATCAAGAGGGCCCGAACCTGGGTAAACATTTTGTCCCCAGCCTCCTGTTACCATTAGCCTTAGACACACAGTTCGGGACCCCCTACCCGAGATCCGCCGGTTTTGACACCGACAACGGCCACAAGCCCTCCTAGGCTTTGGCATCCTGCCCTAGGCTAGCGACAAAGCAGAAAGCAACACCCGGTAGTTGTGCATCACATGATAGTATTCGGGTTCATGGTTCATCCCAGGATGCCCCGGCAGCAGCAGCAACTGAGGGGATGGTGGTCTTCTACTATGCACAGTATGTACCGTTGTACACACTGGCTTCATACATGATTTATAGTACATGGAATGAAGAACCAACCGATGCTCAAGGTAGTGTGTATGTGATTGGAGTGGGGTACCATGGGAGGTTTTTAACCAACATAGGTGGCAGAATACTCTCCGGATCGATCCACCACCTCTTATGACATAAGCGGTGTGGGTTCTTTATGACTACATTGTTGTCGATGTGTTTGCATTGGGTGTGTGCATCCTATCTATGCAGGGGCCGAATGTTTCTCATATTGCTTTGTATTCGCTCGATGCTATATTTTACATTAATGAAAGCATACTTTTATCAAAAATAAATATACTCACTGCTACGAATCACTATTAGGAGCTTGTGAAACCTTCCCAAAACCAGGTGGAAACGTCCTAAATCGGTAGGTCTTCATTGCGCCAGCTCACTAACAACTCCGGCCACGGGCATAGCTCTCAGCGGAGGCTCCTTATCAGCTCTCAGTATCCTAGTTGGCGCTCACGTGCAATATCGATTGGGCCGGCCCATTAGTCACCAGCACTCCCTACGCTCGACGAACTAGATTCCTCGGCTAAAAAAGACATACTTGATCGGTCACCCGCTCGATCCTTTGAGAAACCCGATGGCTAGTTCAGTTGTCCATTGATCATTTGACCTTTAACCACTAACCGTTTGACCCCGCTGATCGTTGACTTGACCATTGACAATCTGAAAAATGTTTACGAATTTTAAAAAATTACTACCATGGGGAAAAGTTCACGAATTCGATAAAAAATCATGTATAAAAAATTAAGAAATAAAAAAAATGTTTGAATTTCGACAAGTTTACATATTGTTTAAATGTTATTTTTTCTAGAAAAACTTCAAATATTTTGAAAAATATCATAAATTTGTAAAAAGTTCATGAAATTTGGTAAAAACTTCACAAATCTAAGACAATTTCAGGACTTTGAAAAGTTTAAAATGTGCAAAAAGATCAAAAATTAAAAAAAATTTATGAATGTTTTTAAAAAAACTTGTACTTTGGAAAAAAAGTTGGAAAGGTTCACGCAATTTCAAAAAAAAGGTTTTCAAAATTTTAAAAATATGCATTTGAGAAAAATGAAAAATAAAAGAATGAAAAAGGAAAAAGAAAAAATAAAACCAAAACAAAACCTAAAATAAAGAAGAAGAAGATGGGAAAAACCAGACAAAAGCCGAGTGAAACCAGAAAATCAAAAACACATAAATGAAAAAAAACCGATTGGGAATCTTGCCAAAACAGGAAGGGGCTTTTGAAAAATCTGAACTCTATATGGTCGGCCCAGTTTGTCCGAGGAGTGAAGCTGCGCCAAGATGGAGACCACAGCCTGAAGGGTGCACTAAATTCAATGTCGATGCTGGGATCTCTCACGATCATTATGTTGGTCCAGCTGCTCCAATTTGTCGCGATCGGGATGGCACCTACCTTGGATCATCAGTGCTGGTTATTCTGGGCCTTCTGGACCTGTCGACAGTCGAAGCAATGGCATGCCGACAAGCACTGTCATGGCGGATGACTTGGAAATCCGTCACCCTTAGGTGGCATCAGACTGTAAACCGTTTGTTGCCTACATTCAGAAGGGTAGGGGAAGAAGCCTTTGAGGAATTACTAAGGAGATCAAATATCAAGCAAAGACTCTTATTTCTTGTAACTTTATTGATGAATCTAGAGACTCGAATGTAGATGCTCATAGCTTAGCTAGATTTGGTCTCTCTCTCATAGCTTTGCACGTGTATCTTACTCTCGAGAAACCGACCTTGCGCTCTAAAACGTACTTTGGCATCCTTCACATCCACATTTACGTGATTACCATGATCTTAGCTGACTATCAGAACTGCAGCGCAAATCACCCTCCACCATTGAGAATATGCAAAAGATTTGAGATTGCGGTGAGATAAGGCAACGTGGTTCTAGCACAACCATCGTTGCAGTGATAATTGTGCTCCTTAGTTCCTGGCTGACTCTCAAGCCTAGATAGCTCATTTGACATGTACATGGATGATCAAAAGGCCAAGCTACCATTAGCTACGTTCATACTGCTCCGTTCAGTTCAGTACAATGCATGATGCATCACTCGAAACAAAACTTCTAGGTGCTCTCCAGTAGCCTCTTGAAAGTGCTCCACCCATTTGCAATTTATAAAGGTGCACTACTACTGCTCGGGGTTCATAAAGATGGACAACAGACTGCAATTGATTTTAGAAGTTATGAAGAATTTATATATGCTTGGTCCTTGGAGATTTTCTATGGTAGTTCAAAAGTACCTCAACGGTACATGGGGGATGGTGGAAAAATAAGTCCGGCTGGAAAGACTAATGATGGCCTAATTAAGAAGATCCGAGACTTGTAAGAGAACACATGGAACACAGTATAAAAGACTGTGAGCTCTCATGGTTGCTAAATATGCTCAATACCATCATATTGCTTGAGGTTGAGGATGTCATCCAATGGCACGCAAAGAAAGCCTATGAGGAACTGCTTCGATGAAGGCAAACATCCAGGACGTACCTATATTGGTGTGGTCCCAGTCACCTCCTAGTAGAGCAAACCATGTGAACAGAGAACAGAACGCTCACGGTCTTTTACAGTATGCACAATTAGTTGCTCAGATTGTACTGTTTTTTTCACAGTTTAGGTCGACCTTTTTTGTTGACTTCTCTCTGTTCGTGGTCTACTTTTGCTTTTGACTTTCCTTTTCACTTGGAGCATGGCTCTCTTCCTGCTGTCCAAGATATGTCATCCGCCCGCCAGAGATACCGTACATGCCTCTGAAAGCAAAAACCAGCAAGCCAATAATGGTGTGCCAGCTTACCCTCAGAATTGTTACAAAATCTGAAAATTGGGCAGAGAAAATGTTTCGTTGAAGAGCTGCATATGATATGACAGAAAACAAATGGAACTTTTTCGTCAAATTTTCTGTAGACACCAACTTACGTTTTTCAGTGTAGGTAGACCTTTTTGTGTTGAACTAGAATAAAATGTCACATTCATGGTAAGATATTTTTGGAGAACCTATTATGTCGCACCAAGAACTTTTCCAAGCTGCACTGACAATTATTGGGAATAAATATTCCATTACTTTCAGTTTTTGTCAATAAAAATAGCGCGCTACAGAAAATAGCGTGGCCCCTGAAAATATGCTATTAGCGTGCTATTAGCGAGGCATTGTACATTGATTAATTTAGCGAGCCAATTCTCTATATGCTATAGCGTGCTATTAGCGGCGCTATAGCGCGCTATTTTTTTGTTCACCCTGCTGTCCCAGAGGATAGATCTGAACTACTTTCCTTTCCTGAAAACAATATATCCGAGAGGAAGGAATGAAAAAACTGAGGACTCGCAGGAGTTCGAAATAATGACTTACTACTTTTCTTTTGTCACATTAATCTAGCTAGCAGTGCCGCATTTGCCTCGAGTAAACAAAAAAACTCCGCTAAGGTTCATGCCCAGCTATCACACATGCCACAAGAAGGACGAGAGAAACATGATGGAGTATCACCGCATGCACAATCCTTGTATCATACTGGTAGAATCATAGTCAAATAATCACTAATCTGACGAGAGGTCTCTGCGGGTGAGGTGGCGTGTCTGGACAGCGGAGCGTCTTGCCATGTGTGGTTTACCACATAATGCTACATGCAACAATGCACAGGAAGCAGTGCATCATCTACTCGTTGGGGTGCAGTGTGGCTACCAACATTTTGGAGTTTGGCACTTCTTTGGGCAAGTCTGAGCGAGGCCATTCCCCAAAATGCTCCTTCTCTTCGAGATTGGTGGCAAGAGGCTAGAACTAGAATTCATGATTCCAGGAGGAATTCCATGATCATTATGGTACCATTAATAATTTGGAGTATCTGGAGGCAAAGAAATGGAAGGATCATTGAGAATTCTCACACCCCACTTCAAGGAATCATTGACCAAATCAAAACGGCGAGGCAATGGGCCAAACAAATCCTAGGTCGTTTTATATTGCTTTAGTTGGCATTGTTGTCTGTTGACTTGTGTTATGTTGTGCCTTATGCTCTGACTTTATCTTGTGTATCTCTCATGGTTGTGTATTTCTCTCTCTTTTGATATTATACATGTAGCCCTCCTGCATGTTTTGAGAAAAAACTGAGGTAATCAAGTTCATCACTGCTTATGAGGCTGGTTGTCAGTCACTGGTGGCTGAAGTGGATGGTGGACGTGAGTCATTGTTGGCTGAACAGGATGGGTGTGAGTAATCGCTGGCTAAAGACGACGGAGTATGTGGTTAGCCACACTGGTGCAAGGTGGATGTAGGCCACCACTTACAGAATAGAAGGCTGGACGTGAGTCACCGCTTAATGAACTGGAGGGCGGATGTGAGCCGTCGCTGGCTGGCAAAGACTTGTGCGAGACTTAGCAGGTGGAAGATGATAAATGTCAGTGTGAGTCACCGAAGATAAATTTAATACTTTGGTTTGGTTCCATGTTTAATATCGATCAGACACAAAACAAAGTTCGTCCATTCTCCCTCCAAGCAACAAAAGAGAGGAGATTCTTTTCCAGAGATTAGCTTGTTATTGTCTCATGCCTGATCACTTAAATTATTCGGATTGGTGTGGGCAATCCCGTCTCTGGATGAGCTCAAGCATTTGCGTGTTGTCGATTTTGGTGGATTCATTAATTCGGAAGACGTCCATGTTTAAGTATTGGCAGGTTTTTCCTACTGACGTACTTCAACCTCTTTTGAAAAAGATCACGAGAGTATGTGAGAGCACCCTGAAGAAATAGAGCATTTATAGTTCTTAGAGATGCTAGACCTAACAGCTCCAGGGGTAACTAAGCCATCCATTCCGAGATTTGGATTGGGTTCAATGCCATCAGCTGATGCTATAACCTTCTCCCTTCACAAGCTGTTCGATGAATTGGATAGGTGCTTTTTTGTAGCTATTTTCATTTCGTGCAGTAGTTTTTACATCAAATTCAACATAGAACATTGCATAGTGTAGATGAGGTTGAGAGATATCTTCGACAACTCTTGGTCGGACAAGGAGGAAAATATTGATGACAATTTGGAAATGGCCATTGCCATGAACGTTAACAAGGACTTTCAGAGACCGAGACTAGGGTCACAGTTTGGCAGCTTATGCATAAATCAAGATAGAGCAGAGGGCCATGAGAATATTATGAAAGATTATTTGAACCCCAATTTTACATATACATAGAAGAATGATTATTAGTGGGTGTCCTTTGATGAAGCGTATTTATGGATTTGACTCTAATAATGATCTAAATGTGCTGTCGCTATCACCGTTGTTCACAAGACTTGTTTCCGAAGATGCCCCTCCTTGAAACTATGTTGTCAATGGTCGACAGTACACAATGTGTTACTACCTTGCAGATGGCTATCCTTCATGGGCCACATTTATGTAGATAATCGTGATTGCTCAAGGCAATAAGAAATCTCATTTTGCAATGCATCAAAAGTCGACAAGGAAGGATGCAAAAAAAAGGCCGTGTACGTTCACAATTTTCTTTCGCAACATACCCAAGGAAGAAGACCCCCCACCATGTCACGCTGCCGTAGTTTCAGATGCTCCCTCAAAAGAGGTGCTTGTGCAGCTCTTAATGTGGACGAACTTAGGTTGGGCAACACAGAGCTAGAAGAATGAGATGTCAATCTAGACGAAAGCACGGAGTTTTTGTTCTCGGCCTCAGACATTAGCAGGCTGAGTTGAGCTTACATATTAGGCTTTGAACCTCGGGCCGAACCTTGCTCGGCTAGGGCCAGCTCACGGGATCTCAAGCTTGCAGCACACAACACTTCCAGAATTTGGGTTCCACGGACCGAGTGTTCTTAAAGCAAAGTTCTAGGGAAGCCCATTCAGGAAAATGATAATTAGCCTAGTGATGAATAGAGAGAGTGACCTGCACACGGTCTGCTCCCCACTGCCTCCTTGCACACGGCCTCCTCCGTAGGTTCGCTCTCCGCATGCTGCTCCCCGCACAACTCGTTGTTGTATGCCACCTCATTCGCTGCTCGCCCTCCTAAATATCAGTCGGTTTCAGTGTATAATGTCTTGTTTTCGTATGAAATTCTGGCAGCAGCAAACCAGTGAGCTGGCTGGCCAAGCCTATAACTTTGGCTCACTGGGCCTTCAAGCTCAAATCAGCTCATTCCAAGTCCAAGGTAAGGCGAGCTCACCAGGGCCTAACCCGACTCAGCTTAGCTCGTGTCAGGTCTTAGCCAGGGTTTAGGCCATGCACAGTCCTCGATGCTTATAGATCCGGGTTCGAAGAGAGATAATAGCATTGTGTTTCAAAAACAAATATCGGTGTTTAAACAAAAACATGTCTATTACCCGTCTAACGCCGTCCTCGACAACGGTTTACTGACCACAAGAGAAACATGCCACTCTCTACAGCACCTAGCACCCCAGACCCTTAATCCCATGGGCGTACCCAAGTTGAGCTACCAAGGTGCACAGGACGGCAGGTGCAAGATGTTTTCTTTGTATCTTTCATGCAAAAATTAGTGTGTGACACATCATCATTAAATGAAAAATATGAATGATCATATGCTAGGACACCGAGTCATTTTCTCTGTACGTCCGCCCCTGCTTAATCCTATCTAGTGAGCTTCAAAATAGTTTCTTGACACTTCGACAGTATTGTCTGGCATCATTGGTGAGGGATAATAATGAGCAGGCGACCATAATTGACAAAAAAGTAGCAACGGTAAAATGCGAATGTCAATACAAGTTAAGAGAAGAAGAACGAGCAATTCTGATGTTTGTATATTCTATCCTAACATTCGTTGCTGATTAGAATGGACTCATAAGTCATGACTAGCGAATCAGGCCTATATAAACAAAATGAAATGACTACGTATAGCACAGAGTTGCAGACAAGCAACACCCATGTTGGGAGTAAATTAATTAACTAGTGTTGTTGCCAAACGTTCACCTGCCTCCTTTCGATTTCGGGCACCTTTGCTTCACGGCTCCGAGGTCTCTCGTCACACTTTCCATGACACCTAGAAGTTTATTAGCAAGGAAGAAAGCATCGTACATGCACCATGGCCTCGGTGTCAAGTCCTGACATGATCGAATTTGATTTGTTGCGGTTTGATGGAACCATGGAATGAAGATTATTTGTTTGTAGGCATTATAGCGAATGCAATGAGGACTTTGAATCCTTGCCAGTGGTCAGATTATCATTACAGCTGGTTAATTAATGGGAAGGAAGAGGTGTGCCTGAAAATCTGCAATACGTATGTTCAGAGATTGAAACCGTGTTGAAACTGTTTTGAATCAGAATGATCGAATTGATTGATCGATTGTTACAGGCCCCCTTTTATATGTCCCGAGGAGACACGATGATCCCTCGAGGAGGCGTCGGTTCCAGGAGATCGAAGGGAGGCATCGGTTGCGGGACAAACCGCAACGACGGTTTGGGCAAGGGGAGATTTTCCCCTAATTACAGAATTATTTTTCACACTCCCCCTAATCTACGCTTGACCATGTAGATCATCTTCACGATTGTCCGGCAAGCTCTATTATCTCAAAAGATTCTCCTTCAAAAGTTCTTCATAAAATCTTTGATGAGATCCTGAAACATATACTCACAAAGAAAGATAGCATAATGTGATGTCACTAAAATGAGGATATCTCAAGAAGAGACTCCCCCTGACACCTGCAAGTCCCTAAGTCTTCGCATACCAATTCCATGAACACATTTCTGGAATGTAGAATTTGGTAGAGACTTGGTAAATAAATCAGCAAGGTTATCGCATGATTTGACTTGCAGAATGCTTATTTCCCCGCTTTTCTGAAGATTATGGGGAAAAAACCATTTAGGAGAAATATGCTTGGTGATATTACTCTCGATGTATCCTGTTTGCATCTGCGCAACACAGGCCGCATTATCTTCATAGATAATGGTAGGTGATTTTATCGAACCCATTCCACATGACTGTTGTATGTGGTTTATCATTCTGCGAAGCCATACACATTCGCATGTTGCTTTAAATAATGAAATTATTTCAGAATGATTGGTAGATGTTGCCACCAGAGTCTGTTTCGAAGACTTCCGTGATATAGCAGTGCCACCATGTAGGAACACGAAGCCGGTCTGAGATCTGGCATTATGGGGATCAGACAAATAGCCGGCATCTGCATACCCAATCACACCAGAATCCTGATTTTTCTGGAAGTGGAAAAATAGGCCAAGATCCTTTGTGCCTTGGAGATATCGAAAGATATTCTTCACTCCAGACCAATGACGTTTGGTGGGAGTTGCGCTATGTCTAGCAAGTAGATTCACTGCAAATGCAATATTGTGCAATTTGCAAGATACATAAGCGCTCCAACGGCACTAAGGTATGGAACTTCAGGTCCCAACACCTCTTCTCCATCATCCCTTTGTTTGAACGGATCTTTCTCCACGTCTAGAGATCGAACCACCATAGGAGTTTTGGATGGATAGGATTTGTCCATATTGAATTTCTCCAATATTTTCTGGATATAGGCAGATTGGTGTACCATGATTCCTGAGGGAAGATGCTCAAGTTGAATACCTAAGCAAAATTTGGTTTTACCCAAATCCTTCATCTCAAATTCCATCTTTAGGTGATTGCGTGCTTCATCAATGTCTGGTGTGCTGCCGATGATTATGAGATCATCAACATACACAGAAATGATGCAAAATCCTGTAGAGGACTTCTTGATGAAAACACATGGGCAATCAACACTATTGGAGTAACCTTTTTGAAGAAGGAACTCACTGAGTCGGTTGTACCACATCCGTCCCGACTGCCTTAAGCCATATAATGACTTATTCAGCTTTACACAATACATGTTATGTTTTGCATTTTTATTCGGGACAGAGATTCCATCAGGAACCTTCATATATATGTCCGAATCTAGTGACCCGTAAAGATATGCGGTCACGATGTCCATCAACTGCATAGATAGACGATTTTGCACTGCCAAAGATATAAGATATCGGAAAGTAGTTGCACTCATTACTAGAGAATATGTTTCAGTGAAATCAATGTCGGGTTTCTGCATGAAACCTTGTGCTACGAGCCTTGCTTTATATCTCACCACCTCATTGTTCTCATTCCTTTTCCGGAGAAAAACCCATTTGAATCCCACAGGGAAAACACTGGGAGGTGTAGGTATTACTTCAGTGAATACCTCTCTTTTGTTAAGCGAGGCAATTTCTGCTTGGATTGCATCCTTCCATTTAGGCCAGTCGGAGCGCTTTTGGCACTCAACGATAGACCTTGGATCATGATCAGTGAGAAGGGTATCTGCAATCTTTTCAGCAAAATATATGTCGACAGTCGTAGTCTTACGGTCAAATGATTCTCCAGAATCAACATAGTTGATGGAAATTTCCTGCACCCCTAGTGACTCTTCGTGATTTCCCAATACGATCGAGTCTGGGTGTTCCGATGTCCCAGTCAGTTTATGCACACTGGAACTGGGTTGTGGAGGTTGCCCTTCCACTGGGTGTATACTACCCATCTGGTGTTTGTCAACGTTGAGTTGACCTGCATTTGCTGACTCCGAGGTTTTTCTCCTCGATTTTCTTTGCTGCTTTCTAGAAGCATGCTCCGGGTCAGAGGCCGTACTACTCCCCCTCTTTTTAGGAATAGGGAGTTGAGTGTTTTTTATTGGTACCTCCACTCTTTCTGGCGCGTTTCTGGCCGGGTTTAAGGATTTTGTAACACCTTTCAAATCAGTAAATGAATCTGGCAGATTATTTGCAAGATGTTGCAAATTAATGATCTTCCGAACTTGACGTTCGGTCTCATGGGTGCGTGGATCAGAGGATGAAATGGAATGAGCATTCCAATCAATTTCCGGGCATTCTTTCTAGTACTTGAAATCTCCCCCTAATGCCGGAAAATGTTCCTCATTAAATATGCAATCAGCGTGACGGGTTGTGAACAGATCCCCAGTCAGGGGTTCCAGGAACTTAATAATCGACGGCGATTTGTACCCCACATAGATCCCCAACTTCCTGTGTGGGCCCATAGATGTCCGCTGTGGTGGTGAGATCGGGATGTATGCAGCACATCCGAACTTACGCAGATGGGAAATGCTTGGAGGATTTCCACCTACCAATTCCAGAGGGGAAGAACTGTGATATGCAGTTGGCCTCAATTGTATCAAGTCAGCAGCGTGTAAAACAACGTGACCCCAACAAGAGGTTGGCAAATTGCAATTCATCAACAAAGGACTTGCAATGAGTTTGATCCCTCTTAATCAATGCTTCAGCCAAACCATTTTGTGTATGGACATATGGAACAGAGTGCTGAACTTCAATCCCCAAAGCCATGCAATAATCATTGAAAGCACGTGAGGAGAATTCTGCAGCATTGTCCATTCGAATTGAATTAATTCGACTTTCAGGATAATGGGCTTGCAACTTAATGACTTGCCTCATTATCTAGGCAAATGCATGGATTCGTGTGGATAGAAAACACACATGTGACCATCGTGTAGATACGCCAATCAGAACCATGAAATACTGGAAAGGTCCAGATAATGGCTGAATGGGACCACAAATGTCTCCTTGAATACGTTCAAGGAACTGAAGTGGTTCAGCTTGTATTTTGAGGTGTGAAGGCCTCAAAATTAGCTTTCCCGCGGCACAAGATGTGCACACAAAATCAGAAGATTGAGGAAATTTTGACTCAAGCAAATTATGACCAATGGAATTGCTAGTAATTTTCCTCATCATCCCTATTCCAGGATGGCCTAGGCGATCATGCCAGGTTTGGAATGCGTTAACATTCTGAAAAATTACTTTATATGCAACATGTTCCACTGGTTTGATGTACGTATAGTACAAACCAGACGATAGAGAAGGAATTTTCTCATGTACCTTTTTTCCATATCCGTCATCTTTAGTAAAGAGTAGATACTCCTCTTTGTTGTCTTCATGGGTTTCAATATGAAAACCATTTTCACGGATATCTCGATAACTGATCAGGGTACGTGCAGAATCGGGATACAGTAAAGCATCCTCAATTGTCACATATGTACCACTTGGGAGGGTGAATATGGCACGTCCAGTACCAACAACCACAGTACCGCGTCCAATCATAGTTAGAATATCTCCATTTGTCTTTTCCAGAGTTTTGAAATATTTCATCTCCCTTAGTATGGAGTTTGTGGCACCACAGTCCACAAGGCATAATTCCTCTTCCATCACATTGTCCCGTAGAAAACTATATAAAACAAAGAATTTTCAATAAGGAAACCTCATAGTAATATATAGAATACAATCTTTATTATATCAAATGTGCTGATACAATACAATATAAAGACAACAATAAACTTATGTTCTTATTACAATCATCACAAATGGACATAATTAAGTAGATTACTAGGGAGATTGAGGGACTAGTCGAAGTCGCCAAACACATTGTTTGCAGTGTACTCAATCAACGTGTTTCTCCATTTCAGCAGTAGCCTCAGGCAGATAAGGAACCACGGCGTTGCTCGGTCCAGGAGGAACATCGTGCGAACGACCAGCTCCTTTTTTCTCTATCCGGATGAAGGTTGAAGTTGGCTTCAAACCTTTTCCCTTGAGGTGCTTTGCGTCCCTGAGATTGCTGGTACAACATAACCAGATGCTTGGGCATTGTGCACTTTTCAGTAGAATGCGTGGAGCATCCACACTTGTTGCAAAGCTTAGATTTATCAAACCTGGGCTTTGAAGTGCCTTTTCCCTTGCCTGGGTGTCTAGATCTCCTGTTCCCATTGCGCTTTCGCTTATGCTCGAAATTGGATTGTTTACCCCGAGGGGTACCATTAAACTTTTGTCTATTTGCAACATTCATATGGACTTCAGGTAAAGGTTGTGCCCCAACTGGGCGCTGAGAGCCATTCTTAGTGAGTAGCTCATCATGCTTCTCAGCCTGAAGTAACATGTGAATAAGCTCGGAATAGACAGTGTAGTTTCGAGCACGGTATTGCTGTTGGAGGATTCTATCTGAAGGGAGCATAGTAGACAAAGTTTTCTCTATCTTCTCCCCCTCAGTAGGTTCCTTCTCACAAAAGCGCAGTTTGGAACATATCTTATGAACAGCATGATTGTATTCACCAATGGACTTGAAATCCTGAAGACGGAGATGAGTCCAATCATGAAGTGCTTCTGGCAGGACTACTGCCTTCTGCTGTTCATACCTCGTTTTGAGGGCCAGAAACAGAGTACTAGGAGATTACTCCTGTAAATACCCAGACTTGAGATCTGGATGAATATGGTGCCTTATGATGAATAAGGCTGCATAGTTCTGTTGTTCTGTCAGCGGCGTGGCCCCATCCGGGAGAGGAGTCTCCGGGGGTTGTATTGCACGCGCTATCCCACGGGACGCAAGACTGATCTTGATGTCCATAGCCCATGTAGGGTAATTGTGGCCATTGAGGGCAAGCTCCTCAAACTCTTTGGCAGTCATCTTTGCCTACATGGGAAAAACCAGAGATAATTAATTTACAGGTGGTAAACTAAAAACCATCATGGTTCTGTAATAAGAATGCAAAAATTTGATACTCAAGTGTAAACTTGAAAAATTCTCAACCTCAATTGTGTGAACATAACACTTTGAAGATCATTTAGATCTCACAGTAATTGGCTATATCGCCATTACCTTGTGTATGCTACAATGCAGATATAAGGAATACATGTTGGAGGTAATCGCTTGTCGAGAATGACAAAGCGTAGACCTCACAGTAAGAGGGGATAATCTGCAAATGAACAGTAGATCCCAACTCATTACCTTGTGATTCCAAATATAATGAGGGAGAAATATTCAAAAATTTGCAAGTTTGGTGTGCGAGAGAAGATGATCTCGATCGCTAAAACATGTTCAAGAGAACTTGATATGTGGTAAACACATGGAACATGTCATTCTTCCCAGATGAAATCCGGTACTTTATTTATATTATCAATCCATTACATAATATAAACACACTAATAACACAAGTCCTAGTCAGATGTAATCTAGAACAGGACTAGAATGTAAGTAGCAGTCAAACTAGGTACTAAACAGTACTAAACATAGTCTAAAACTGTACTAATACAATAATTAGTACTAATGATCAATGAAACAGATAAAAAAAATCGTAGCCACCACGAGGACCCGTATGCGCCTAGGCCTAGGCTTGCGCGGCCTTTGGCCAGCCCATCCGCCGCCGCACCGCATAAAGCAGAGGGGGGAGAGCGGTTACGGATACAGGTCGGATACTCCGACCCCCCGCACCACTGCTCGATCCCCACCTCTGGTCACAGCGCCGCCGCGAGGAGTGGCCGCCGCCGCATCCCTTCTTCTTCATTGGTTACCGGCGCAGCCCCGCCGAGCTCTCCTCGTCCGAAGAAGAAGCAACGACGACGGGGTCCAGGCGGACTCCTGGAGGCGCGGCGCTGGCGAGGCCGAGGCTCGCCGGAGCCCACGAGCCAGCGCGGCGGTCGAGGGCTGCGACGGCTCGCCCGAATAGGTGGCCGAAGCGCTGCTCAGTACGGCTGCTCGAACCCGCGGCCGTCTCCTGTTGAGGCGTGGCGGTGGCGGCACCGTCCTCCATGCCTGCTCCAAGGCGGACGACTACGAAGGCACCGGTCGGCGCGGAGACGAAGGCGAGCGCCTCCTCCTCGTTCACGACGGCGCGCATCGGCACGGGGCAGTATCCGGGCGGGTCGGCAGCCTCGGCGGCAGGCGTTGGCGTCGACGGCGCGAGCCACGCGGCCGGCGGAGGAGGTGGTGGAGGCGGAGATCCAGGGGGCGGTGCAGGCGCGGCTGTAGCCCTGTGTACCATGGAGGCGCTCGGGCCGGCCACTAGCCAGGGGTCGAACCCCATGGGCGCCTGGCCACGGGCGCAGGGAGCACCATCGTGAGCGCGTCCAGGGGCGAAGGGAGCACCGCGGGGGGCGCTTCCAGCGGCGCGGTGGCGGCCAGGAGCACCACGTCCAGCGGCGTGGTGGCGGCCAGGAGCGCCACGTCCAGCGGCCCTGCGGCAGAATCGACGGATGGCTTGCATCCAGCGACGGAAACGGCGGTGGCCACCAACTCCATGGCGACGAAGGGCAATGAGGCGGTAGCGGCGACCATCCTCGCGGATCAGACGGAGGAAGAAGGAGACGAGGCTTGTCATCTCACCGGCGGCGAGTGCGTCCTCTCTTCTCATTTTCTCTGTTGCCTTTCGCTCACGCTGGCTGTTCTACGTGCGTGATAACGTGTTTTGCATCAGAATGATGGAATTGATTGATCGATGGTTACAGGCCCCCTTTTATATGTCCCAAGGAGACACGACGATCCCTCGAGGAGGCGTCGATTCCAGGAGATCGAAGGGAGGCGTCGGTTGTGGGACAAACCGCAACGACGGTTTGGGCAAGGGGAGATTTTCCCCTAATTACAGAATTATTTTTAACGAAAACTTGACAATATATACTACTCTCTGGATATTTTTCTATTTAATAAGTTTCATTTCGGTAAAAGAGATCTGGATCTTCCTAACGACTCGTAGCTCCTCCTGTCCCTTTTATTAAGTGGCATGGCACCATCTACAGCAAAGCATGGCTGCGTCCCCTTTAGTAGTGACCACCAACCAAAGGGACTATAAAGCTAATTAGTACCAAATCTTCCTATGAGAAATTATTGCCTAGGTGCGTTGATTGAAACCTCCTAGGTCTATAAATTCCAAAACATGGGGATATTTGGAGAAGCTATGAGAGAGCAACTTGTAGGTTTTTCTTTGAGTGGTGCGTCATTCAGAGTGAGGTCAATAGCTCGCTAGGCATGGGAGGCAACGGGGATTTAAGGGGCGTTGTTGTCCCAGTTCCAACGGGGATTTATGTCCTTCACATAGAAAACCTGTGGCACATCATTGGCTAGGACGAATGGTTCGTCTGCATACGCAAGATTGTTGAGATCCACTGTTGTCATTCCGTACTGCGGGCCTTCTTTGCTTCGTACGTACTCTCGGGCAATTCGTTGTCCTTTGGAAGCATATCCTTTATCATTACCAGCAACTTTCCAAATCCCTTGTCAGATACACCATTCTCTGCCTTCCATTGCAGCAATTCCAGTGTGGTGCCCAGCTTTTTCTTGTCACCTTTGCAATTCGGGTACAACAATTTTTTGTGATCCTCTAACATGCGCTGCAACTTCTTCTTCTCCAAATCACTTGCGCAGTTTCTCTTTGCATCGGCAATGGCCCGACCTAGATCATCAACGGGCTCATCTGATGTCTCTTCTTCAGCTTCTTCCCGCATTGCCGGCCCAGCTTCTTCCCGCATTACCGGCTCAGCTTCTTCCCCCATTGTTGTACCATCGTATTCAGGGAACCCATGGCCAGGATAGCTGTCGTCGTCCTCTTCTTCTTCATTGTCTTCCATCATAACCCCTCTTTCTTCGTGCTTGGTCCAAACATTATAGTGGGGCATGAAACCGGACTCAAACAGGTGGACGTGAATGGTTCTTGACGTAGAGTAATTGTGACCATTCTTACAGCCAGCACATGGACAAGGCATAAAACCATCCGCCCACTTGTTTGCCTCAGCCGCAAGCAGAAAAGTATGCACGCCCTCAACGAACTGGGGAGAGCATCGGTCATCGTACATCCATTGCCGGCTCATCTTCATTACACAACACCGAATAGACCAAATTAATACAAGTTCATACATAAAGTTCATACAACACTTAAATGCAACAAACAAATAACTCTCTAGCTAAAGCATTTAAATGCAACAACAAATGCGATCAAGATCGCAACTAAGGTAACAATTGATCCAACAACATAATGATACCAAGCCTCACTATCGATGGCATATTTTCTAATCTTTCTAATCTTCAAGCGCATTTTCTCCATCTTGATCTTGTGATCATCGACGACATCGGCAACATGCAACTCCATTTCCATCTTCTCCCCCTCAATTCTTTTCAATTTTTCTTTCAAGTACTCGTTTTCTCTTTCAACTAAATTTAACCTCTCGACAATAGGGTCGGTTGGAATTTCCGGTTCACATACCTCCTAGATAAAAATATCTATGTCAACTTGATGGGCATAATTTGTAATAAACACGAAATGCAACAAATAGTTTTAAAAGAGAATATACCACATCCGAATCATAACAAGGACGAGGGCCGACGGGGACGGATATCAAAACCATGGCACTATGTATAACAAACAACGTACAGGTAAGATAATTATTATACGAGTAACTATATATCCAAATCACAGAAACATCAATTTTTTATATAAAATTTCATGAACAAGAGGCTCACCACAAGGTGGTGCCGGCGACGGGACGGTGCGGGCGATCGACGGTGGTTACGACAGAGATTTAGAAGGCACTAAGTAAACCACACCTACATATGCAAACTAAGTGTTATTTTGACCTCAAATTGCATATAAATCAAATAC
>LR880971.1:11189585-11214112 GCA_904067115.1 Aegilops sharonensis | reverse complement strand
TGATATTGAATATATATTGTATATTCCTCTTGAATTCTTTTTGGTTCTAATTTCAAATTTATTTGAAATTGTACATTCATATGCATGTATGTAGTACCGTAGAATATATGAAACTCCTTCAAAATTAAAATAAAGCACAAAAGAAATAAAACAAAACAAATTAAACAGAAAACAGGTTTAGGGGGGGGGGCTAAAAACCCTAAACCTGCGGCGGCCTTTAGTCGCGGTTGGCCAGAAGAACCGCGACTAAAGGTCCTCCGCCCCGACGGCCGCCTGGCGCCCACGTGGACGGGCCTTTAGTCGCGGTTCGTAAGCAGCCGCGACTAAAGGTGGCGGGCTTTAGTCGCGCTTTGCTGGTCGCGGTTGCGCAGCCGCGACTAATGGCCGTTGCGAACCGCGACCGAAGGCTATTTTTCCACCAGTGAATGCATTAATTATGATGTGGAAATGAATTGATTTAGATGATACAAGATTCATCTATAGTATAATTTGTTGTGTTTAGGTAAGTAATGAAATTTTAGTTGTTTGTTGAAGATATATGCATTTATAGTTGAAGTTGTACCTAATTAACTACTGCATTATGTTAATATGTGTAGGAGCTTTGCTGTATTATCCCAAAAAATGCTTAGGTACATCTGAATTATTCTTTTGTGTAGGTTTCCTGTAATTAGGAAGTTTTCCAGAATATGTATTTATATTAGCTATGTTGTCCAATATAGATTGGAGCTTTCCATCATTATGCAAAAACAAATTGTTTAGGTAGCTTTATTTGTTTATCTGTAGGTTTCATATTAAATTATTTTGCATTGGAAAATATATTGACAATATTGGTCACTTGAAACATACCAATGTGGTTCACATTCACAATTTTTTTTAATGACATTATTTGTAATGCAATTCAATTCCATGTAAATGATTTGCTTGGTTGACAATATAGCAGAAGGAGGATCTTGTTGGCAAGAAGAGGAAGTATGACTCATCTGGGTACTACCCATATGACAGTGATGAAGATGGGCCGTACGAGGTAAGGCCTAGTTCAAATGTTATTTTTGCATTAAGTTAGTGTTAGATGTTTATAGTATTTGAATGCACAATGTATTAATGTCTGTCATTAATGTCTACAGTATGAATCTGGAGATGATGTGGTCGAGGGGAACGTCGAGTCCTTTGGAGAGATGGAGGTGCTGAAGATCAGGGCCCAAGGATCTGGTAAGTACTACAACTGGAGGACGGAGAAGTACCGCTGCCCCTACTGCAGCAAGCCCAAACCCAGGTCCGGGTTACAGGAGCATCTGATGGAACATTGTCAGGCTACATCGATCACCGGTGAGGACTACAAGCTCAGGGCTCAGCACTCTGCCCTCCTGAAGGTCCTGAGGAACTAACATCTAGTCCTACATCATGCTGATCATCAGAAGCTGGAAGCCCTACTCATCATCAGTAGATTTGATGATGTTTTAGTTTTGGGAAGCTGCATCTGGGTCTGAACTACTAATAAAATGTAATGTATTGTGTGTCTGAACTGGATCTGTTGTGAACTGGCTGGTACCTGTGGGGGTAACGTAGAATGCTATCTATATTTGTGTGGCCTAACTTTATTGGTGGTGAATGCTTCCTTCATGTTTAGTTGTTGTTTCGATGGTGCAATGATCACAAATGGCGCTTCAGTGTAGCTTCAGACATGCTGCAACACTTGTCTATGCTGTAGGCAAGTGCAACATGCTGTGCCCATGTGCCAATCATACCAAATATTCAATCCGGCAAAGTTCCAAATTGGCTGTCATGAATTATAGTACATGGGGTTTAGTAAAGTTACTGATAATTGTTCATCCTCACACATTCCATCAATGCATAATTTGAATAAGCAAAAAGATAAAATGTTCCATCATTTGAACATATGTTGCAATAATAGAGCAAATATTCCATCATCAAAGTGTGAAGGAATTAAAATGTAAATTTAGAAGAGTAATGTAATACTAGTTAAAAGTAGTGTGTGCAAAAACAAAGGAAAATGAAAAAATAAACAAAAGGAAAAGCATGGGCCAGCCTAACCATCTTGGAAACCTAGCTTTATAAATAAACAAAATTCAAAAATATAAGAGGGCATTAAAAAATAAACAAATATAAGAGGTCATTAAAAATGAACAAATAAGAGGGCATTAAAAATTTAAAAAAATCAAAAAAATAGAAAGAAATTATAAGAGGGCATTATAAATTTCATAGAAAATATAAGAGGGCATTATAAACAAATATAAAAGGGCATTAGAAATTTGCAGGAAAAATTTGGAAAAAGAATATTTTACAATGCCCTCTTGAGGTATAGACCGATGTTTTGACCAGTCAGTCTAGAGGGCAGTATAAATTCTAAAAAAATCCAAAAAATATAAAACCTTGGAAACCTAGCCTAGTTTGTGCTATAGATCATGTGAGACAAAATAGAGGTGATTTGGAGGTGGTCGAACAATTTGGAAAAAGAATATTTTACAAGGCCCCCTTGAGGTATAGACCGATGTTTTGAGCAGCCAATCTAGAGGGCAGTATGAATTAAAAAAATCAAAAATATATAAAACCTTGAAAACTTAGAATTTTTTGTGCAATAGGTCATGTGTGCCAAAATAGAGGTGATTTGGAGGTGGTCGAAAAAATCACCGCATTCCTGAGGGGATTTTCTTGTAAATGGTGGCCCACATGTGCCAAACATGGCTATCAAATAAAATTTGGAAACATAAGGCCTGCATACGACTAGGAACCCAGCGGTTCGTGGGCCAGGATGCAGGCCCGTGGTGCAGAATAACTCTGCTGCTAGTAGGCCCCACGGGGCAGAGGTGACGAGAGTTAGGAAATGTACTGCCTGCATATGATAGGAGCTTGGCGAGGTGGGACTAAACTCCCACCACCCCACGGCTGTGCGCTGCTCTGTGCCCTGCGCGGCTCTGCCTTGGGCCCAATTTGGGCGGGCTGGCCCAGGGCACTTTACCCGCGGCGCGCTGATCTGTGTTTTATAAATTACTTTGTTTTTCACTTCTTAACTCCAAAATTTATTTTCTTGTTTATATTTCTAATATTTAAAATCAAATCTCTTTTTTATTATTTCTAATAGTGTTTACCAAAATGAAAAAAGTATGCCAAATTTTGTTGCGTTTTATTTCATTTGTTCGTTCTCCTTTTTATATTGATAGTATTTACGAAATATGAACAAAAATGGTGTGTTTTATTTCAATTCTTCATTCTAATATTTCTTATATTTATTATATTTGAAATAATTTTAGTTTATAAGATAAAATGTTCTGTTTTATTTCACTTCTTCATTCTAATATTTTTTTCTCTTCTTTATATTTGAAATATCTTCAAAATGTAAGATAATATGTTGTTGTTTATTTCACTTCTCCATTCTAATAGATCTTATCTTTTTTATATTTGAATTATTTTTTAAATGTAAGATAATATGTTGTCTTTTATTTCACTTCTCCATTCTAATAGATCTTATCTTTTTTATATTTGAATTATTTTTTAAATGTAAGATAATATGTTGTCTTTTATTTCACTTCTCCATTCTAATAGATCTTATCTTTTTTATATTTGAATTATTTTTTAAATGTAAGATAATATGTTGTCTTTTATTTCACTTCTCCATTCTAATAGATCTTATCTTTTTTATATTTGAATTATTTTTTAAATGTAAGATAATATGTTGTCTTTTATTTCACTTCTCCATTCTAATAGATCTTATCTTTTTTATATTTGAATTATTTTTTAAATGTAAGATAATATGTTGTCTTTTATTTCACTTCTCCATTCTAATAGATCTTATCTTTTTTATATTTGAATTATTTTTTAAATGTAAGATAATATGTTGTCTTTTATTTCACTTCTCCATTCTAATAGATCTTATCTTTTTTATATTTGAATTATTTTTTAAATGTAAGATAATATGTTGTCTTTTATTGCACTTATTCATTCAAATTTTTCTTTTGTTTTCCATATTCTCCTATTTTCTTTGTTCTGACGGTTATAAATTTAAATAATGTATGATATAATGTTGTCTGTTATTTCACTTTTCATGGTTGTCTTTCCTAATTATAAATTTTCTTTTCTGTTTCATACTTGAAATATTATTAAATCAAATCTAGTTGGGATAATCGCATGTGTGCCTCCACTTGCAGCATGTACTAGAAGCAGGTTTTTCTTCTCGGTCTCACCAATGGATACCAAACATTATGCACACCCTACGATGAGAATAGCAAGCATGCATGGCAACTATCGTTCATTTCGGACACTCGATGTATTTTGTAGGTGTTTGGCATCGATAAAACCACATTGGCCATGCCCACGTGCTCCCAAAAGGTTGAGGTCATCTCATGCATGCCTCCACATGAACCTTGTACAAGCCGGACCATTCGGGTTTGCCGGAGGGCAAGTTTGAAAGAGGTTTTCCTTGCCGGTCCCACCAAATGTTCACAAACTTTATGCACACCCTACCATGACCATGGCATGCATCTGGGAGGAGAATTCATACAGGACGACCTCCTTTTGTTGAAATCTCATTAATAGCCATGTGTATTACATGTAAGTGTGCATGTGTAAAATTTATTTTGTGATTTGAAGGTGAAAACATTAACTTAGTTTGTGATTTAGTTTGTGTATTCAATGCAAGTGAGCATGTGTATAATTTAATTTGTGATTTGAAGATAAAAACACCTAGCAATATGCGAAAAAAAGTGCCCACCTACCAGAGCAGGATCATTCATACACCACGGCCTGCATACGACTAGGAACCCAACGGTTCATGGGCCAGGATGCAGGCCCATGGTGCAGAATAAATCTGCTGCTAGCAGGCCCCACGGGGCAGAGGTGACGAGAATTAGGCAATGTACTGCCTGCATATGATAGGAGCTTGGGAGGGGAGTCGCAGCCGGGTATATAAACAGGTGCGGCGCTCTCTCGCTTGGCGAGGTGGGACTAAACTCCCACCACCCCACGGCTGTGCGCTGCGCTACGCCCTGCTCGGCTTTGCCTTGGGCCCAATTCGGTCGGGCTGCCCCAGGGCAGCCTTACCCGCGGCGCACTGATCTGGCCCAGGGCAACCTTGGGGCCGATTCTAATATTTCTTATCTTTATTATATTTAAAATATTTTTAGTTTGTAAGATAAAGTGTTCTGTTTTATTTCACTTCTTCATTCTAATTTTTGTTCTTTTCTTTTTATTTGAAATATTTTCTAAATGTAAGATAAATGTTGTCTTTTATTTCACTTCTACATTCTAATAGATCTTATCTTTTTTATATTTGAATTATTTTTTAAATGTAAGCTAATATGTTGTCTTTTATTTCACTTCTACATTCTAATAGATCTTATCTTTTTTATATTTGAACTATTTTTTAAATGTAAGATAATATGTTGTCTTTTATCACACTTATTCATTTAAATGTTTCTTCTGTTTTCTATATTCTCCTCTTTTCTTTGTTCTGACGGTTAAAAATTTAAATAAAGTATGATATAATGTTGTCTTTTATTTCACTTTTCATGGTTTTCTTTTTCAATTATAAATTTTCCTTTATATTTCATACTTGAAATATTATTAAATTAAATGTAGTTGGGACAATCGCATGCATGCCTCCACATGCACCATGTACTAGAAGCAGGTTTACCTTCCCGGTCCCACCGAATGATCCCAAACTTTATGCAAACCCAAAGATGATAATGACATGCATGCATGACAAGTATCGTTCATTTCCAACACTAGATGCATTTTCTAGTGTTTTTCGGGCGACCAAACCCTACAACACTGCCCCCACGTGACACAATGTGCGTTTTGTGTACGAATTTGTGCACATCTTGCCTGGGGGACCACATTGGCCATGCGCACATGGTCCCAAAAGTTGGGGTCATCTCATGCATGCCTCCACATGCACCATGTACAAGCAGGACCTTTCGGGTCTGCCGGAGGGCAGGTCTGAAAGTGTTTACCTTCCCGGTCCCACCGAATGATCCCAAACTTTATGCATACCCAAGGATGATCATGGCATGCATGCATGACAAGTATCGTTCATTTCCGACACTCGAAGCATTTTCTAGGGTTTTCCCGGCGACAAAACACTACAACACTGCCCCCACTTAAGGCAACGTGCGTTTTGTGTCCGAATTTGTGCACACCTTGCCGGGTTTACCAAATTGGCCATGCCCACATGGTCCCAAAAGTTGGGGTCATCTCATGCATGCCTCCACATGCACCATGTACAAGCGGGGCCATTCGGGTCTGCAGGAGGGCAGGTCTGAAAGTGGTTTACCTTCCCGGTCCCCCCAATTAACAATTCATAAATAGGACAACATTTAATCATACATATTTGATATGAATTTGAAAAATATGAGAAGAAGTGATATGGAATTATGAAACATGAAAAAACAATTAGGAATAAGAAGGAGAAAACATAAAATAACAGGAAAACCAAATTAAAACGGAAAGAGGAACAATACATTTGAATATATAATATTGCAGAAATGATAGAGATACTATAAATATTGTTGAACATATACAAGTATACAATAACTAATAGGTGTCACAAATATTTTTTATTGAGGGAAGAAACAATGATATTAATTTTGAGGAAAAAACGATGTAGAGGTAGGCGGGCCGGCCCAGACCGCAAATAATTGTCGGATCCGTATTGTGGGGGCCCACCACGCTGCGCTTTCCATGCACGTCGATCACGGGAGTAGTTGCCGTTCGGTTACACAATTCCGGGATCGTTCTAATCCTTATGTTCCTAATCCCTACGATTGAGGAGCACGTTCAGCCTCGATTCAACGGAGGAAAATATAGATCGTGAGATTGGCCATAGGGAAGTTACGACGACCTAGGAGACGACCTCGTATATAATCTCAACCTCCTCGCACATGTCGTCGTCTAGATCGCCTCCTGCCGATGAGTCGTCGACAGCTCCGTCCGCCGCATCACACACGCCACAAAAACCCCGAGAAGATCAACGTCGTCCGCACGTGCTGGCCGCCGTCGACGAACTATGTCGACAACGCATCGCCGACTTCTTTCATCTTCGTCGACCGATCAAGTAAGTTGTCCTCCTTACCTCGCGCCTTCATAGCAAGCTAGTTCCTCCGTCTTGTTGCTTTCATGGACATAGGTTTACCACATAGTTTCAAGTAGCTAGTATCAACTCGACTAGATGCCTTCTGACCAGAAGGCGTACATGAAATAAATCATTCATATCAGGGTAGAATAGAGAAAAGCAATTCTCCCATGCACGGGAGGTACCGTGCATGGAAGAGCCGTTGATTTTTCTTGAAGATCCGATGCATATTTGTGTTTATGACAACGAGAACTTTAATACGAGACCACTTTTGAATATATTTTAACAAGTTTGAAGATTCATGTTCTGAAACATGATGAAACACTGTAAAATTAAGAAGAATCCATTTGATACACATCGGCAGACAATGTAACATTATGATACACAATGGAACACGGCGAGCCATAGTGTTAGTTAGATTTTTTTTCTTTATGAAATAGAATGCAACATTATTAAAAAAATTGCATGGAACTAAAACAATTATACAAAACAAGATTGAAGCATGGTTATTTAGTTGTCTTAAAACTAATTTTCAAAAATATATTCAATATTAGTCTTGTTTTAAAGATCTTGTCGACAAAAAATTTATGCAAACAGAATGTTATTTTTTATTGCCTCATATCAGCACACACTTGGGTGCATGTTGCTGTATACATGGTGCTAGTTTTATATTTGCATTAGTGTTATTTTTGCATTTTTGTTTGCTGCTGCCAGAAATTTTTATATTTTTGCATGTCTATTGTTATTTTTGCATTTGTGTTGGAAAATGTAACGAAGTTTTATATTTTCTTTCTATAGGATGGACGAGCTGAATGGATAAATAGTGTGCGCCATTGAAAAATGGTGCAAGCTTGTTGCCGCTCTATCGAGCGGTCAACGCGCTAGAGTGGCTGATACAACATTGCGCAGCATGCTGCAGATACCATCTATTAAGATGCGTACCCTTCTGATTAGGTATATGAATGAGAATTTTGATGCCAGCAAGTCCAGATTCATTATACAAGAGCAGGTTGGGGAGGTGACTCTCGGTGCGGTCGACGTCGAGTGCACCTTTAACTTCGAGAACCAAGGACTCTCCGCTTCGGACATTCTGATTGAAGAAGGAGAGGACATGAAGGAGCGGGTGCCGCCACAATTTCTCAGTAAGACATCAGAAAACATAGTGATAGACAATCTCATTGAGGACATAATTAAAAGTAAAGCCACCGACGATGATTTTCTTCAGAAATTAGTCCTTGTCCTGTTAGGAACAATTATTGCTCCCATGTCGAGCAAAATTGTGCCAAAGCAGTACTATGCTTTGGTCCATGATGTGAAACGTATTTCAAAGATTAACTGGAATGCCCTCACCCTGCGTGTTCTACTCGATTGCATTCGCATAGTGAAGAAAGGCAAACACCTACGCCAATAGCCGAAAGGCAATTTGGCTCTATTGCAGGTACACAAAATGAGGCCTGTTGAATAATGTCAATTATAATATCATTGCAATTTTACGTGAGTATTGAACTAACTCTAAATCCTTATATTTTTTGTAGTACTTGTACTGGGAGAAGGTGCAACCTGTCGAAGGAGATTGCGCCTATAATCCCAACTTGTCCATACAACCTCTTATGAGGAACGGGACCGAAGGTGCAGCCACTAGGAGAGATCGGTTCGACTATGACAATGGGCGCGGCGGTGGTAGCGTCAAGGTACGTCATTGTGTTCTGTCTTTCTTAAATTTTTGTATATAAATAATATTTATTTTTAATTCATCACATGTACTTCAATATCGCATGCAGATCAAAAATAATATCACCCAAGAGTATAGGGCACAGGAGCCCAAAATCCCATATAATGTGCCTACCATGCAGCCAAAATCGAAACCTGCAAATGGAAACGCAAAGAAGTCGACGACGGCCCCAATGACGGAAGATTTGATGGAGCTTCTAATGAAGCGGTGCATGGACTTCATACACACCCATATGAGGCAAATCCCTGATCAAGTTGCTGAGGTGTCACACCATAACATAATAGTTTACAGTTTGTTCCCTGTTTTAAACCATGCAATCATTCTTAACTTTATATATCTATTACAGATGTTGTTGGAGAAGATGAACAAATCAGGTGTCATGTACAAGCCGGCTGCTGCCTTGCCATCCGTGGACAATGATGTGGATCAAGAAGTGGATTCGTTCGAGAACGGTCCATATGAAAAGAAGGAATTCGTGTACAAGGATGACATAGACTCACACGGAGAGCTTGTCATTGACATGACGCAGCCTGATGAAGTGGTTCCCAACCATAAATCCGTACCTGAGGTACTATGTATATAAATTTTCTCCTTCCATTTTTTTTACGGGCTGAAATGTTCACACCGTTTTGTTTGCCAAACAGAAAACCCCAGCAAAGATGAATGGACACAAGGAAGCTTCACCTATTAAGCGTAATGATGAATGTGGCGCTACACCCGAAAACCCTTGGGTCGTTGGTAATTCTACACAAGCACCTTCATCGGACATAGACATTTGTCCATCTTCTGTCAGCAAGTTAATGGCTAAGGCGAACGGAAAAAAGGGTGCAACAGTTGATAAGGATTAGTAAGTTATGTCCGGTAAGCGGAAGCGGACCGTTCCCAAGAAATTTGAATCCCCCTACGCACTTGAAAAGCCCAGCAGGCGTACCAACCGTGGTCAGAAACCCACCGGTTCCCGTTCTGCTAGTAGGGGTATCGTAACTAACTTTCTTGTTTGGTTGTATACTACGAATGCATATGACCACCATTATTGACGTTCATATTATTTCATGCAGCTCTCTTTTCTGAAATTGATGAGCCGGAGGGTGTGGCAGATGAGTTGACGCCGTAAATAATTGATGCAGTTGTTTCATTTGTCGAGTTAGCTTCTAGCACCGACAAGAATAAGGGGAAGAAAGTTTACTACAGTGAAGGGTGTGGCATATCTCTGACATCCGAAAGGATTCGACCGGTACTTACTCATAGATGGTTGTCGGACGATGTAAGTACTACTTGCATGTTCTGTTATTTAAATTGTCAATAATCTATGTCTCAAGTTTCAACATGTAATGCCCTGATATTCTATGAAGGTTACTGATGCTTATATGGGACATTTGGAGCTGCGGGTTGGTCATGATCGTTACCTCTGTCCAGCGTCGAGGTCCAAATTCCTTGTAGATCATGCTATCGCACGAGACGATCCATTGCCGTCGAGCTGCAACATGGACAGTGCTCTGTCCAAAGCTGGAGCAGTTAATAGAGTCACGCAAGAGTATACTGTGCGTGATAAGGTACGTTATGTTTGTAATTCTTCACTTCAGGACATTTCATCTAGTATTTCGTTTGATCCATAATGGTTTTTTGCACTGTAGACGTATATCGCGTTGAATATCGAAAATGCCCACTGGATGACCGTGGCCATACACTTGATCTAGAAAGAATTCCAAGTTCTCGATTCACTCTATCCTCTGGAGCTGACAGAAAAGACTGTGAAAGCACTGGTAATATAACCAACATTTGTACCATTGGTCTTCCATGTTTTTTATGATTCTTCTTTAACACTATCCTCTTTATAGCGAATGGCTATAGCAAACGATATGCGCCAAGCAAATCTTATTACACCTGTGAAATATCCGGACATAAGTAAGTGGCCTATCAAGGAGTATGACATGCCGCAGCAAGAGGATGGGTGAGTTAGTACGACATCATGCACATTCAAACAACAATACACATGTTCGTATTGCCCACCGCTAATGTTTGCATATATACCAGGAACTCTTGTGGCCTTTTTGTCATAGAATGTCTACAGCATTGGGACGGGGACCAAATGACCCGCGATTTTTCGCAGGTATGCTATTATTTACGTTTGTAGAGTAGCTACTATGGTCGAGTACAAAATTCGGTTCATGTAACTTGTATGTCATTTTTTGCAGGCTAGCGTTGACGCAAGGAGAAGATTGTTTTGTCGCCGAGTTGATTATGTCACGTTCGAACACGATGGAGTGTGTGAAGAACAAAATTCGCGAAATCGCAAGGAAAAGGCGCGCCTGAAGAATTCTTGCGACATGCAAGGGTCAAGTTTTAGTGCTTTGGATTTAGTCCGGTCGAAGGTTTCGACGGCATGATTTTCTTAGGGTTTCTATCATTTTTATGTAATAAATAGGGCATCTCGAATATTGTGACACATACATGTGTAAGTGTCATACAAACAATAGGCTCTTACCAGACAATTCGGTCATACAATTAGCTGGAGAAGACAATTTGGTCGTACCTCTAAAGTTTTTGCTTCAACTATCAATATTTTTCTCGTTCTCCAATTTTTTATAATTGTATTTATCACATTCATAGTATTCGCATTCTATTTTTCTCTTCATCTGTTCTCCGAAGTTCATATTAAAATTTTCACATTCTTTACTTTTTTTAAAACTCTATCAAACTTTAGCCTTCTGCCTTAGCTATCTGCATGTCATCATCTTGCATAATCTCCTGGTAATTCCCACTCATCACATGATTATGAAAAGTAGTGATGTTAGCTATGTAAATATATGGAGGAAGAACGTATTACACAGATGAAAATTAGTCATGTCAGCTCGTTGGCTCTATCGCGTGTTATCAGGCATCATGTTTTTCTATTTTGTTTCACAAGCCCGTCGTTTTTTTTTATTTTACATATAATTTACTTTTGGGACGTTATTAATTGAGGGATGGAACGATGAGTGAGCCTAGCCGGAATTTCAGATGCGGTTGTAAATTACACATGCATGCATGGCTGGGTTAGTTGCATTATCAAAGGAATAGTTGGGCCATCATTTGAATACATGGAAACAACGACTGTGCTTGATTTTGGCAACGAGTGGTTCCCCTTTTCTCGTTTCCCTTCCAAATCCCTTGCCCTCTCTCTCTATTTTCGCCTCCAAATCTCCATGGCGAAAGCATGACAGCGAGCTGGGCATCAGGCGGCGGCGGCTGCGGCGAGAAGAGCGGTGGCGACCGCAAGTTAGGTCGAACCCTGGGTCCTGGAAGCAGGTGGGGCGGATTCAGTGGAACAGTAGGCAGCGGCGGCGGATCGAGTAGAACAGGGGAGGGCGGTTTTGTGGGCGGCGGAGGGCCGGGAGAACCGACGGCTAGGGTTTCTTCAGCTACACTTTGGTGGCAAAAAAGTAAGTTCTTTACCGTTTTTCTTTACATCACAGCATTGTCGCCCACAAATCATGACCTCTGGCCCTTACAAGCTCCATCTATTTGGTCATCAGGAAACTCCGGGTGGTCGTGTGTGCATAAATGCAGACAATTTTGACAGCGCACTAGTGGGTTGTGTGTTTGAGGTTAGTGTACTGAGTATGGTCTTCAAACTAGTACTGCTACTGCGGTCAAGCTGCAAAAAAGTTCAGTGTTTAACGCTTGCAGTGACAAGTTCAATTATAAATTGACTTGAATTGCTCATGATTTATTTAGGATGATATCACTTCGGAGTATGTTGAATGGGTTGATGGGGAGTGGGATAGCAAAGCAAAGTCAGTCATTAAGTATCTTGCCATGAAGAAGAAGAAACTGGAGACAAAGATTACATAATGTGAAGCTGAAATTAAAAGGAATGAGAAAGAAAAGAGGGCAATGGTCAAGATGCACAAGGAAATATTGCTCCATAGGGATAGGATTTTAGGATTTGGAGGTCTTCTGTATCTTGGCCTGCTTGCCACTATGATTGCTGTCATAGTTACCAAGTAGATTGTTCATAAAGTTATTGACATCATTGTAGTTGACATGATGAAATCCTGATGAATTATTTGCTATTCAGTTTATGGGAAAAGTGTAATAGACAGTGCAGCAGAAATAACATGGGGCCATCATGATTGGTAGACAATGCACTTTTGGCATGTTCTACATTTGGCAGACACTGCACTTTTGTCATGTTCTATATTTGGTAAGTGATGCACATGGGCACATCACATAGCAACTCTATTGATTTGTGCAGCAGCCCACTTCATTGTCTTGTTGCAACATAGGAGCAACATCTAGCAGCACGTACACCTTTGATTCAACACTGAAGCAAAACAACAGTACATATTCAATATTCTGAAATTTAACTGAACTTCACACTTAGGGTAAGCAGTATATATTCAGTTCTTTAGCCACAAAGGACCCGACCAAACCGTACCGATTGCAGAACTTATATAATTACCTGGAGAAAAGCACACCCAACCAACATCAAGCCCAAATTTATTTTTGATCAAAGAAGGGCTAGCCCCTTCCGATTTTCATTACTGAAAACCACCAAAGTTCACAACATCCCAGCATGACATCGCAACATCGCACCAAAGTACAGTCTAAAAAGAGAAGGACTAAAACGCTACCAGCATGACATCGCAACATCCCAGAAGGCCAACACAGGCCAGTCAAACCGCGCAATGACCCAAACAAGTTCACAAGCGACGACCCAATCCACCCTACATTGATCATTATTACATCAAAAGCAACCATGGAGCTGAAGGAGCCCAGCAGCAACTAGGAGAACAGCAAACTTATATGCTTGAACATATAATAGCATACCTAAGATATCCAACAGCTTCCTCCTCCTTCAGCAACTGTGCCCATCTTCACTTCTTCTGAAATTTGAGGCGGCGTGAGCGGCGCACCACACACGGAGAAGCCTTCTTCTTGACTGTCGTCCTGTTCGACAGCTGCGGCACCGGATCCTGAGCCACCTGGTCCTGGGCCACCTCCTCTTCTTCCACCTTCACTATGTCAGGGTGGAGGGGAAGGAGCTCGACGTCGATGGGCATTGTGTTGCCACCCTCGACGGCGACCGGCGCTACCATCTGCATGGCGTCCTCCTCGCCCTCCTCAGGGTCATCAGGGATGAGCAGTACCTCGTCCACGTCGTCCTCCACGACGTCAGAGCCCAACAGCAGGGCTGGCTTCGGCACGTGGCAGACCTGGTAGTCCGGGCTCACGGGCGCAGGGAGAGCGAGCTCGACGTCGACGCGCTCCGCCCTCGAGCGACGCCTGCTGGATCTGACCGCAGCGTCATGGTGGTGGAGCGGTACATCCACCACCTTGCGCGCTGAACAGGTGAGTCGCTCAGCATGGCCTCTCGCATTGCCCAGATGAGGAGGAGAGCCGGCGGGACACCGCAGCCGTAGGGGAAGGCGCACTTCTTCTAAAGCGTCGTGATGAATTTGACGAGGCCACGCGCGTGGTTGACCAACATCTCCGTGCTGGGGAGCCAGCCGCACACCTCGGCCAACTGGGCGCGCCACCCCTCGTCATCGCCGGCGATCTCCATCATCGCTCTCTGCCAGCCGAGGCTTTTCTCCATGGAGGCGGCTGCAGCGGTCGCCGGCGGGGGTTTTCTCGAAGTACTGTAGGTTGGGATAAGGGGAGTTCGAACCGGCGCGCGAGGTAGGTGGGTGAATGTGTGATGGGGATTGGTAAGTAACTTATTTAATGGCAGTTAGGACGTGGGGAGGGGAAATGTACAATATTATTTCTACCTCCCGCCCTGGTCACCGGCTTCCAATCATTTATTATGGCGTATGATTTTTTTTGCAAGAAAATATTATGCCATCTGATTGTTCTACTGTAGTCAATAAGGTGAAGAATGTGACAACTGATAGATCTCAAATAGGTGCCACAATATATGACATCAAAAGTAGGGCTCTTAAGTTTAAATCTTGTATGTTTACTCATGTCAACCGATCATGTAATGTGGTAGCTCATGTTCTTGCTGAACATGACCCTGGGTCCTGCTCGTTTAATGTTGTACCTGATGTAATCAGGACCATCATTTGTACTGAAACATTTGCTGAGTGAATGTAATGCAGATGCCCACAATAAAAAACACAGTGGCATTGCAATATATTATTCTCAAGCATATATAACTAATTTATTTAGGTCAGATTTTTTTTGCTTAGTGAGAGATGTAAAAGGTTGACACTCGCACTTAAACCTGGTAATAGTTTCAAAACCAAACTGAAGTGGTCCCAAACCAAACGAATCTACCTCTTCCATCAAAACCAATCCAATCCAAAATTCTGTCAACAGATTGAAACGGTTTGGGACCAAATCGTCCATGTACAGACCAAACCAGTCCAATCCAGTAGTTGACAGAATCCAAACTGCACCAGTTTATTTTATACTCTCGGCCCATTTAAACCAACCAAACACAATCCAATAGGGAAACCAAACTGAAACTAAGGTTTCAGTCCAAACTATTCCGAGGGTTACTCGCACTAAATAAAGTGTCGATCGAGTTGCTAAACACTCAATGTTAAACCTCGAACTAAATTTGATGCCATAATATGAAAAGGATATACTGTCCTGTTCAGTCGATTCATCCGTAAAAAAATGAAGCAAGTGTTCTACTCTTCTTCCTTCTCCACTTTTCTGCACATGATGAAAGACAACATAAGTTAATGAATGATAATTTTTTTAATAATCCAGAATACATACAAACACTTACTTCTGATTTAGTGGGCATTTCTTGCTACGTTTAGTGTGTCCTACCAATTTGCAAGCACCGCACTGGGTTTTCAACTCATCAAAAGAGAGTGGTCTACCATTTTTCGAGATATGGCGGTTCTCATCTACCTTTGTTGCACCTTTGCTTGACATTTTCTAGGATCTTTAACTGCAACCATGTTGCCTTCACCATCATCTACATATTCAACTGCACAATTATTGAAGTCATTTCTATTCTTGCTCAAATTTTCCTGTAGCAGATCATACTCATGACTCTTAGCTATCACAACCTTCAAAGTATCCTGTAACTGATCCCACAAAGCTGGATGTTTGCATGCCGCATGCATAACTTCTGACGCTAACACGCTGACCTGGCTATATTTCATTCTTTCCCCGGCCCCAGTCCAACCAAATCCCAATAGATCACTTGTGCGCCTCGCGGGCAGTCCCAACCTTGCTTGTTTCGTGAACCGAACAAGAACTAAACACTTTGGTATTTCAGATATGTTCAAGTACTTCAGTACATGGAATATGTGCTTGCAAGGTAGACCCTTTTGAAACATTCTTCTGCAGCTGCACCGTATAGGTTCTGCGGAATTTACTGCTGTATACTCCACCCAAAAACGGCTCTTCCGGTTATTCTTCCAGGCCACAATGTACTGTTGTGATCCGTCTCCTAGCTTAATTTCTACAATCTCCATGCCGTCAATTTTTCAAAGATCTTGTTGCAACATATAGAGATTTGCTGGAGTGAAGATGTGAGAAGCTACTATCTCAAGTTCCCTCGAGCTAGTAACTGGCACCGATAAACTCTGTGAGGCCGTGCAGTCATCTCGCGCCTTGTTTTCACGGATACGGACAACGGCGTTCTCATAATGCAAAATCATATCCACCAGGGTCATTTCACCGTCTAGGTGGAGGTGAAGGCATGAGTTCAGGCTTTCATTCCGCTGATTGCTTTTCATGCCAAGCCAAAACCCCTCTGTCAGATAAGCCACGGCCCACAGTCTCCTCTTCTTATACATCCGTCTCAACCATGTTACAGTTTTTTCCGACTGCCATTTTTTGGAAAATGTGTGCCATCTCTCCTCAAACATGGCCGTGGACGTGCTGTAGTACAGAAGAGTTCAGAACTCCTTCAAGGACTTGTGACTGAGGTGAATCTTCATATTTTTTTCTATAGGCAACGTGCATATACGGTGCCACACGTCTGGCAAGACTTCGCGAATAGCCTTGATCATCGCAGCGTCGGCGTCTGTGATTACACTCTTCGACATCTTTTGACACATGCACCTCAAAAAAGTCTGCAGCAGCCACACGTATGTCTGTTTGGTCTCGTCCGAAACTATGGCACAACCAAAAACAGTGGTCTTCCGGTGATTGTTAAGACCAACAAAAGTATGAATGGCATACCATAGCAGTTCATCTTGTACGTGCTGTCAAATACAAGCACGTCTCCGAAGTCCTCGTAGTCATGACAAGTCTGGGAGTCACACCAGAACATCCTATTCAAGTGTCCTTCCTTATCTAGCTTGTACTCGAAAAAGAAGCTAGGATCCCTCTGTTTCCTACTGGCCATGATGCCTATGGCTGTGGCAGCATCACCTTTTGAAAGCAGCTTCCTCTTCTCCCTAGCGCAAAGGTTGTATATTTCACGCCTGGTAAAACCAACACCGCCATACCATACATGTTTGTAGATGAAGGAATCCATCATGTCATGAATTCTAATCCCTGCAGCTCCCATGGACATTATCTCATGCTTCTGGTACTCTTTGATTTTTCTGCGGGACCAAAGAAAAGGTACCTCGTCCGGTCCTGCCAACATATGGCTATGCTTGTCCTCAAAACTGTCAACATACCAAACCCCACGCTTTTGGTCAAGCTTTACGGTCAGGTGTGCTTCACAAAAGCAGCGTGTCTCGGGTCTGAGCCTACGGCTGTGTCCTTCCTCTGTTAGCAACTTGCTGTCACGTTTCCCTTGTCTGGAACAAACAAACCGCCTATAACGCATATGATGTGACTCGGTTTTGCTATAGTTGACCTTATTCTTTCAAATGCTGAAACCAGTAACTCTAGCATAGCTGTTGTAGAAATCATACGCAGCATCGGGAGACATAAAAGTCATTTCCATTATCTGCATCAACTTATCCCTCTTATCATCTACACTGGCAGTATCTTGGACATTCTTTGCCCCATCAACTTTTGTCACCTACACAATCAAAACATATCCTTGAAACCAGCTTTCTATGGTTTAACATTACTTCCATAGAACATTGATTACACAAATACCTCACTCATGATGACCGACGACTTCCCATCCCCGGAATCAGGTGCATGTAATGATTCATCGTTAAGGCCTGTCTCCGCGTCGGATTCACCGTAATAGTCATACGCATTATGACATTCGGAAATGAGCTGAAAAATACAACACAAATACATAATTACTTATCATATAATATTTCATAATGAATTCAATTTGCATGCCAAGAAAAAATTTCACTTACGTACCTGACTAATGTAATCTTCATTCGAGAGCTCCGAATTGTGTAGCTGACCATCATCATGCTCATCAATCTATAAAATTTCAACACAAAAATATAATGTTGTCGGATGGCACCAAAAAATTACAACATGATAATGCCACTCACATTAAAATCTTCCCATTCGTTCCCATTCTCTGACTGATCTCCAAGATCTGAATTTTCATCATCTCACCAAACTTCTAACCAGTCTTTCATCAGTTCTCCAAACTCCATGTCAACCATCATATCGGTTAACTCCTCGTCCGCCATTTCCTACAACAGATAATATGTATCATCACATATGCAAACATTATCAATGCTGACATATACAACACCTAGCGCACGATCACAGATGTTAAATAAACTACCCCAACCGAAGAGTGCCCCAACCGAGGGCGTTCAGATCGTGCACACAACCGACGCCAACGACCTCTGACCACCCATGGATCCTCCCCCCTCTCCACACCGGTCATCGGCGTTAAGGTAAGGTTTGGTTGGTTAACCCTAGAAAGAAGAAACCCACTTTAGCCCGTGTGATCACTGTGTATAGCACGACGAGCAGCACTAGCAGAACAAGATCTGCGATGGCCTGGACCGCCGGAAAGCTAGGTTACCTGCCCCGCTAGGTTAACCACTACGATGAAAACAACGGCAGTTCGTTTGATGCTGCCGCGAGCGAGACAAACATGGGGAAATGGGATGCGGTACCTGCGACCACTCGAGATTCACAACGGTGCCGCGCGCGCTGTCGGACGAGGTCGCCGGCGATGAGATCGCCGCCGCCGATAATCCTACTGAACCTCAACAGAAAGATGGTGGAGCTGCGTGATTGATTGACATGCGTGATTGATGGATCGGCCGTCGGCAGGTCGTACCTGGTCGTGGGGCCGTCGGCAGGTCCTACCTTTTTTTCTCGGGATGTCACCATATACATACGTATGGGGTATACGGGTTATACGGGGCTTGGATATGGGCTACAGGGCTTGGATATGGGCAGTGGCGGGCCCGAGAAAAAACAGAAGGCGGGGGTCAAAAATACCCCTGGGAAATTGAGTTAGGGGGTGCACCGGAGCAGGCCTCTCATTGCAAATGGTCATTCTACTAGATTCTGGGAGGATACATTGCTAGGGTAGCCACCGCTGGCCACACATTGTTCGTCCTTGTATAATATTGTGCAGCGTAAGAATGCATATGTTGCTACAGTATTATAGTCTTCACCTCTCACTATTCAGTTCCGGAGATCCGTAGTAGGAGACCGATGGAACACTTGGCTTCATCTAATGAGGAGGTTGATGTACGTGCACCTGTCAGATGAGCCAGATACCATTCATTGGAAGATATCAATGAATGGTTGGTGTTTAGTGAAATCTATGTATGTCAACCTAATCTACTCTGGTCCAGTCCCGAAATCGATATATATATGCAAATTAATGTGCCCTTAAGAATCAAAGTCTTCATGTGGATTGCTCACAAGTAGGTGATTCTTACTAAGGATAATCTGACAAAGCGTAGTTGGGAGAGAAGTAAAAATGTTGCTTTTGTGATCATGATGAAACAATTAAACACCTCTCTCTCTCGAGTGTCCAATGGCTTTATTATTCAGGCTTTCCATTCATATAGCCTTTAATATTACCCCTTCAAATAGTATTCACACGTTATTCGGGACGTGGCTAAATGGTGTAGATCCAACTATTGCGACACATATTCGTATTAGAGTATGCACGTTACTTCGGGCTATATGAAACTGCAGACAAACTTGGATTAATTTTTTGCAGGTAATCTACATGGCCACTACTTGGATCCGTACGTGGTCATTACTCACTCCTGCGGAAGAGAGGGAGCATTTGGTTAATTGGTTTACCCGATGGGAGATGGTAGCTCAGGATATCTACAACTGGTTTGGATGACGGTCCAATAATAGGCTAGGTGTTTAGTCATCTCGTCATATTTTTGCCGGTTGTGGCATTTTACGTCTTTATGTTTCATTTGATTTTTATTTTAGCTCGGACAGAGCATGTACTTGAGAATGAAAATTGTTGGATTTTTTGCTTAATACTCATTCTGATATGGTTGGAGTAATATGGTTGCATGCATCATTCTGATGTAGACGCCGGGTGATATCCTCCTATTCAAAGAAAAAATCCACACAACAACCCATCAAGCATCGTCACATCACATCGGCCCAACTCACACTCACTCTCTTAGATGCAAACGCAATGCATTCAACCTAACCTAGACAACTCATCACCAATTTCACACCAGCTCGTGACCAAGGGCAGTGACGACCGTGGTGATCACGACTCGTGAGAAAAGGCGGCAGTGGCAGTTCGCGAGCGGCACCATCTTATCACCAACCCCGCTCCAAGTAGCAGTGTCGGGCACGCTTCCAAGTCTAGCAAGACAATGCCTAAGTCAACCAAGCCACTGGTGCCAGCAAGTCAGTCATCAATGCTTCTCTGTTTAATTAGGAGTGTTCTCTTTTCTTATAAATTAGGAGAGTACATGCCCTTAGAAATTAGGAGTGTCTAATTAGGAGATTGTTCGATTTTGATGCAAAGGCCAGGGGTCATCCTCCTTTCAAAAGAAAAACCCACACAACAACCCATCAAGTATCGCCACGTCACATCGGCCCAACTCACACTCACTCTCTTAATCATGACAGCGACGGGAGCTGCAACTACTCCGGCGAAGACGAGAGAAGATTGTTAGGAATAATGTTGTTAGCTGGTTGTGCGCGCGGTGCTAGCCGCGTCGTGGGTCAGTGTATGCATAGTTGGTTAGTCCGTGCATGCATCAGATGGATAAGCTAGCTACGTGTGTGGACCGGTTAAGTGAGTTTGCTAGTGCATGGGTGGATTTGTTAGCTATTGGCCGCTGTGGTGCGTTCGTGCGTGAGGCCAACGCCTGGTGTGAGTCCGACTATATAAGCCATGTACTGGTGTTGTGTAGAGCAGCAGCGTGAGAGGAGCCAGAGATGAGATGTAGTCTCCGTCGGACCGTGGTTTGCGACTGGCTAGCAGGAGAGGGAGCTCATCTGGTTAGTATTGCGTGTGTGCATGTGTACCCTCATGTGTGTGTTTGAGTAGTTGTGAGAAATAAAGTCAAGATACAGGCGTTCGTGCGCCCCAGCATTTGTCGCCGGAAAAATTGTGATGTCTCCTTCGTCTACCTCGGACCCGGCGTTGGTGTCGCTGGGAGGCCACTCGGCATGTGTCGCCGAGGAGGGATTGTTTGTCCCAACACCTGCTATCAAAGTCGTGGCCCTGCAAACCCTCTCGCACAACAGTGTGTCTACTAATGTACCACATTCTTGACTCAGCAAGGGCCAAGCCTGACTCAACTTAGCTCGTATCCAGGCTCAGCAAGATGCTAGTGTTAGAGCATCTACAGTGCCCAATACTTACTAGTAAGCATGCACCTGCAATCCACGAATAGTCTTACAAAGGAATTTCTCCCTTCATCATTACTAGATAAACTTCTTTTTAGAAAAAAAATCCATATGAGTATATCACACATCAAAGGCAATCAACCAGGTGAGTTTCAACAGTAACCGCGTACGGCGGGAAGAAATTCCTCGTTCATTATAGTTATTATGAAGCAATTTTCTCGAGAGTTTGAACAAAGCAATAAAAACTCATATTTGTATATCCTTTTTAATTAGTGTTGTTAAGGAAAGGAAGATTGACCAAACAATTTGTACAATTGGAGTCATCATCAGCTTCAAAAAATGAAGAAATTAAAAATAGACATTAGACATTCAAGCGCCTTGGCATCTAAATTGTCCCGACACAAACATCGGGAGAAAATAGGAAGAACAGAATGCCACCCCATAGATTATAGTAAAGCTTATTTAAGCTACAACAGAGCTGCACCTTTTGTTAGTCCATATAACGTGTCAAAGGCAAAGAGAGGCAACATAGCCGGTTCTGGAGTTGTCTATTTCAAGAGAGGCTTGCGGTTAGCCATCTTCAGTAGATCTTTAATAACGATGACTGAAAATTAGGACACAGGTCAAGTAGCATGGTGCCTGATGCAAGGCTCGATATTCTCATAGCATCAGCTTTGTTGCTATCCCATAAATATTACAACTATCTTATGTGAATGATCATTTTGTTTAAAAGAGCCTTGTGCTCTGGAAAATATTCCAACAACAACTCATCTCTGGTCACACAAAAATGGTCTTCGCCTTTCTTGATATCCAATGTCATGGACTTGCGACTTGAATGAAAAAGAAATGTGGCGAGAAGCATAAAAATATCAAGACGTTGTAGCATGGAAGTACATACTTGGAATGGATCCAAATCGTGTAACAAAGACATCAATAATACATTCAATTTCTGCTCCATACAGTGAGGGAAATTCTCTGCTTGCTAGAGAAACCAATCTTTTGAAGCGCTTGATAATCCAGTAATGAAATTTATATTTTATAGTCTGCAATGTCAAAGAGTTTGATGAGCACGACAAAATTTCAATGGCATTGCACTAACATTAGCAGAATATATTGGTCTTGCAGAAACCATTTTGCTAACCCAAATGAAAGGGGAAAAATGCATGATGAGGATGAAGTTCTTGCGCAGAATGGCACATAACATATTGACCATGATTTTTTTTAACTTGACCACGATTTTTTATGCATCAAACCTGACACTCTCAAGTTACGAAATACCCCACCAGTTAGAATTATTAAAGCTGCAAAATACAATATCGTGATTGCCTTGAGATCTGATCATGAAAGTTCAATTATCATAATCTAATTTTCGTATGTACTAAGTGGCACTCAAGGTATGGTGTCACCGTGATAGCCCACTTAAAAATAATTTCGTTAAATAGTTGCAAGCTAAAGAATTTCAGACCATCTTAAATCATTCAGTTAAACATTTACATGCAAAAGAGTTTCAGCCCCTCCCACATAATCTAGTTTTACTGGCAGAGTTGGAACTCCAGTCCTATGTAAACACAAACGACCGAGTTAAAGATGCCACAAATGATTTTGCCACTACCTCAAGGCAGGTGTGCAGAAACAATATTGCACTTCTTACCAATCTTGTGGATCTGAAGTTTGAGACCAACTTTTGGACACTGAAAGTTGCGAGCTGTGAAATCTGCCAAAGAAATGAGAATAAAGCAACAGCAAATGATTGAAGAAAGAGAGGCATATACCGGAATGAAAGTAGCCCAACCTTGTCAACCAGTACACTGTGCTCTAGGAACTACCATTCACATATGGACGCTTCACGTTTCAAAGAACACAAGATGTCAGATTGGCGACAACATCAGGGTTGTCGCCGTACACACTGGGATACAAATGTACAACGGAGAGGAAACGCGACCTCACCGGCGCTGTACAAAGAGTGGAACTCGGAAAGCTGCCCTGGTCCTTGGCCAGGTGACGGCGTCGCTCTGCCTCCAGTCCAAAGTGTCGGGTACGGCAGCCGCCACGGCACCATCGCGTGCCTGCGCCACAGGGGCCGCCACGCCCCGCACGCAGCATCGCATCCGTTGCCGCCCATTGCATGCCGCACCGCCGTCGCTACTTGAAGGAGGAGAGGGTCACTGCCGTCACCGGCGCAGTCCGAGCCCGCTCTGTCCCGTGCCGCCGCCGCTGCCCGAGGGAGGAGACGGACCCCACCGTCTGTTAGATAATAACGAGAAATAAACGAGACAGATAGACACGGATTTTTACGTGGAAACCCTTGCGGGAGAAAACCACGGACGCACGAAGGCGCAATCACTATGAGGAGGAGTATTACAAGCACGAGACGACAGACAGTCTGAGGTGCGACTACATAGGGTATATAAGAGGGCAATACATAAGAGTCCTTGGAGGACAAGTAAACGAGTTATACTCGTACGCGTCGACGTCAACGCAACGCCCACACCGGTTGTACTACGTCTAGTCAACCCGGTACTAGAATTTGGATCACAATTTTACAAACTCCACCTTGAGCCAAATTCACTCCAGTAGTCAAAGAAAGTGAATAACTCCATCCAAATCAGCATAAACACCTTGTGCGTCAAAGTCCATAGGACTAGTGAGAAATACCAATTAAGCCTGAGCAAAGCTCAAACTTATTGGTCGGAACTGGCTTTGTCATCATATCAGCAGGATTATCATGAGTACTTATCTTGCATACCTTCAAATCACCTTCAGCAACAACATCTCGAATATAGTGAAATCTGACATCAATGTGCTTTGTCCTCTCATGATACATTGGATTCTTTGTAAGATATATGGCACTTTGACTGTCACTAAATACGGTAGGGCAAGATGAATCTCCACAAAGCTCAGTGTATAAACCTCTCAACCAGATAGCTTCTTTGCATGCCTCAGAAATAGCCATATACTCGGCATCAGTAGTGGAACAAGCCACAATAGACTGCAAAGTTGCTCTCCAACTCACAGCACAACCACCAATGGTGAAAACATAACCTGTGAGTGATCTTCTCTTATCCAAATCACCAGCAA
>LR880971.1:11160856-11179157 GCA_904067115.1 Aegilops sharonensis | reverse complement strand
TTGGGATGAACTCGAACCATCATGAGGCACCATTAATTTCATCTTCTCCTTAGAGTTCAAAGCTTCATAAACTTCATTAAGCATGAGAGTATCATGACTGTATAATATGGTGTCTCGAAAATTGGTATAAGAACTCGGCAGTGAACAAAGTAACATTAAAGCAGTATCTTCCTCTTCATACTTAACCTCCATTGCAGCTAGATCAGATATGATCTCTTTAAATTCTGAAATATGATTCAAAACATTACCTCCCTCGGGTAACCTGTGCAGGAATAATTTTTGCTTCAGATGCATCTTGCTGGTGAGATCTTTAGTCATGCAAATCCCTTCCAGCTTTAACCATAGAGCGGCGGCAGTTTTCTCGCTCAAAACTTCCTGCAAAATATTATTATGCAAATGGAGTTGAATTTGTGACAAAGCCTTACAATCAATTCTTTTCTCCTCAGCAGTCCAGTCCTCAATTCGGTTTTTCCCAAAACTATCCAGTGCTACATCATAGTCGGCCTGTGCCAACAACGCCCGCATCTTGACTTGCCATAGGGTAAACCTTGTGTCACGATCCAGCAGCGGAAAATCGTACTTTATGGATGCCATGAGTTGATAAACTGTGCACAAAGTAGTACAAGTCGTAGAAAAATTCTTGATAGATTTAATTAATGCGGAGCAACGGAGTTGAAAAAATAGCACCTGGAAACTCTCGGTGGCTGTAGCAATTGAGAAGTAAAATATTTGGACTAGTAATTCAGCCTTGTCTTCACGTGAGGAGTAGAGATCAATCAGATCTCGATTTGTGTGCGTGTAGCACAAGTAGTACTCACCACCGATGTGGATTTGGTCTTCACGTGGAGGAAAAGTAGTACTAGCAGCAGCAACGGCGGTTGATTTCTCAGGAGCAGCACACGGGGCCCTGCGTACTGGATCAGCAGCGGCAGCAGGTCGCGTCGGGACTTGAGTAGACGGAAGACGTGGCAGCGAGGAACTCCTGTCGCCTGTCGGTTTCGGCGACGTGCGGCAGCAGTAGAAATCGATGCGGCTTCGAATCGGCGGATCGCCTGAAGACGCGTGCGGCGGCGCGCACGACAGAACCCTAATCTCCTGTCTCTAATCTCGTATCTCAAACCTCAGCTCTGTATACCACTTGTTAGATAATAACGAGAAATAAACGAGACAAATAGACACGGATTTTTACGTGGAAACCCTTGCGGGAGAAAACCACGGACGCACGAAGGCGCAATCACTATGAGGAGGAGTATTACAAGCACGAGACGACAGACAGTCTGAGGTGCGACTACATGGGGTATATAAGAGGGCAATACATAAGAGTCCTTGGAGGACAAGTAAACGAGTTGTACTTGTACGCGTCGACGTCAACGCAACGCCCACACCGGTTGTACTACGTCTAGTCAACCCGGTACTAGAATTTGGATCACAATTTAACACCGTCACCGGCGCAGGCCGAGCCCGCGGTCGAGCCCACTGTGTCCCGTGTCGCCGCTGCCGCCTCCTGAGGGAGGAGAAGGACCATGTTGTCACCGTCGCAGGTCGAGCCCGCTGTGCCCCTGCCTCGTCGCCGCCGCCGCCCGAGGGAGGAGAAGGACCCCGCCGTCACCGGCGCAGTCCGAGCCCGTTGTGTCCCGCGCTGCCGCCGCCGCCGCCCGAGGGAGGAGAGGGACCGGACGCTACCAACGCAGACCAAGCTTCGCCCGGCGGCGTCCTATGGCAGCGGCGAGGATGAGAGAGGAGGGAAGGATGGGGAACGGCTGAGGCGGGGGATCGATCCTCCCTGGAGCAGCCGCAGCGGCGCAAGAAGGGGGCGGTGAGAACGACAGAGTTGGGGATAGATGGATGTGACGTCCTCGTGTAGCACTACTCTTGCGGGCGTGGGTGCGATGGCAGAGTTTTCGTCCGCCCACGAAAAATGCTAAACACAGTTTTAGCCGAGGGTTAGTTTTTTTTTGCGGGGGGTAACGATTTTATTTATTACCCATACTAGAAGTCTTGCTTACATAGATCCGGCACATCGCCAGGACCGGAACCGAGCCACATAGCAGTGCGCTCTTCTACTCTACCAAAATTAGCAAGGAAATGACTAACTTTATTTTGGTCGCGGGAGATGTGAGCTAGTTTCACTTCTCGTCCTTCCATCATGAGGCGCTTGGTCTGATCTACCAGCATAGCATAACGCGAGCGGTCCACTACGTTGCCCTTCAGCATGTTGATTCCAACAAGGCTATCAGATTCGATCTTTACGGGGAGGGACGTCCATTGGAGGGCAAGGTTGAGGCCCTCCATGCACGCGGCCAGCTCCACCTCAAGTGCGTCCGCGCAGCTCCGGAGTTGGCGGCACGAAGAGAAAATGATCGTGCCCAAGCTGTCCCGGAGGACCATGCCTGCGCCGGCCGATCCCGTCGTGGGGCAGAAGGATCCGTCGACGTTCAGTTTGGCCCATCCCGCCGGGGAGGGAACCATCTGACAGGGTTTGGGTTGCTCCTCGGGGCAGGTGTGGGTATCGCCTTCGTGTGCAGCGCCTCCACCGGTTGCTTTCCCTTCACCAGGTCGGCCTCCGGCCTGTTTTGCACCCCAATGATGGCCTCCACATAGCTTAACAGGAACCGGCATGACACTTCAACCGGGGGTGCCTTCTTATCGTGCGTGAGTTCATTCCGAACGTGCCAGCATCGCCAGAGCAGCATCATCAGTTCCAGCCGCTCCCGTTCCGGAAGATCGCAGAGGCTTTGTGCTAGCCACTCCGAGCCCGTCCTCCTGAATGCATGCGGCTCAGGAATGCTCCAGTGTTCTCCCATTGCTTGCCATAGCCCAACCGCCCGGGCACCTGCAAAACGCGTGGAAAGTATCCTCCGGCTCGGAAGCACAGAGAGGGCATAAGTCAGAAACCTCGAGACCCCGGCGTTTCTTGTTCACCCAGGTGGGTAGACAGTCAGTGACGAGTCTCCAAACAAAGTTGCGCACCTTAGGAGGAGCAGGGCACCTCCAAATAAAAGACCAGACGGCCCGTCGCCCGTCCGGTGCCCTGCTCGCCGCGACTGATGAAGGCCTCAATCGATCCTCCAGAGCTAGTCGATAAGCACTCCGAACCGTGAAGACGCCGCTCCTCTCCGGCGCCCATGCAATAGTGTCATCGCCCAGACGAGGTGATGTTCTTATCTTCATAATCTCTTCCGCGTCCACCGGATAGAAGATTTGGTTAACCAACGCTGTCTTCCAAGCACCATGATTGTCAAGGAAATCCGCCACCCGCCTTAGTCTGCATCGGCCCTGAGGTGTGATGGGTTTGCCGGTCCCGTTCCTCGGTATCCAGCTGTTGCGCCAGATGCGGATGGACTCTCCGTTCCACACACGCCAGATAAGCCCTCGTTTCAACAATTCCAAACCATGTTGCACCCCTTGCCATGTAGCCGAACCACCCGCCGGGAACACTGTGTCTTCCAGCTCGCCATTGGGATAGTACCTCGCCTTTAGGAGCCGTGCACACAAACTGTCCGGGTTGGACAGCAGCCTCCAAGCTTGTCTAGCCAGTAACGCTTGGTTGAACAACCGTAGATCTCTGAAACCGAGACCGCCTTGAGCTTTTGGTTTAATCAGGTGAGGCCATGCCTTCCAATGCATCTTCTTCTTGCCTTTCTCCACGCCCCAGTAGAAATTACGTATCATCCGCATGAGATCCTCGCAGGTGGAGGCAGGAAGGCGAAACACACTCATAATGTATGTAGGGATCGCCTGGGCCACCGACATGATCATGACTTCTCTCCCGCTTTGAGCTAGCAATTGCGCCGCGTCCCACTCCACCATTCTCTTTGTAAACTTCTGCTGCAGATTCTGACACTTATCCTTAGTCATGCGTATGGAGGGAGTGGGTAGCCCAAGGTAGCGTTCTTCAAAGCTATGCTGTTGTACCCCCAACACTGTCTTCACCTCCTCTCGGATATGAGCAGGGAAGTGCTCCCCAAACAAGATGGAGCACTTGTGCGAATTGATAAGTTGACGGGTAGCTTGGGCATATGAATTCAGCGCGTCCTTGACATTATTTGCTTCAGCCGCCGTAGCACGAAAAAAGAGCAGAGTATCATCGGCGAACAACAGGTGTGAGATGCCGGGATCCCTTGGGTAGACCCTGACGGGCGTGATCTCCTGGGCCTGCACTTTTTTACGCAAGATGGCAGCAACAACGTCGCAACTAAAAGAAAAAGGAACGGGGAAAGGGGATCACCCCGCCGAAGCCCGCGCGTCGGTGCAAACGAATCTGAGAGGGTTCCGTTCAGGTTGATGCAATACCGAACCGAGGTGACACAAGCCATGATCCACTTCACCCATTGGTTCGCAAAACCCATTCTCTGCATCACTTGCTCGAGAAATCTCCAATCCACTCTATCGTACGCTTTAGACAAGTCTAGCTTGTAGGCACAGAAGCTCCTCTCGGGATCCTTCTCCTGTCTTATATAGTGTGTACATTCGAAGGCAATGAGTGCATTATTAGTGATAAGTCTCCCTGGCACAAATGCACTCTGCTCCTCTGACACCACTTCACCCAGGATAGGTCTGAGCCGATTGACGAGGCACTTTGAGATGATTTTGTACACCACGTTGCATAAACTGATGGGCCTGAACTCCGCCATCGCCTTAGGGTTGTCCACTTTTGGGATGAGGACAATAGTAGTAGGGTTCACTCCCTCTGGCATTCTCCCCGAAGCGAAGAACTCTCTAACAGCTGCTGTGATATCCTCCTTGAAGGTACTCCAATGGCGCTGAAAGAACCTGGCCGGGAGGCCTTCCGGTCCCGGCGCCTTGAGGGGGCCGATCTGGAACAATGCGTCACTAATTTCCTTGTCGGAGAACTGGCCGCATAGCTTTGCATTCATCTCAGCCGTGATCACCTCCTCAAAGAGTGGCACTATAGTTTCAGGGAGTAAAGTTTGGTCAGCCTAAAAAAGGTTCCGAAAGTAAGCTAGTGCCATACCTGACATCACATAATGATCGGTTTGGTAGATGCCCTCAGAATCAACCAGCCCCTTGATCTTATTCTTGCGTGCTTTCCATACAGCCTTGCGATGAAAAAACTTTGTGTTGCGATCACCATGTTTTAGCCATTCTACTCGCGAGCGTTGAAGCCACATCATTTCCTCCTTATACAGCAGTTCGTTCATGTGGTCAGATTCCCTTCGTATCTCATTCCGGTCTGCATCCATATTGGTGAGCTCCTCCAGTCTTTTTCTAGACTTCTCAATTTCCTTAGTGATATTACCCACCTTCTTGCTGCTCCATTTGTGTAACGCTAGCAGTGTCGACCGGAGAGCGGAGGTGATATTGCCCCGGCGTACTTCTGTCCCTGCTGCTCTCCAGGCCTCGTTTACTACCTCCGATAGCGCCGGTTCCCTTTCCCACATTACCTCATATCTACGAGTCCTGCCTGTGCGCACCCGAGTCTCACGCACACATCGTAGGAGGATGGGGCTGTGGTCCGAACAGGGGGATGAGAGGTGCGCAACATCACACTCCGGGAAAAGGTCACGCCACTGGTTATCCGCCACAGCCCGGTCCAACCGCACTTGGACATTGGCCCGTGCACTGCTCTTGTTATCATATGTAAACGGGTGGCCCGTGAAACCCAAGTCTGCCAGCTGACAGACCTCTAGACATTCTCTGAAAGCAACCATCTGATTCCGGGGGCGAGGAGTCCAAGACATGTGTTCAAAGTCCCACATGGCCTCATTGAAGTCCCCGGCCACCAGCCATGGCAAATCTGACGTGCCTCTGAGTCTGCATAAGCTCTCCCGCATGAAGTGTCTGTTTTTCACCCGTGGTTCTCCATAGACAAAGGTCACCCGCCATAACGGCTCGTCAACAAAAAGTCTAACAAAAGCATCATTCCATCGTTCGTTTACATCCTGTATGTTGACCAATACAGATTCATCCCAATATAAGGCTAATCCACCACTCTTTCCCTGGCTGCTCACACCTTCAAAACCCTTGAGACCGAGTCTATTGCGAACTCTCACCATTTTCTGCTTTGATTGTCTAGTTTCACATAAAAACACCATCTTCGGGGAATGGGCTTGACATAGAGCCTGGAGGTCACGAACTGTACGAGAGTTCCCCGCCCCTCGACAGTTCCAGAATAAACAACTCATTGCGACTGACGGGGCGCCACACTTGGCCCCGTCAGCTTACCAGCGGCCCCAAGGCTGGTTGCCTCCTGATCCACCTCACGCTCCATGCTGCTAGCCTCATCATCGGCATCCTGCCCCCTATCTTCCCCCTCTTCTGGATTCCTCCCTCCGAAAATTCCTCAAAAGGTACTACTGCATTGCCTGCATGTGCAATTAGGTGCTGGCCCTTCAGGCTATCCATTTGTCTCTTGCCCAACACGGTATCATTAAGGTCCATAGACTCCCGGACGCTTCCAAAGGACACCTCCAGATTATCCAGATCATGCAACGCTGGGATCATATCAGCCTTTTCCAATTTATTTCCTCCCCGCACCATCATCCCGCTTTTCTTGACCGCTGCCACCTTTTTTTGTCCTCCGGCCTGCTTCTTCCGATATTGCTTGGTTGAACCCCCAGTCCCATCCGAAGATTTAGCTTCAAAATGCGTCCTCATTTGTTGAACCGTGCTGCACTCTGGTCTTTCTTTTTCGAGCCTCAACCTGAGCCCTTCGACATGTTTTGCAAGCTTCTCGTCCGCTTCCTCCGCCCCCACCCCTTCTGAATTCTCAAACCCATCATGTGCATCTACTCTGGTAGGATCTCGACATGCGCCTGTTGCTGGCTTCTGCTTGATTCCGAGCGTGCCGAGTACTGCGTCGCCGATCCCGCACTCCCTAGGGAGAAGTCCATCGCTCGACGGGCTCACCGAGGGTTAGTTTTAATCTAACGGTTAAACTAAACTAAGTGATCTGATCAAGAGGCTGTAATTCCTCCGTGTTGTTGTATATAGATTAGTCTGTGTGCAATTAGCGATGAATATGTTTGCTTGTTTAATAGTAGTATAGATAGACCAAGTTTGAAGAGAGATAGTAGCATTGTGTCTCAAAAACAAGTATCAGTGTCTAAACAAAAACATCGGCGTTTACACAAAAACATGTGTGTTGCCGGTCTAAATCCATCCTCGACGACTGTATACGTAGCACAAAACAAACTTGACACTCTCTACATGACTAAACTCCCCACACCCTTAATCCTATCTATCAAGCTTCAAACGAGCATAATTAATTAGCTAACATAGCGGCTGAGGAAGAATAATAAGGATGCGAGCATAATTGATAAAAAACACCAACAGAATAATCCAAATGAAAATACGATAATTGTATATTCTATCCTCAGATGTGCATTGCTGATTACTATGGACTCATGACTAGTGACTCAAGTCTAGGTAAACCAGATTAACTGCCTTGCAGAAAAGTAATACCCTCTGTGGTCTCTTGTCACGCGATGCATGACAAATACAAGTTGATTAACAAGGGAGAAATCATCGTTCATGCACCATGGGCTCGGCATCTAGCCCTGCCATGATAGAATTCGATTTGCTGCAGTTTGATGGAGCCATAGAATGGGGACAATGTATTCGTAGGAATTATATCAAAACCTTTATGAGGACTAAGAATCCTTGTCGGTGGTAGGAACTAGTTTGTAATCTGCAAATTTGTGCACACCCTTTTCCATTTGGATTCTTTTAAACATTAACTTATCTCTAGAATTTCACTCTATATAACGTTGGCGCTCCGCAAAATGTGCTAGAGTGAGGGAAATACAGGCCTACCCGTGGTGTTAAGTATTTGCTAGCAGCCCATTCGAGTAAGAGCCAGTGCCTCAGTGGTCGGATTACCATACCACCTGCTTAGTCAAAGGGAATGAAGAGGTGCGCCCGAAAATCTGCAATACGTAAGTTATGAGACTGTGTTGAAAGTGTAGAAGTGCTTGCTCTAACATGGTATCAGTCTAACCGATTTAAACCCTAACCGGTGGCTGCCACTTCGGCCCCGCGCCGCATCCGGGGCGGTCTGCATGATCACCGCCAGGGGCCGCGCCGCTCGTACTTAGGGTTTGGCCACTAGTCGTGTTGACCGGCTGTCCAAAAGAGTCCTTTTTTGACACATTGATCCGGATTTTTCTCTCTCCCGCCGGGCGCATTGATCGGAGTTTTTTTTTATCATCGCCCACTGCCGCCAGCCTCCACTCCAACCTTGCGGCCTTGAACAATACGCTGGCCCTCCCGGCCGTCAACAGCGCATCTACCGCCCACCGCCTGTGCCGACCATGGCCGCCCTGCTCCGACAGGGACTACTTCATCATCCACGGACTCCGTTGCTCTGTACAGCCGCTCTGCTGTCTGCCCTGATGGCCCCGTCGCAGACTGCCTCGGGCTTGCCGGCTGCATCGCCTTGCCAACCCCGTCGTCGGCTGTCTCAAGCTTGCGGGCAGCCAGGGCCTACCAGCTACCTCGGGTCGGATGCGTCGGGCTTGCGGGCTGCCTCGGGCCGACAGCGTCGCACTCACTAGCTATGTCGTCAACATGGGCTTCATCTTGAACTCCAGCGCCGGCACGCCACCACAGAGTGGCTACCCCGACATCACGCGCGATCAGATTGATCACCCGCCTGGTCGCGATCTGCCTCATCTAGTCGTCCCACCGATCTAGCTAGTCGGTTGCGCGCGCCTATAAAGATCCCTTGAAGAATGTCTCGAGTATTAGCGTGCCCCTGCACCGATCGAGCATCGGGCTGCTACTGCGTCACCTCGTCGGGCCATTGCGCCATCGCCCCGTGGTTCTCCTCGTGGTTGCACCAACCTGCATGCTGCAGATGTGTCGCCCCTTTGGGACGTAGTGCTGAGGCACGCGGTCCCCGCCGCCGCCATGAGGTCTTCCCACCGTCACCTCGACCGGCACGTTGTCGCTGCGACGGCCCTTTGGGCTGTAGCACCGCGGCATGCGCTCCACTCTGTAGTCCCCACGCGCCGACTTCTTCGTGGTACGTGCCGCATTGCCTTCCTTGGTGCGGGAATGCCATTGTCCGCGCCGGGTTTCGTCGCGCTATTGGGTTCTTCCTCGCCTATTTCGAGCATCACTGTCACGCTCCTAACCCAGCCACGGTCACGGTTGTAAGGCCGCGGCCGCCGCTCTTCTTCGGCGCCACTGTCGCTCGCACACCAAAGCTGGGCCGCCCATCCAACCTACTTCGTTTTCGTCCAGCAGCAACTCATCGCCAGGGTCCCTGTCATCTTCTCGAACCCTTCATCTACTCCAAGAACCGCGGGCGACATCAGCCCCGCGTCGACTGGCGCCACAACCATCATTGATTTCTTCTCTGCTAACCCCTCGTCATGGCGTACAGCTCGTGCAGGTCCCCGTCTTCGCATGCCCGGTGCTAGCAACACCGATGCGTGCCTTCATCCATGACATGTCTCCGGGATCTCTACTGGAAAAGGGCTTATAGGTGAACCCCAAATCAGTGGCGGACAGGGTGGGGCACCCGCCACAGCTATTTCTGGAAGCAAACAGTGGCGGGAAGCAAAACGTGCCCGCCACAGCTAAATGATGAGTGGTGGTGGGCAAGTATTATCGCCCGCCACAGGTGAACCATTTCGAATCTACTCCGGTTATTAAACACTCCAGCAGCGGGCAGCACCGGTTGCCCGCCACTGCTAAGTCACCGCAACTTGTGCTTGGAAGTTCCGGGAGGTTAAATTAGCAGTGGTGGCCTCTTGGTACTGAACACCACTGCTTGTCATACGTGTGCGGTGGGCCGTATTCCACGCCCGCCACTTATAGTTCTACTATGCTGGTGGTTCAATTTTCACACAAAAACCATTCCCCCGAATATCCCCAGGTCATTTCTCCCTGTGCCGTTTCTTCCCTCTCAAATCTTGCCCGAGTCGTCGTCTTGCCCCTCGTCGCCGTCGCCCCTTGACGCCGCACCCCTCGTCGCGCTACCGCATGCGTGCATGGCCTCCTCCTCCAACAACAGAGGAGGCATCTCATCGCCGTCGCCACTGCCACCACCGAGCTCCACCCTGACCGCGCGGCCATGCCCCCCTCTCCCGCGAACATCGAGGACATCGGGCTGCATTCGAACCCCAAGCTTCCCACCTCTCCGGTATGCATTGTCAGATTTTTGTGTAGTGTAAATATCAGTAGTTTAGAAATACATGCCAATGTTTCTTAGTGTTATTTTGGATGATGGTCAGGTCTGTGTTTAGGTTAAATATATATTAGCTAGTAGTTTTGAAATACTTGGTAAGTTTATGCATAAGAAGCCTTCTAGTGTGGTTGACTTTTAGTTGTACGTTATGACATGAGTGCCAAAGTTTTGGCGAAATGTCAAATCATTTCTGTTTCGCTGACTTTTTGGCACTCATTATGTCCTCTTGTTAGCAAAGGTCATGTTGAATTTTCTTTTGTTTCTTAACTAGGATCCAATGTAGTATCATAGGCTTATATTTGCAGATATTGACATGAGAGCCAATGTTTTGGCGAAACGTCAATTCATTTTTGTTTCACCGAATTTCTAGCACTCATTATGTCCTCTTGCTAGCAAAGGTCATGTTGAATTTTTCTTTAATTTTTTAACTACGATCCAATGCTAGTATCGTTGGCTTATATTTGCAGATATTGACATGAGTGCCAATGATTTGGGGAAACACTGATTCATTTTTGTTTCGCCGAATTTCTGGCACTCGTTATGTCCTCGTGTAGCAAAAGATCATGTTGAATTTTTCTTTACTTGTTTAACTAGGATCCAATGTTAGTATAATTGGCTTATATTTGCAGATATTCATATGAGTGCCAATGTTTTGGAGAAACGTTGATTCATTTCCGTTTCACAGAATTTCTGACACTCGTTACTTCATCCTTTTAGCAAAGGTCATGTCCATTTTTTTTAGTTTTTTTATGCATCATGACTTATAATTGCACACTAAATTTTAGCAACCCCAACAAATGCATTCTGGAGAACCATTTTATGGACACCTCAGCTCAGCTTCATAAAAGGGCAGAAAGCGAAAGAATAAATCATCCAACGAACTGACTGCTAGTAAGGCACCAGGAGAATATGCCGTGAATGTTTCTACCAGTCGGTGGTTCACGCAAACATTTAAGCCCGGTGAACCTATGTCACCACAACACAAGTTGAGTGCACTAAGCGTTGAAATCCATCTTCTACGCAAAGACGTTGTAGATAGGTCGACAAAGAGTGAGATGTATTACACTACCAATGTTATAGAGGGCCTTGGATTTTTCTTAGAGTACCCTGCTGATAAAATATATCTATCCTTTGAGAGTGTGGTCAACAACAATATTTTCCATGGGGACGTAATCAAGCAGTATTTAATGAGGCTTTGCTCGCTCTGGCATGCTACAAACCCATTACTCTGGAATGATGTAGTTCGCTTCTTTGATCCGTATCTCATGCATTGGGCCAATGTCTCATGACGAATTACCTCCGCAATACCATTCTTCAGAGTCCTCAGCACAATCACCACTTTATCGTGACTTACTTCGAAATGTAAGTTCATTTCCTTTTGCTTCCACATATACACCTGGGTACTTTGATGTCAATCTCATTAATGATACATTGTTCAATTGTCTTCCGCGGCACTGAACACTGGATCATCATGGCACTCATGCCCCGGGACGGACGAGCTTATTTCTTTGATTCCAGGAGAGAATCTAAGGAGCTGTGGACCGGTCTGAAGAAAGTTCTCAATGCTACTCTTCATATGTGTCATATGTTTGCCCGTAAGAAGACACTACATTTCTAGTCCAAATTTAACACTAGCTTAAGGCTTTGTTGCCGGCAACAACCAAAAGGTGCACGATGCACATGTTTGGCTACTAAGCCATGGTCTTGATGGATGACTATGTGCGAGGAGGACCACTGTTAAGAAGTGATTCAATGTTGCGTAAATGTTCCGAAGAGAATGAGAAGGATGTTAAGCTAGCTCACTTTTGGACAGAGCACGAGCGTCTTCAGAAAGTGCTCACGAAAATCATCACTAGCCATGTTGTGAGGGATGAGTGAGGGGATGTTCTACTGCCAGGCAGAGAGTCAAGCAGAATGAGACATGAGAATGAAACATCAACATGGCGATATGGATGGTCCTTTCTAGTCTAGTAACCCATAAAAAGATTAAACTATGTCATGACATAATGTTTGTTACCTTGTGATCTCTACTTTATATGTATGAGTTTCATATGTTTATATATTAACCTTGTGATCTTTTCTATATTTATTTATTTTGAATGTTATTGTCCACTAAAAATAACATATGAGACCGCCAGAAGATTTGTGGGAGGGATTCTCTGCGATGGACATGGAGAAGCACTATCTATGGACATGGGAAAAGTATCGGGCTGAGCACCTCAGCAAGGCGATGTTAGCTTGGGTCAAAAGTGGTCCAATGGCCCGTTGTTCTCTCCCAGCGATTGGCAAGGTTGTAGTGTGGCGGTTCACCGATCTCGTAGTGTGCATCCTTGCGCAGGCGACCCCGGATGAGAGGGTGAGGATCTGGCCGGGTATGATTCCATCCACCATACCGCTGAGGTTGTGCAATGGGCTCTTCGAGACGGCAAATCTCCAATTCCAGAGCAACCGGCCTGTTGGTCCTCATTCATTCCATCAAGTACTCTTTCATCTAGTATTGGCGGCTTCTACTAACGGTATGCTTGTTGAACATCGGCCAACAGTCATTTCTCTCCAAAGAAACTCATCAAAACATTAATTATTGTAATATACTTGATATATCTTATAAGTACTACTTTTCATTAATATGAAATTATTGTAATGTGGGGCATGTATGTGGATCAAGGTTCAAACTAGAATTTATGTACCAAATGCAATCTGATGATACGATCCTGATGTAATATGCTATAATTCAAGAATGTCGGCATTCAACAATAGCAGTGGCGAGTGGTAGAATAATACCGCCACAACTGCGCGAAAATCCTGTGGTAGGCAACACAAGCAGTAGTGGCGGGCATGACTAGTGCCCGCCACTGCTCACGGGTTACCTCTGGCGGGCGGGCGCCCTGCCAGTGATGTCGTTCTAGTAGTGGCGGGAGGTCAGTGGCCGGCGGGCATGGGCGCCTTGTCCGCCACTGCTGCGCTTTTCCCACCCGCCACAGCTAGGCATTCCTGCAGTAGTGGATTGTCAAGCCTACAGCGGACTTCACAACATCTTCTTCTTACATGTACGCATGCACGGTATTGGCAACACCGATGCATGCTTTCATTCACAACGTGTCCTCGGGACAGGCAAGCCAGGAGTGGCTCATCATCAACATCGACTTTGTTTCTCTATGCATGCCCGGCGCTGGCAACATCCATACGTGCCTTCGTCCATAATGTGTCCCTAGGTTTGGGAAACTCGGCACTCGTCAACAACATATTCTTCTGGGCGCACCACTGCGCCCATGACTAACTCAGGACCTCCTTGCACCCACGGCTCCACGACGACTTCCTCGACACCGTCACCTCGAATTGACATTGACCACGGCGTTCTTTGCACGGCTACACAACCCATGCTCTCGGCTACCTCAACAACAGCACAAAAGGCTCGCGCCTTGCTTGAGCAACCTTATCGGTTTTCACTCTAGCCACAACTTCCGCGATGCATCAAACGTTACGACAGTGGGGGGTGTCCGTCCACTTATTTTGGATTCTTCTCCAGTCCCGCTGTGACTGCGAAGGGATGTTGAGTATCGTCATTAGATTGGATACATTATACACAGGATAAATTTGGAAGTATTCTCGCTTGTCTTTTACTCCAAAAAGATCATGTACTTCTATATAAATGCCCACGAGGCTCAAGCAATAAACATCGATTCCACCGGTATCTCCCTCTATCCTCTTCTAATAGATACTTTAGAATGTATGCTACTCCTGAAATTTTACTATTTAGTTTCATTCCAGTAAAAGAGACCTAGATCTGCTAGTGACTCGCAGCTCGTCCTGTCACTGCCATTAAGTGGTTCCGCTCCATTCTCTAAAGCATGGTCGCTTCCTCTTTACTACTTACAACCAACCAAAGGGACTACAAGGGCAAGTACCAGATCTTCCTATGAGAATTATTGTCAGCGTGCGTTTAATTAATGAAACACCTCAGCTCTATAAATTCCAAACATGGGGCTATGTCGAGAAGCTATCCGAGAGCAATCTGAAGCATTTTCTTTGAGTTGTGCATGTCCTACTACATGTTATGCATGGAAGTAAACTGAACCTGGCGACTATGACTAGCTCGAACATCCTTTTGATCTCACTATGCATGTTGCAGCTAGGAATGAGAGGCAGCCAGGATTTAAAGGATGATGCTATCACAATCGTGGCTCCTGCGATGCGTTGTCACATAGCCGAGCCTGTCAACACCTGTACCGCAATGTGACTCAGCTGGGGCTGAACCTGACTCAACTTAGCTCGTATCAAGGCTCGACGAGATGCTAGTGTTAGGCCATGTACAGTGCCTACTGCCTATAGACCAGGGTTTGAAGAGACATAACAGAACCGTGTCTCCAAAACAAGTACCGCTGTTTAAAAAAAAACATGTGTGTTGCCCGTCTAAACAGAACCTGACACTCTCTACATCACCTTAATCCTATCTAGCGAGCTTTGAAGATGTTCTCGACTCTTCCACTGTCGTTTGGCTTCGTCAGTGAGGAAGAATAATAAGCATGTGAGCATAATTTACCAAAAAAATCCCAACAGGAAAATGAGAACAAAAATACAATCGAGTTAAGAACATAAGAAAAAGTGCAATTCCGTTATTTGTATATTCTATCCTCAAACTTCCATTGCTGATTAGTGTTGGGCATAAGCCACCGTAGGACGCGTCGGGTGCAAGCCAGGGCGCGCCGGGTCCGTGGTCGTGCGTGTGTGTGCACATGTGTGTAGGAGGCAGGCTCGGGGCGGCCACGGTAGACTAGCTAGGTCGTTGGCGAACTGCATGGAGCGGCCGCGTCGTGCGCGTTGAGCGGGTCGTAGGCATGCATGGCCAGCCATGCAGATCGTGGACGCAACGGCCGGGAAGTGGTGAGCTGCGTTGTGTGCTAGCCTGGGCATAAGAAGCCCTTCGCTGTACTGCTCGTGTGAGTGTGTTGTGGCCGTTCGTGCGGCCGGCGGCGTACGTGCGCCGGGGTAAAAATCTTGATGTGTGCTTCTTGTTCTTCCACCTCCTTTCTTCTACGTCCGTGCGAGAGAGAGAGTGAGAGCTCCAGTGAGAGGCAAGGCGAGGCTACGGCAACAATAATTAAAATGGACTCATGACTAGTAACTCAAGTCTAGATAACCAAGACGAACCGCCGATGTATAGCACAGAGTTGTAGACAAGTAATACCCTCATATTGTGGGCAAAATAATTAGCTAGCATTGTCACCAAATTTTGGTTTGGCTTCTTTCGATTTCGTTCACTTTTATTTCATGGTTCCGAGGTCCCTCAAAATGCAATCCATGAAAACTACATGTTGATCAACAAGGTAGAAGCATCGTTCATGCACCCACGGCCTCGGCGTCTAGCCCACCCATGATCGGTTTTCTGTGGTTTGATGGAGCCATGGAATAGAGACGGTGTGTTTGTAGGCATTACAGCGAAACCAATGAGGACTCTGAATCCTTACTAGTGGTGGGATTGCCATAACAGCTGGTTAATTAAAGGGAAGAAGAGGTGTGCCTCAAAATCTGCAATACGCAAGTTCGGATGTTGAAACCGTGTTGAAACTTGACAATATATACTACTCTGGACATTTTTCTATTTAGTTTTATTTCAGTAAAGGAGATGTGAATCTGCTAGTGACTCGCAGCCCCTCCTGTCACTGCCATTAAGTGGTGTGGCTACATCTACTCCAAACCATGGTCGCCTCCCCTTTAGTACTTGCCAGAAACCAAAGGGACTATAAGGCCAATTAGTACCAGATCTTTCAATAAGAAATTGTTTTCAAGGTACGTTGATTAATGAAACACCGCAGCTATGTAGATTACAAATGTGGGGATATTTCAATAAGCATCAGAGTGTAACTTGTAGGTTTTCTTTTCGGTGGCGCGTCATGCATGGTATGCATAGAAGTAAACTGAACATGGTGAATATGACTTGCTCGGCCATCCTTTCGCATCACCTTTTTGATCTCGCTATGCATGTTGGTGCTAGCTCGCTAGGCATGAGAGGAAACCAGGAATCAAGGCGCTCTGCTGTCACAGTTGTGCCTCCTGCGAAACGCGGTTCCATAGCCGAGCGGGTCTACTGGTGTACTGCATTGTGACATCCCACAGCCGAGCGATCATGTCCACGAGATGTACTACCTCATCTGCAGAGGCCGGTCACCAACCACCGCGTCAAAGCTGGGATCATGCAAGACAGAGGTCACTTGGAAGCAGGAGTCGCGCCAAGAATAGGAAGCTAAATGGTTCCCAGGAAACTGAAGCGTATGGACCTTCAAAACTCGAGTGATTGATACATAGGCTAGCGTTCAAGGCATAATCTTCCTATTTCCTGAGATGCAACAAACTAGCGGATTTCTTACGGCAGCAAAAAGGCACAATCTTCCTATTTCCTTTCCTTCACATGAAACACTAACAAAACACAACTTTGCCCCTGTGTCGACTAACCAAAGTGTCGTTCTCTTCTTAAGCCCCTACCACCCTCGCTCTAGCTTCCTTCCGCACCACCTTGGTGGCCAGAGTGCCCAGCGGTGTGTGGGAGGTGTTGTCGCGTTGAATATTTGATTGCATGTATATTTGTATTCCTAGCCCACCTCCTACTTCCTTGTATAGTTGAGGTTGTGGCCCACCTTGTACATCTTATATATGCGCACTTTGCACCCGATCAATACATCCAGAGTTGCATTGCCCAAGCCTATTCTCCTACATGGCATCAGTTTCCTCCACTGATCGTAAACTCTAGTGCTTCCGCCTCTCTGGCCTCCACGGCCACTGCCACAACCCTTCCTCTCTCCCACCTATCTTCCCCTCCTAACGGTCCACTCCACCTCTCCCCGATCGCCACTACTCCTAGTTTGATCTCCAAAATCCTAGCCGCCCTCTTCTTCCTAGCCAATGCCACCCTACCTCCCTACCACATCCATGGCCTTGCCCCACTCCTCCATCTCAGCCGGTTCCAACCCCTTTGTCGGCCCTGATCCACCTCCCGCTGCTCTCGCCGTGATATGAACATCAACGATCGTGTTCTTGTGGCCCTAGACCACTCCACCTCCACCTACATGGCATGGAAAATCTACTTCTCCTTGGTGTTCTCTGTGTACCATCTCCATGATCACATCGACGGCTCCGTCGGCTCAAGTCTTATGCACGGCGATGACGAGTGGATGACCATCGACGCCAAGCTTATTCGTTGGTTGTAGCTCACCATCTCGAAAGATCTCTTTCACACTGTCGTGAGCAACGAGGATGGTGCTCATGCGGTGTGGACAAATCTCACCGGCCTCTTGACCGACAACCAACTCCAACGCCGGGTCTTCCTACAATAGGAATTTTTTGGGTGCCATCAACATGATTCATCCATTGACGATTATTGCATGTGCCTGAAAAAGCTTTTCAACGAGCTCCATGATCTTTGTGAGACGATCTCCGACGATCTCCTCCTCAGCACCCTCACCGCAGGCCTCAACGAGGACTTTGGAAACGTGGCATCCAACCTCACCCTTCTCCCCGATCCAACCTTCCCGCGGGTTGTGTCATACCTACGTTTGGAAGAGCGTCGGATGAAGATGGTGAAATCCCGAGCGACAGTACCCGCAGCACCCACAGGCGAGCATTGTGGCTACCGTTGAATATGTTGACTTATGGAGATGGATTCATGGGATTGTGCTTTCTCAAGGTTTGAACAAACTTTCCCGGAAATAGGTATCGGATGGCGCACAGACCGCTATCTCTTGCTACCTGGCACTATTCAATGGAGCGACAACTCCCTCTACTGGCAGTTCATTTGGAAAAGTTGTGTACTGGCGACTTATGGAGATGGCTTCAGGGGATTGTGCTCACTCAAGGTCCGGACAAGCTTCCCCAGAAATGGACATCGAATGGCGTCTAAACGTCCATCTCTTGCTACGGGGCCTTATTCAATGGAGCGACAATCCCGCTTACCCGCATCTCATTTGGAAAAGCAAGGCACCGACAAATACGAATATATTCCTCTCCTTGGCCTTCCTCAACTGCTGCTAGATAGCCGCTCGTCACGCATGCCATGATCTCCCCTACGACCCAGTTTTCAAACTCTGCAACTAGTAGAACGAGACCCTTCACCACTTGCTCGTGGGTTGCGTATTCTCTCGCATCGCTTGGCAT
>LR880971.1:11140264-11160455 GCA_904067115.1 Aegilops sharonensis | reverse complement strand
GAATGGTGATCCGCTCAACAGCACTAGCAGGCTGCGTAGGGGTATTAACTCTCTGATCTTTCAAACAACATGGTCTCTCTGGAAGCACCAGAACGCCACACTCTTCGACGATGTTCGACCCTCCTCCATCTAGCTATCAGATGACATTAAGAAGGAGACGCGACTATGAGTTAGAGCTAGCGCCAATGGCCTCGATAGATTAATGCATGTAACCTGAACTTCACTATCTGAGGCTGAGCAACCTCACCCATCTCTACTTAAGAGCGTCTCCAATAGAAGATGCAAATTTGGAGATGTAAAACAGGAAATGTAAAAAATTACATCTCTAGAAAGTGCTTTTTACATCTCCACAAAAGTGCCAACTCCAGCAGATGATGAAAAATGGAGATGTAAAATAGCAACTCCAATAGATGATGCAAATGGAGATGTAAAATTGTACCTCAACTAGTAATCAGGCAGCGGTGGTGTTCCGGCGGTGGGCGAGGTGACATTGCAAGGCGGTGGGTGGGGATGCGGGCAGAGAGGCGGGATGGAGGGGCGGCAATGCGGCACTGCGGAAGGGGCTGCGCCGGGGGGGGGGGGGCGCGGGGGGGGGGGGGGGGGGGCCGGGGGGGGGGGGGGGGAGGGGGGGGGGGGGGGGCGGGGGGGGGGGGGCGCGGGGGGGGGGGGAGCAGTGGTGTGGGCCAGCGGCCGGATCAAGCGGCAACCGGAGTGCGGGGCCGCGGGGCGGCGGCGGCGGTGGAATCGAGCGGCGGCGGTGCAGTGATGCGGGCGGCGGTGCGGTGATGCGATTGGGACGGCGGCGGTGCGGGATCCGGCCAGTGATGCGGGCGGACCGGCAGCGGCGGTGGAATCGAGGGGCGGCGGTAGAATCAAGTAGCAGCAGAAAAACATTTGATTTGCGATCTGCGACGGTGGCCGATGGTCCTAACCGATGGCAAGGTGCCGGTGGGGTCGGTCGGGCGGCGGCGGCTAATTTGGACAAATTCAGCCAGCGACGGAGTTGGGCGGGCGACGGGTGATCGCGCGAAAGTGAAGTAACGGTAGTTGATTGTTGGCGCGCGGTTGCACCCTGAAGTGTTCTAGTTTACATCTCCAGGAGACGGAGATGTAATTTTTTGCATCTGCTGCATTATGTGTTGGAGAAGAGTTTTGGGGTCTCGAAGATGCAAAAGTTAGTTATTTTTGCATCTACATCTTCGCTTGGAGATGCTCTAAACTGCGCCTTTGGTCTCGGCATATGCGTGTACGCCACCAAAAGTAGCACCCTGTAAATTTTCTCTACCTATCAGTGGAAAGGTATGCATCTTGGCGTATTCGCGAAAAAAATACACCCAGAGTGTCGAGCCACTAAGATCCATGCTACTAGATAGCCACATGTGTACACCCATGTGTCGTAGCAGTAAAGTTCAATTGCTGCCAACTATTACCACTACTAATTACTTTATGCTCCTATATCCATATAAGAGAAAAACACAGTGGAAGCTTTTGTGATCCAAATCAAATGATCATATATGTTATTTTTAGATCACAAGACGATACATGGTCACCAGTCGAGTCAGATAGTTGGTACCATTTAAGCCGACATGCAAGACCCTCTTGTTTGCTTGTATATGCATGGTTTGATCGTATTAGGGTGGTCGGGCTGAGGCTTGGGAGGCACAGGGAATTCAGGCCGTGCATGTCTTTCATGAGTAGCTCATATCACTATTGCATAGTGTGTATTTGTTTACACTATGCTTCATGACAATTGAGGAGTATGGAGTGCACAAGAATCTTGTGTTTATTCCTCTTTAGTATGAAGGTCACATTACAAGCCAGTTTGCTTGGGACAAGCTTCAGGAAGGAGCTCCGAGAAGGCATATATGCAACTCATCCGACACACGGCTTACAAGGCTATTATGCTAAACACTCCTTAGCATTCAGCACTTGGATTTCACAAGCAAACCTCGGCATCCAACGGTCATGTTGGCGGCATGTTGTTGAGCTCCCGTGCAGGGTACTGCTGTTGACGCTGGAGAAACTGGTTGCCGCATGGCTCGTGGTCTCACAAGTTCTGTAGGGAGGAGCTCATATACTTTATGTATGTCATTGCATGCATTCCAACGGAGTGGACCGGTGAATAACAAAGAGTATAACTAGCAATTATTGTCCATTTTTTCAATCTTCCCAATGAAGAACATATACCCATCTTTAGCGGGCAACATGTGTTAATTAGTGGTTTGGTCTGATCTTATTTCACGTTGAGATGTATAAACATACATCATGATCGATGTCCTCATATTTTTAACTTAACAATTTGATTCAACTTGAAATATTATTTTTCTTTTCTTCAAAGGAGGTTAACCCGCCATCCTCTGCATCATTACGATGCACACACCATTCTTGTTAATTATTTAGAAGAGTGCATAATAAATACAACCACAGTTGAACAATTACAAGATATGGGATAAACACCTACGATTTAATCGACTTCTTCTACAACAATGCCTTCAAGAAGGGATAAACGTCCTCATGTTATCGCTGCCACGTCTGACCGAGGGTCGCTTGCACAAAAATTTAATCCTGGTTGCCAAGCATGACAAGACAAGAACAGAACAATATCAGGTAGGGAACGCCTGACCTTCAACAAGGCAATCATTCCATAGTTGCATCTGGTACACCACTACAGGACGAAAAGACGCTAGCCAATTAGCGGGAATCATCCCACATTAGACCATTGGCATGGCTATGAGGGGGCCGACCACGTATCGGCTCGGGTCTGGTTCCTGCCACTCCACACCGTCATGAGACACACTTCTACATCCACCATACCGTTAGAGTCATTACCTCGTGCTAGATACTAGTGGCGGACTATTGATGCTCCCCTTACACGTGAGCGCCAGACGCCTATGTAGGTACCACGAACCTCCTCATGTGATCAAAACACCGATGCGTCTGTAGATGCACCATCACACCCCTTAATGTCATTGTTGCAGTTATCGACGGTTGCTGCCCCTGCCGCAATGACCAGCAAAAGACATCTCCGACTCCTTGCCTAGTCCGCACATAATATGGCAGTCATTGCCCATGCGGCTATGATGAACGGAGGCCATCGCCAGCACCGACCCCATCGCATCTCAAGGTGGCTGCCATCCGCCCAATGTTTCCTTGTCCACCGGCTGGTGCCTGAACGCTGCTGCCACCATGAGCACAGTCATTATTTTCCCGGTGCTTGGCCGTGCAAGGTGGTGGGCACCAATGTCGACGGAGCATGTCCCTGACCAGCAGAGGAGCCACTGCGGGCTGCGGGTAGCCACGAAAACCTTCATGGCCCCGACACAACCACTTCCACCTCCCTCAAGGCCAAAGTCCAGGGAGCATGCCCCGATGGACTTGCCTCGGCCATGGGAGGTGCTACCAAGTGAGAGAGTCCACTACAGTTCATGGGTGTAAACTGTGGGCGTGTCTCACCTCGGCGAGCATGTACACGACCCATTTAGCTTATCCAAAGAAAAAAAAAGTGCGCTATAGCATAGCACGTGCCTTCAAAATATACTATTTGCATGCTATATCACGCTATAGTGTGCTATTAGCGAGACATTGTACTCCGATTTATTTAGCGAGTCATTTCTCGCTATACACCATAGCATGCTATTAACTGTGCTATAGCGCACTATATTTTTAGTGATCTCATCACATCCACGTACCATCACATGCCTCGAGCGCACACGGACACGACAATAGGGGAGAGCTGTGCGCAACGTCGCCGCCGACATGGTGGACAACATGCACTACATGCATGATGAGTTGAGACTTGAGAATTGAGATAGCTCATGGTACTATATATCGCAATTAGGGGAGATATCAAAAACTTAGATATGTGTACATAAGCAGAAGTTGAGAATTGAGATAGCACATGGTATTAGATAGCTCATGCTTCTCTAATTATTTATTAGCCTTTGGGAAACATGGGGGATTCAACATGCGGATTATAATTGTTTCAATTGACAGACCGGCAACCAGGTACTTTTTTCATGGAAAGCTCTTAGCGAAAATTCGAGTGAGACCACGGGGCAATCTTCACTACACATGAAGACATGTAACAAATGTAGTGGATAATTTGTAATTGCAGCTTTGGCACCATGTAGTTGTTCACATATCACCAGCCTGCTTGCGTACACTGATTGTCTAGCTAGGAAGCTAGGGTGACTTCAAGGCCAGTCAAGACTCGAGACCCGACTTCAATACTTTTGAGTTCGGGTACATATTGTTGGTACATATAGGTGTCTTAAAATACAATCATCCAATTTGCAGGCAAGGTGGCTAGGGAGTGGTTGCTTCAGGTTATTTGATGCATGTTCTTAGGAGATCTTGGCTGAATAAGTAATAAAGATGGATGTATGCATAGGCTGGGGGTTTCAATTAGTCACGGCTAGTCGCCAATTAATCGGACGAACCTCTGAGCTGGTAGGCAGGCGGGAGGAAACTCACCTTGACCTGGTGACTGATAAATATGAGTACCTAAGGTAGAAACATTTTGGCTTCTAATATTTTTTTTGTTGTAATCTTTCAGTTGAAAGTTTCAGTAGGGTTTTAGGTGTTGAAAAGTTCAGTTTCGACAGTAGTGATTTTCGTCTGTTTCATCAGAGAACAAACCGAGCTGTGACTCGGTGTAGCTAGTTAGGTTTGCGGCGCCCTAACCCGATGGTGGGATGGCGCGATGGAACAGTCATTGTACCACTAATGATGCTTAGTAAAAGGCTACAGGATTTGGTTCCACCAATGATGCAAGCTGAACTCAGCTGCATCACCAACGAATGTTTTTCTATGTCATAACTCTGATATATTTAATAAGGAATAATCAAATTCTGTATACTTTTGGATACATAATCCTTTTCTTTTGAAAAAAACATATTTCGCTAGCAGGTAAGTATTCGAACAGTTTTCTTTCTTTCAGGAGTGAATCTGTTGCAAACTGCCATATGTACAAACAATCATAAGACTTATTTGGACGTAATTATTTATAGCTGCTAAGTCATCAGTACAACGTGGTGACCCAAGTACAAGCTTGCCATTCGATTTTTTGCTTTGCTTTCCATCAGTAACTTCTTAGGAGTATAATTAAGGTAATTGTTGTGCTGCTTAATAATTATATGACTTATAGTGCATCTGGAGTTGGTTGCAGCGTTACGATGTAGTTTTATTTGAAATTACATTTGTATTTACAACATTACATTGCAGGCCAAAACTAAGAAAATTGCAGTATTTTTTCTATAGATTGGGATTTTTTGCTCTTATATCTTGATTGCAGGCAAATTCTAGAAAATGTAAGCGTGCACCATGAGATATTTTTTTCATGTTCATAAAGCCAAAGAGTATGCTTTTGCTTGTTGTGACCTATCATTGGACTTTTTTCTTTATGAAAATGATCCAGTTTGGATGATCTATTTCTCAAAATATGACATAATATTGACGCTTCGGTAGAACAAAAGTAAATAATTCATCACATTGTTTAGATTAGTTTTGTCTGTAGTAATTAAATTCGAGTGGACGCGGATTAGTTGTTTCATGAGTCAGGACAAAGTGGTCAAACATGAAAGGATTCGTGTGCATAGAAACTATACAGTAGTTAAAGTGTGATTTCGTTAGTGATGGGGTTGAGTTTACCTTACATGATGGTGGACCAGATCCTTTACCCTCATGGATTAAAGCCAATGAAAAAAAATCTCCGTAGATTAAGAAATACTTTTTCCTATTTAGGCAATCTTTTAATTATTCTCTTAAATTGTGACAAGCAAAACAAATTCATTGTTCATATGTAAAATTATTTTTTGTGGTTTACATTAATATGTTGAATATTAGCATTGTGGGATTACAAATGCAGCCGTGGGAATCCACGGGTTGACGACTAGTATAGTGTAATTTCTAAGGACCCTGGACAGGTAGCAATAACTCAAAGCAGTTCTAGCAGAGTCGTCATATGCCGCCACATGGACTCTGTCACGCGGGTGCACAAATACAAAAAATCGCTGAACCGTTGCCATAATTTTTTTGAGTTTTTGCTTGTGATTTCCTTCAATTTTGATGGGGTAATTGAAGCTCAGTTTAATCTAACTAGCACATGTAGCAGCACGACAACTAGCAACCATATTACTTACTCCCTCTATTCCATAATTAGTTTGTCTTTATAGATTAACTTTGAACTAAAAACAGGATAATAATTATGAAACGAATGGGAGTAGCAACTGTATTACTGGTCAAAATGCATCGCGTATCATAAAATTTGCGACTTGAAATATCGTTAAGCGACATTTTTAAAATATGCTACCACTGCTATGACATAACGGCCATCCATGATGTCTCTCCTCATTGTCACCCACCTCCTCCTTGTTCCAATGGAGATCGTCGAGGTAGGCCTAGGGCTCAGAGTTAAGATCCATGGACGCGAGCTGCTCCTGCTCCTAGTCGTTGGTTCAAACGGGGCAGAATCGCTCGAGATTCACTTCTCGGGACGGCATACCTCCCCTTCGAGCTCGGAGAGCCGAATCAAGAGTGTTACCGGGTCCAGGGGCTCTAGCTCCTCGACATCGTTTGGGGTGTCGTCGATGTGCCTCGTGTTTTTGAGAAGCACGGAGGCACCCGACACGCCAGATCCACTGTGCCAGGCTCGCCTGCCGGCTGCCACCACCGGAGCTTCCATCTCCCCCACGCTAGATGCAAGGGAGCCTCCATCTAGCCCACTACCACGGGAGCCACCATCTCCCCTGCGCCAGCCACCAAGGGGAGCCTCCATCACGCCCACTACCACGGAAGCCTCAATCTCCCCTGCGCTAGCAACCAAGGGAGCCTCCATAACGCCCACTACCACGAGAGCTTCCATCTCCCCTGCACTAGCCACCAAGGGAGACTCCATCACGCCCACTACCACTGGAGCCTCCATATCGCACGCGCTCAATGCCATGGGAGGAGGATGCATCAATGTCATGGTTGTGTCTTGAATGGGAGGTTCCACACTACCACCAAGTTTAGCCAATGGGTAGTGTCCTTCCATGATGACATTGTCACTAATAGATGGGACGGAAAGAGCCGGCGAGGTTGAGGGGCAGGGAGGTTACGACTAGGGTTGTAGTGATGGCGATGCGTCGCCGCAAGGCTTCTATAGCCGAGGACTGATGCCGACTGGTGGCCATCCGAAGAGCCACCTCGGGAATCTGAGGGACTATTCGTTCCATTAATGGATGGATTGTTAGCCGTCACATCACCCCACTCACCGGTGGCTAGTATGTGCATGGCGGGGTGTGTAGGGGTCCACTACTAAAAATACCGGTCGTGGCATTAGGAGAAAGAAGTTGAAACTTGCCTCCCGCACTGATGGTCAGACTTGGAGCAAGTTCCAAATAGGACTTCGACAACCTCCAAGTTTGAGGCTACGAGATTGTTTATGGAGCGAGCTCCATAAATTATGGCAATATGGAGGCATATGGTGACACTGCTAGAATGCCTTTTTCTCCCAAAATTGCCATATTGGCAGTTATTATGGTTACCCGGCCAATATGACCACTCTACAAGAGTTGCTCTAACAAAAGGAAATATTGGCGATTTTTTTTGTCCCTCTGATACATAATTAGGGTCACGGTGTTGAATTGTGGTTGAAGTAACCTTACTTGAAAACCACGACACTTATTTTGGATTGGAGTGAGTAGCAAAACAGTGCCAGATAACGTAGAAATGTGCATAGAAAAAATAGCTCAAGCGAGAAAATAATACACTACAATTTAAAACCGTTTGCTCAGCATGCCATTAAAACCTTGCTTTGGCCAAGAAAAATAAGTGCCAGAGGACATCTAAATGAATCTTCGAACAGAGCTACCCGGGTTCCAGGTCGTCGCCATCTTCCGCCCCCGGGTTATTAGCGGCAGGGGCAACATCCTCTAGCTTGGAATTTACAATAGCAGCAGGTATCATGGCGTGCTCAACACTGAACCGGCGTTAGAGGCGGCAGTATTCTGTACACAATCTTGCGCGAATGTTCCTCTTTTCCTTGACACCTCCAACTCCAAAATGTTTGTATTTTCATGATTTCTTTTATTCTTCTCTCGTCACTGCACACAATATTGCACGTATGTGTTTCCAGTATGCAGTGTGTGACGATTATTGGAGAACAATCTAGTCTTTCGCTTGTGTTAAGGCTGAATCGAATCCACACAATGGGACATATATATGTAGGAGCATACAAGAATGGTACGCTCCCTCCATCTGCGGTGCACATGGGGATCCATGTGCCAATGTATCTGTATTCATTCATATAGTTATTGTACACTCGCAAATATAAATCTTTTTTGATAGTAGTAATTCTATGTAGATGCATCCTGGCACAATCTTTTCTCGCTCATCCTTTTTCGGTACAGGAGTTTTTTTAAGGATTTTTTGGTACTAGATTTCCTCGGCCCTTATAGGCGCTGAATTTCAAAGACTATTGTGCTGCCCATCTTGTCCGTTCAAGTCTTGTGCACACACCATGATTTAGCAAAACATAAGAAAATGAGCACGAGCCAATAAAAACTCTGTTCATTTGGGAAATGGACGTCAGAACGAAAACTTGTGCTAACACTTATGATATTCGTAAATAGGGAGAAAATGAGAGAACATTTTATTTTCTTCTGATACTTTTCATTTTTTAATATGTCGACATTGCATAAACTCAAGTTAAGTTTTGCAAAAATACCTTTAGTCATATGCGTGCGAGGCAAAAGGAAAAGCAACAGTTTGTGTGAAAGATGGTAAGTAAGAGAGAACAACAATCCATTTAAAGAATCAGTTCATAGATGCAACTCATCACCACCATTCCGTTCATCGACATTTCATCATCTAAACTAGCGGCATTGCATGGGTGAAATCGAGAGTACTACGTACCTTCTTTTGTGAGTAACTAATTCAGCAAAACTCTGACGACAATAGCATGATTATGAAATGTATGTAGCCACACAAAAACAAGCAACAGTTTATCTACCAGATATCAAAGTCTGACGAGAATGGCATGATGATGAAGTTGTGGTTTTATGCCTTGATATCACCTGTCAACACAGAGCTCCTCACTAGCCGCTGCTTGTAAAAGACCTAGTTCATATCGGATGAAATCCCACAACTGATGGACCGACATAATTGGTAAAATATGAGAAAAATGAGCCCTGAGCCAATAAAAATGAAAAAAGGTTGTGCAAATGAAAAATTATGCTAACGCCAAGTTGCCTACAATGTTACATCTATTTGTTGGTGATTTTATTAAATGAGTGAAGTGAACTGTAGGTCCTTAAACTATTTCAGGGGTGTCACATAGGTCCTCGAACTATGGAAGTCGTCATTTAGGTCCTCGAAGTATAGTAAGTGTATCATCCAGGTCCAAAATCTCACTAACCCCCTCTAAATGGCCAGCTGGCATGGTGAACAGTGCGAAAAATAAAAAAAATATGAACAAAAAATCTGAAAATCTTTGGCATCGAAGATACCCCTGATGCGTGAATAGTAAAAATGTTCATTAATTAAAAAAATGTTCGCGAATACGAGAAAAATATTCGCGACTTTAAAAAAGTTCACAAACAATAAATTTGAAAATATGTTTGCGAACCACAAATATTGTTCGTGGGTATGGAAAAAAATGTTTGCGAACCACAAAAATTCGTGACTTTAAAAGATGTTAGTGAACTTTATATTAAAGTCGTAAATATTTTTTCCAAATTCATCGTTCGCGAACATTTTATTAAAGTACGAATATTTTTTCCAAATTTATCGTTCGCGAACATTTTTTTAAAGTCATGAATATTGTTTCCAAATTCATCGGTCGCGAACTTTTTCTAAACTCACGAATATTTTTTAAAAGTCGCGAATATTTTTCCCAAATTCATCGTTCGCGAACATTTCTTTAAAGTCATGAATAATTTTTTCCAAATTCATCGTTCGCGAACTTTTTTCAAAGTCGCGAATATTTTTTCCAAATTCATCGTTCGCGAACATTTTATTGAAGTCACAAATATTTTTCCAAATTCTTCGTTCGCGAACTTTTTTTAAATTAATGATATTTTTACTGTTCATGCGCCAGGGTCTCTTCGATGACAGAGGATCTCAGTTTTTGGATATTTTTTTATATTTATTCTTTGTCGTGTACTGTTCATCACGCACAGGAATTCAGGACTGTTTGCCGCACACTGTTACGGTTACTGTTTACGTGGCAGCTGGCCAGTTAGAGCCTGTCAGGGAGATTTTGGACCTGAATGACACAGTTACTGCACTTTGAGGACCTAGATGACGATTTTTATAGTTCGAGGACCTACATGACATCCCTGAAATAGTTCAAGGACCTACAGTGCACTTCACTCTTATTAAATTTCCCGAAGGTGGAATTGGGAAAATGAAAGAACTAGATATGTTGAAACATGTTAGAGGCTTTAAACGCCTAATTCAATTTCTCCAAGATTTCCGTCAGCTTGATAGATAGATAGATAGATAGATGGATGGATGGATGATGCCACCATGAGAAGTATCAATATACATAGTTTTAAGCAGTTGACGATCTTATCGTGATTCCATTTCGTGGTTACCATGGTTATCCCAATTTGCATTTCATTACCAAGTTTCGTCCAAAATATGTCTAATATTTCGTGTCTAAGTGGGAAATCCAACCACCCACAGAGGAAAAAAGTCCGATTGGTATACAAAATCTTGATGTGGCCAAGTGTTTGCAATAAGCAGACGGTTTTATAATGAAAATAGGAGTAGAGTAATTCCCAAGTCACGTGGTCTACCACTCTCTCAAATATATATACATGTGCCATTAACATGGGGAACCACTATAACTGTACTTTAAGCTCAATAATGATTGCTGGTGAGATACTACACATAGAAACAGCTGGTGTACGCATCCACGTTCCTTTGTAGAGTGACCGCCAGTCCTACATCAGTCCATAAAAATATAATGGACAATACCTTACGTGTACAGCCACCACTATGATGTGCATTGCATGTCTAAGATTGTAAGGCATCATGAATTTCAATATTCAAGGAAAAGCTAATCGTTGTGAGCAAGCAACAGATTTTGCACCCTCGCACTTATCTTTTGCAGTAGACCAACATCTAGTTAGTTCTTCAAGCGGTTCTGCATGTACAATTTGAAGTTGTCTTTCTTCGCACGTATTGCCTGAATGAGGAGCATCAATTATGAATCTAGAGCAGTGATGACCAAAGGTTTGGATTTTGCCCGGAATTTCCATTTTTCGTCCGAGATACGCCCATTCCGTCGAGGCCCGGTATAGATGCAGGCCGGCCAAAAAATTCGGTCCTTTTTGAATTTCTGGCCCAGCCCACAGCCCAGCGTACCTCGCACTGTCGTATATAACTCCCTACGAAGCCTCCCAACCCTAATTTTTAATCTTCCGTCCTCCACTCGTCGTTACAGTGGGTGGCGGCGGCTGTCGGCGGCGGAGGCAGCGCCGCCTCATCCCATCCTTCTCCACCGGCAATCCACATCCTCCTCCTCCTTTCCCTACTTCCAAGCCACTTCTTCCATGGAGCATGGAGAACTGGGTCAATGGCGGATGTAGGCGCCGGCAGTGCTAGAGAACCAGATAGATGTAGTCGCCGTCGTTTGAGGTGCAGCACCACGTCTTGGGAAGGCCATCCCTCCTTTGTATATTGTTTTGAGCTTCATGATAATTGGAGACCCAACTTGTACCCTGCGATTTTTAATTCTGGAATCCGTTGATTCTTCTTCAATTTTCCTCTTGTTCTGTTTGGTTAAGCCTTCTTTCGTTCAAATTTCGGCCATTTTCGTTCAAATTTCGGTCAGGTTTTGTTCTAAAATTTCAAATTTTATTGTGTGCTTTTCGTCCAAGTTTTTCCGAAAATTTCCGAAAAACCGAATTTCGTCCATTTCGCCGGCCACGGGTAAAAATCACAAACAGAAATCCAAAACCTTGGTGATGACGAACTACACAACACATTCGCATACTTCTCCAAGAGACATCCGTGGATTCTAAAAGTGTTCGGAGAATAATCTTCATCTTGACCGCCCACATGCCGTAGATTGCGTCAGTGAGCATCGGGTAACCAATGGGGATGTTGCGATGCGCCAGTACGTTGGCACCGCCTGTTCCTTCACCACTGGTTGTCGACTTGCCGCCCATCTTCACCTTGTCGCCTTGGAACCGCCGTCGCCGGACATGACCGACTCCTTATCACTGTCCGTCATCGTAGATCGTCGAGGCTCTAGATACCAATTGTTGGATTTAGAATGCCGGATCCAATCAGCAGGAGCTATACGTATGTACGTGCAAGGCTAAGAACGAAGCACACAAGCAGGCTGCTTAATTTATTTCTTCTCAATCAATAGCACATGCACGTATCTCGCCGTAGACCTGCGTACGTGTGCTTGACCTTGGCTAGCTAGCTTTCTCTTGACTCATTCTCACAAACTCATTGCAAGTTGACAAAATATATATTATTGGATTCACATTGAAATGTAGTAGCCACTGGGCTTCCGCCTTGTGTTGCTGACTGGGGAGGCCTTGAGTGTCTCATTGTTGGTCTCAGCCTCTCCTGCAATAACTTATCTGCAGTTCAAAGGACATGGATGATGTACTTATGGCTTCAAGCGAAACCATTTAGGATTCCAATTCCTTGTCGTGCTCTCATAGCCGCAAAAAAATAAATGAAAATGAGCAGACTGAAGAAGTATATATTAATACGTTGAATCTCTTTGGAAATTATCTATCACCTCGACAGTTGCTTCTTTTATTATCTCCAGCTAAAGCTATAGGACCAGTACCAAGTATATATAACATTTTTGAGAAATTATGGTCAGTGTGTATTATTGAAACACATGGTTTAGCTCTATGAATAGCAAACGTCAGTTCTTTTGGCAAGCTATGGAGAGCAACTAGGATTTTGTTTTGTTTAGAGTAATGCATCACACATGGCTTTTTCTCTCTATCCTTTCATGTTGGAGCTAACTAGGTACTAGGCTTGAGAGTCAATCAGGAACTAAGGCAGGCTTTCAACCCAACCATAGCGGGTGTCCAACTGGCTCAACCAAGCTTTATATTGACTCAAAGTAGGATTCCCTAGATTTATTTGGATTAGTTGATGGTCAGTCGACCGAGGCTCTTCTCGCTCGCATGACGGGACTGTCCAACCTGTTGAGGGACACCGGCACGCAGTCGCTAGGGACTTACCTGAGACTGATGACTGGGTTGGCAAGGTTAGCGTCTACTGCGGTGGAGCTATCCCCTGCACTGGTCATTCAGCGCTGCGACGAGGTCTTCAAACTCGTCCAGCTGTTTAACAAGGTCTTTAGCGTCCATGGTCTTTTTATCTCCTGCAATGTGGCTGGTGCGATTTTTATTGTTCGGTAATGAGAAACTACCAGACAAAATTTCCAAATGAAACATTAATCGAAAATTGCAACTGGCACACCACACTTTTTTGCAAAAACGGCGGAACGCATTGGGAGCCACCTGATCGAGATCTCGTGGTTGCCTACAGCCTCGTCTCCCGCAACTGCAACAACTAGCTCCGCCTCGTCGCCCGCGCGCCGCATCGCAGCAGAGAGAGATTGAGACGTGGAACGAGAAAGAAGTGGAGGAGAGGGAAAGGCGGCCGGACGGGCGCTGACTTGGCGGCAGCGGTCGCCAAAATTACCAGACGAAATTTCAAAATGAAACATTAATTTAAATTTTTTCCCAGATAAAATACGTAGAAAGCAATGTATTTACACGCTAAACAGAAATCACAACGACAGCCATTCATAAAAATGTCTATTAGCCCAGCGATTACATAGAGAGTGGCGTGCACACTCTGCGCTTCAGCTCCTCCTTGCACGCGGCCTCCTCGGTACGTCGGCTCGCCGCATGCCACTCCCCGCACACGGCTCGCTGCGCCTCACATGCAACTAGCCCTCCTAAATATCAATTGATTGGAGTGTATAATGTCCTGTTTTCGTTTAAAATTCAGGTAGCTGCAAACCGGTGAGCTGGCTGGCAAGGCCTATAACTATGGATAGTCAGGGCGTCAAGCCCGGCTTCGCTCGTATGTAGTCTTAACCAGACCCCAGCTTTAGGCCATGTATAGTGTCCGATGCTTCTAGATCAGGGTTTGAAGAAATTAATAGCATAGTTTCTCAAAAACAAGTAACAGAGTTTAGGAAAAACGTGTGTGTTGCCTGTCTAACGCCCCACACCATTAATCCTATCTACAGCACCTAACGCCTCACACCCTTAATCCTATCTAGTGATCTTCAAACGAATTTCCTGAATGTTCGACGGTGTGGTTCGGCATCGTTGCTGAGGGAGATTAATAAGCATGCGAGCATAATTTGACCAAAAAAATCCCAACAGTAAAATGAAAATGACAATACAAGTTACTGTCAGAAGAAGGAGCAATTCTAATACTTATATATTCTATCCTCAAACGTGCATTGCTGATTACAATGGTCTCATGAGCCATGACAAGCATACTCAGGCCTACATAAAGGTATATACACAGTGACTTATTCTAGGTATTAGATACCTAGGAATCCATGACGCCGGGCGATACATAGCGTATTGAAAGCGATCACGCCGCCGCCACTAGGAACACTTCCTTTTGCCGCTGTCCTCCAGCGGCTCCCCTATGCCGACGACCTCGGTCGTTGGTGGTGGTTGGCGGGGGGGGGGGGGGGGGGGGGGCGGGGGGGGGGGGGGGGGCGGGGGGGGGGGGGGGGGCGGGGGGGGGGGGGGGGGCGGGGGGGGGGGGGGGGGCGGGGGGGGGGGGGGGGGCGGGGGGGGGGGGGGGGGCGGGGGGGGGGGGGGGGGCGGGGGGGGGGGGGGGGGCGGGGGGGGGGGGGGGGGCGGGGGGGGGGGGGGGGGCGGGGGGGGGGGGGGGGGCGGGGGGGGGGGGGGGGGCGGGGGGGGGGGGGGGGGCGGGGGGGGGGGGGGGGGCGGGGGGGGGGGGGGGGGCGGGGGGGGGGGGGGGGGCGGGGGGGGGGGGGGGGGCGGGGGGGGGGGGGGGGGCGGGGGGGGGGGGGGGGGCGGGGGGGGGGGGGGGGGCGGGGGGGGGGGGGGGGGCGGGGGGGGGGGGGGGGGCGGGGGGGGGGGGGGGGGCGGGGGGGGGGGGGGGGGCGGGGGGGGGGGGGGGGGCGGGGGGGGGGGGGGGGGCGGGGGGGGGGGGGGGGGCGGGGGGGGTCGCTGGATTCCTGTGTGTTGATTGTTTTAGCCATTAGTAGCTTAGGTATTGGTTTGTTCATCGTCTTGGTTTCGACAACGATGATGGTGGTGCTGAATAAATATTCTTCAGATCCTACCCCGATGAGGCAATCGGTGCTATGGTTGGAATGGATTTGGAAACCAGTATGTTCAAGGAATGATGGTGCTGCAACGACGGCGCTCTTGTGGTGGACCCGTCTCCTCAGGTTCCGCCATTGGGACGGCGTCTGCTCCAGTGCCGGCACGAAGCTTGGGAGGCAGTCCAGGAGCGGATGCAAATTGTAGTCTATATCGGCAACATTCTGGAAGACGGTGGATCATGTGTTGGGTCCGTGATTCGTGGATGGCAGGTATGGTTTCCTCCTTCGATGTCTTAGTCGTGTGGGGGTGATAGATCTAGAGTTTGATGGCATATCCATGGTGTTTTCATGGCTTGATTCATTCAACGGTAATGGTTTCTCCTTTGGCGAGCCACACCTTGGAGGTCAGCAAAACTGCTTATCAGCGATGGAGCCACGTCGAGCTCGGTTATGGAGGAGACCCGTCATGTTTTCCTTTGTTGGCTACTATGGTCGTGCCAGAGGCACATGACGGGTGTTGGTCTCAGGGTAAGAGTCCATCCCTGAGATTGTGCCCTACTTATCCACTCTCATAATGCGCCAACGGCGGAAGCCTTGGCTCATGCGTACAACTCTTACAGGACAAGCTTAGATTGCGGACATACATGACACTCTCATCTATGTGGCTACCGTCGAATAAGCCGCCTTATGGAGATGGATTCATGTGATTGTGCTCACTCAATATCCCGACAAGCTTTACTGGAAAAAGACATCGAAAGGTGCATGCATATCCATCTCTAGCTACAGGGCGGCTAATCAATGGAGCGACAACTTGCCCCTCTGGCATCTCATTTGGAAAACTGGGCACCGACGAATGCGAAAACATTCCTTTTAGATATCCGTCAACCGCTGATGGACAACCAACCGTCGTGCACCATGACCTATCCCATGACCCAATTTGCAAACTTTGCAACCAGGAGAACAAGACCCTTCACCACTTTCTCATGTGTTGATTCTTCCCTCGCACCGCTTGGCACGACAGGATGGCCTGGTGCCACCTACCAACATTATTGTCGACAACAACTAGTTTTAAATTCAAGTGCAAATGAAGTTGTAGTATGTGTTACATGATGGTTAGTAAATCCTAACCTGCTCTTGTGTGCAAGTAGTTGTCCACTTCTATTTGTGGATCCTCTCATATCCTCTGGTTTGGATATCCCAATTGAGGTAGTTTGTTTGTTTATAGTTGTGCATTTGTGGGAAATTTCTTCCTATCGAGATGATCTATTTTGCCACCTTTTTTATAGGTCACTGGTATAATACTTTTGCATACACAAATTTCAAGAGGTTGTTTTTTGAGCTAAAAGGATCTTCTGCTGGATACGTTTCTAACTAAAACCAAGCCTTATATTTTTCTCTTTTTTCAATTATGTAATATTGGACTTGTATGAACCAACAGATGTATGTGTGCATGTAGACATGATGGATCTTTGTGCTTTTAGTTGTCCTGTAATACAGGACTTGTAACCCAATGTATGAATGTTGGCTTTCCCAGATATATACATGGATATACATTATTTCTTAATTAGTATTCATGTGTGTTGTTACATATATGTATGGAAAAAATGAAGTGCACATAAATGATTGTTGATGAACTATATTATAGGGGATTTGTTTGCTTTATGAGGCAATAATTAGAGGCAAAAGCACTGCGGGGAACTATCCTATCTGCCCCGAATTGCCAAACTGCAGGGAAACATCTGTGTGCCGGGAATAGTTTTTACTGCCAGCAAAGATGAAAGCATCTAGGGCAGTTAACTGCCGGGGTTTCTCCTAACTGCCGGAATTTTCTTTCCCAATAGGACTTTCAAGGGCAGTTCATAATTGCTGGCAAAGAACATTCCCGGCAGTTTGTCTGCCTCCACTAGCATGTTTTCCCGGCAAATATGATGCCCCCCTTAAATTTGCCATGGTGTAGTGACAGTAAGCCTAGTGCCCTTTGTAATGCACTCGCCGTACGCGTGTTCTTGGCATTCATGATGAGCATGACTTTGGCGGAAACTCTTCACGCGCCACTTCTTTTTTTTTTACACAAATCTCTTTACTCCGCAAAATCTCTCTCACACACTATCTGCCGTCGCACTGTCGTTAATTATTCACCGCTGTCACCGGCCTCCTCAACACCCTCGGCACTCACGAGCCTCCTCCCGCACCATCACCGCCGTCCACCTCCACCCACACCCCACTGTTCATACGAACCCAACACACACCCCACTGCGCGCCTACAACACCTCCTCTCATGCTCGTCCCCGAGATTTTTGAGCATTGCCACCTCCTTACCTCCACTAACCCAACTAGGGAACCCCTTCCTGGGCTCATCACCGGCTGCCGCTCTCCTCCCTAACCACAACCTGAGAGGTACACGACCTCTCCCTCAAGATCAGCCCTGGCATGTTTCCACTTGGTAGAGCATCAAGATGTTTCCCCTTTCGCCGACATCCTCTGCTGTGACGCCCCCGATTTAATCGTACACTAATCATGCACGCAAATGTGTACGATCAAGATCAGGGACTCACGGGAAGATATCACAACACAACTCTACAAATAAAATAAGTCATACAAGCATCATAATACAAGCCAGGGGCCTCGAGGGCTCGAATACAAGTGCTCGATCATAGACGAGCCAGCGGAAGCAACAATATCTGAGTACAGACATAAGTTAAACAAGGTGCCATAAGATGGCTAGCACAAACTGGGATACAGATCGAAAGAGGAGCAGGGCTCCTGCCTGGGATCCTCCTAAGCTACTCCTGGTCGTCGTCAGCGGGCTGCACGTAGTAGTAGGCACCTCCAGAGTAGTAGTCGTCATAGGCAGTGGCGTCTGGCTCCTGGGCTCCATCGTCTGGTTGCATCAATCGAGTAGAGATAGGGGGAAAAGGGGGAACAAGGCAACCGTGAGTACTCATCCAAAGTACTCGCAAGCAAGGAACTACACTACATATGCATGGATATATGTGTAAAGGGCCATATCAGTGGACTGAACTGCAGAATGCCAGAGTAAGAGGGGGATAGCTAGTCTTAACGAAGACTACGCTTCTGGACTCCTGTCTTGCAACAGGTAGGAGAGGACGATCTGAAGTCCTCCAAGTAACATCACATAGCAATAATCCTACCCGGCGATCCCCTCCTCATATCCCTGAGAGAGAGCGAACACCGGTTGTATATGGCACTTGGAAGGGTGTGTTTTATCAAGTATCCGGTTCTAGTTGTCATAAGCTCAAGGTACAACTCCAAGTCGTCCTGTTACCGAAGATCACGGCTATTCGAATAGATTAACTTCCCTGCAGGGGTGCACCATCTTACCCAGCACGCTTGATCCCATTTGGCCGGACACACTTTCCTGGGTCATGCCTGGCCGCGGAAGATCAACACGTCGCAGCCCCACCTAGGCACAATAGAGAGGCCAACACGCCGGTCTAAACCTAAGCGCGCAGGGGTCTGGGCCCATCACCCTGAGCACACCTGCACGTTGCGTATGCGGCCGGAAGCAGACCTAGCCTAACAGGCGTTCCAGTCCAATCCGGCGCGCGCCGCTCCGTCGCTGACGTCTGAAGTACTTCGGCTGATACCACGACGCCGGGATACCCATAACTACTCCCGCGTAGATGGTTAGTGCGTATAAGCTCGTAGCCAACTCAGATCAAATACCAAGACCTCGTTAAGCGTGTTAAGTAACCGCGAACGCCGAACAGGGCCAGGCCCACCTCTCTCCTAGGCGGTCTCAACCTGCCCTGTCGCTCCGCCTCAAAGATCCACTCGCGGGTGCTCCATCAGCCGACCCGACTTTAGTCTCCACATGTATCATGTATAAGTATATAGTATATATCCGTGATCAACTCCCGAGTGATCACGGCCCGATAGTATAGCACGGCAGACGGACAAGAATGTAGGGCCACAGATGAATGTACTAGCATCCTATACTATGTATATAGGATTGCAGGTAAGGTAGCAACAGAAGTAACAAGGACAGGCTATGCAGCAGTATAGGAGTATCCGAAAACAGTAACATGCTATACCACTCTAATGCAAGCAGTATAGAGAAGAGTAGGCGATATCTGGTGATCAAGGGGGGGGGCTTGCCTGGTTGCTCTGGCAAGAGAGAGGGGTCGTCAACACCGTAGTCGAACTGGCCAGCAGCAGCGTCGGTCTCGTAGTCTACCGGAGAGAAGAGGGGGAAGAAACAATGAATACCAAGTAAACAGATGCATATCGATGCATGGCATGTCAAGAAGCGATGCTAGGCGTGCCCTAACGTGGTATGAGATGGTACTGGTTAAGGGGGGAAACATCCGGGAAGGTATTCCCGGTGTTACGAGTTTTCGGGCAGAGGAGCCGGAGGGGGAAAGTTGCAGGTTCGATAGGTTAGGGGGGTGTGGCGGACGAACGGACTGCGGATCCGGATTCGTCTCGTAGTTCTGAGCAACTTTCATGTTGAAAATATTTTAATCCGAGTTACGGATTAAAAGATATGATTTTTTAAAGATTTTATTAATTTCTGGAATTTAATTAATTAATTTATTAATTCGAAAAAATGTACTTATGACGTTAGCATGACGTCATGCTGACGTGAGCAGTCAACAGGGTTGACTAGGTCGACCCTGACATGTGGGACCCGTTCGTCATACACTGTTAACTCATTAACTTAGTTAAGTTTAATTAACAGTAGTTAATTAGGTTAATTAGTCATTAGATTTAATTAATCAGGATTAATTAAATTAATTAATTACTTAATTAATTAATTAATTAATTAATTAGTTTTATTCATTTTTATTTATATTTATTTAAATCTCATTTTCCTTTTCTTTTTTATTTCAAAACGTTCTGCGGGTGGGGCCTGCATGTCATAGTCAGAGAGGGGGG
>LR880971.1:11106759-11127143 GCA_904067115.1 Aegilops sharonensis | reverse complement strand
TCTCTCTCTCTCTCTCTCTCTCTCTCTCTCTCTCTCTCTCTCTCTCTCTCTCTCTCTCGTCCTCTCTCTGCAATGACGGGAGGAATCGGTCTGGACTGACGATGGCGACGGCGACGCGCCTGATGTCCGCCAGGATCTTGAGGTCTTCCAGATCAGCGTCGACACTAGCATGCGATCGCCGCGCTGCCCGCATCGTATCTAATGCCCTCGGCCGTGGCTACTCCAGTCTCCACATGACGCTCGATTCGCTTGTCGCATACATGTTGGCTCAGCGGTGGCCGCAGCGTCAGCGTGCGCCCATAAGATGGAATACCTCCCAGCAACTCGCGTGATAATTCATCAACGACGGTGATGAACTGGATGATGACCTCTGCCAGGCTGATCATTGGAGCTCACGACACGTCACGTCCGGTGGGAAAAGCTGGCAACGAGGCCCGTGACTGCCCCTCCAACGACAGAAAAGCCTTCATTGTCGAGGTTGCCTCCGAGCACAGGATCCATGCGATGTTGGGGCGTTCGGCATTGAGGACAGCATGATTGGTTTGTCGCCTGTAACCCCAAATGACGAGCCTGGCGTGATCGATGAAGACTATTATGGAGGGGAGCCGCGCGTCCCCGAGCAACCACCAGCTCGCTATGGCTCCAAATCAAGGAGTATCGCTTCCCGGCTAAAGAGACCACACCGCTGCCTGGAGCCGCCGGCAGGCTTCGACTTTGTCGTGAGCGGATAGAGGCAACGAGTGACAACAGTACGTATGCCATGCAAAGTACTCAATCTATTTGACAGACATTTGACTTTCATTCAGATAATCTATGATTCTCTAGCTATATGTCTCATGGTGTACGTGATGCCTTCTTAGCATTTTGATTGAGTTCCTGTGATTCCCCAGCTACATGTCTCTATGTACGTGATACCTTTCTTTGAACATTGTTTTCATTGTATACATAACCACCACTAAGGCCATTACAAAAGAGAAGTTATCATTACTCATTGTCTTTCTCGTGATTTCTGTTAGGGCCACCTACCACACATGCATACACACCATGTTTATCTACTGTAATTTGATGACGTTTACATGCGACACAAAAGAGTTAAGAGTGCACTCGAGAAAAATTTGCTTTGCGGGTACACATTTGCTCAAGGACTGGTGTGCTGAACTTTCAATGATTTCGATTGGTCACTGAGATAATCTTTTCTCCTTTTGTTGATATATGTCTCAAAGAGATTCGTCTTTCCCTTTTTTGTGTTATGTTTTCAACATGAAGAATTTCATACTTTTGAAGTGGATCCATCCAAATGTATATTACGAGTTTCTCAAAATAATCATTATGACATAAAATCATTATATATGCATATTGTTTCCTGTATTTTTCATCTGAGCGGAAGTTTTAGATTTGGGACCAGCTTATTGCATGATCACTAAGAAATTACTGTGTAGTTCATCATTTATATTTTATTGTGTCTGTGTAAACAAGAATTTTGTTGGTTATTTGGCCCACAAAGGTTCTTTCTTGAACAGAGCTTCCTGTGCCCTGGCCGCTGCTGAGAAAATCGACCAGCAAAGAACATGAATGAAGATGGTGATAAGACAGGAAGGAGCCTAGTATGCCACATCCGGATATGAGAGTTTCCCCTCTGTTCTCTTCCCTCTTTCTTAGTAAGTGAATGATTTTAGATTGTTGGGCATTATTCAATTGCTATACGTGTGAAGAAGTTGTACTAAACTATACAACGTGTTTGGTTGGGGGGAGTTGGGGGTAGGGAATGGGAGTTTAAGATTAGTGAGACTATAAATCCGTTGATTGGTTCAGGGGTTTGGGAATTAGCAAGGGAAGGGGAAGGGGAATTAGGAGGGCCAACTCCCATCGATCTCTACCCGGGGAGACCCTGGCAATTCAGCGGAGGAATGGGAATTAGACGTCTAAAAATACATCATTACATATTTGGTGGCCCACCTCCTGCAACAAAATTCCTTCAAACCAACCGGCCAGCGCTAACTACTCCCTGATCTTTAGATGCAACGCCAAATAGGAGCACATCTCACGTAACCTACCCTTCCTTTTCTTTGTTAATGGAAATTATTCCCATAAATAATCTCACCCCGTACCAACGTGGGACTGGGACTAACATGCCACTTCCCAAGCCTAATCCCTCAGCCAACTCCCTCTCATAAATTCCCAATCCTTTTTCCTTAAACTACCAAACATGCTGAGTAATAAATTACTTTCTGTTTTTTCATCTTGTATTCCGCTACTAGGAATTTTCTATCCTAATTACTTCATCCGATTCTGTTCACTTTTTGAAGTCTTAGTTTGTGCAAGAAAAGGCACCAAGAGCACGTGACTCCAATTGAAGATTCACACAATAAACAGCCAGAAGTAGTGGACACTGTTTATCATCTAAGATCGTACTCATGATGATGTTGCACATGAGAAAGTAAAGAGTAAAAGCTGATCATGCTGATAATGTTGACCAGATTTAAATGGTGAAATAGTTGGGACTTGGGAGTATAAGCTCAAGCCGTTGAGAGAGTTCAAGGTATACACTGTCCAGGTTTTCATGCATTCCAGACTGTTGATATGTATATATACACTGAAGTTTGGATTAAATAAACAGTTGGGACTTGGGAGTAGAAGCTTGCTGATGATTACAAATCTTCTAGACAAGATTATGAATGGGCTAGCATTTGAATAAAATAAACATGCATGGACCCTCTAAAGTTTGATTCATCATCTTGAGGTCTGGACAAAAGCACAACTTTGTTTAAATGGAAACTACATGGCCCGGGTTTTATTTTAGTGTTTTATATCAAATAAATGGAAATACATTTGGACAATGATCGGTTGCTACAACAAAGAATGTGTTAATTAATGAGCAGTGGAATTGGATTAGGCCTCACAATTTACAAACAACTCAGAGAATTGAAGTAACAAAAGTATGTGTCACACTTGGATATGTGATTGGAAAGAAAACGAATCATTGAAATGCTTGTGCCTCCCAAAGGAGGCCTACCTGCATTTCCATCGAAGGGAAATGTTCCGAAATATGAGGGTTTTATCGCCGACTATTGTAACTATTGTGTGTATAAAAGTGAGAGACGTGCCTCTCATTATGGTCCATATTTGCTTGCGGGTAAATGTTTAACTATTGTGTTAATAAAAAAGTAGCGATACATCCCTCATTACCTCCCATATTTGCAATCAGGCTAATGTTTCTAGACAGGGTGCTGTTTTGTAAAACACACTAGGATAAGGTATATGTTTGACATGTTTAGGACGAGCCACTAGAACACTTATGTTCCCATTGCAACGCACGGGCAATTACCTAGTCCTTTAAAAAAACAATATCTAATTTCCGTCTCCTCCGGTTTGTCAACAGCATATGATGGGGAAGTCTCCTCCACCTCGCCATGGCCTACCCTGCTGCATCTATGATTTTGGGGATCCAAGGGGTGTCCTCCATTTACTATCTCTCTTTTGTTTGAAAAAACAAGATCTAATTGCCGTCTCCTTTGATTTGCCAACAACCTATGATGAAGAAGCCTCCTCTACCTCGCCATGGCCCCTCTGCTGCATCTATGATTTTGGGGCTCCACGACTACAAAAGTAGGCAGCATTAATGGCCGAAGTTTGGATCATCCGCGTCAGAATTGCACAGTGGTAGAATTAGCCAGGACCTGTACTCTGCTCCAAAGCAAGTTCATTGATCGGAGGTAAGCAACACGATCTTTTCTTTCCCATCTGAGACATGTGCAGATTCGATCACACACATTCTTTTACGGACGATCGAATTCAGGTGTAGGAGCATCGTTCGTCCAGAAATTTTTAGGGGCCATCTATGATTTCGTTTTTATGTATTTTTCAACCTCTCCCAAAATTAAGTTAGTTATCATGTTGTCTTAACAAATAAAAATAGGAGCCATAGCCTGTTCTCCCCACAAATCTACATGTCCTTGCCCATCTTATCAATGATCATCTCCGCCCATACTTCTGTCACAAGTCTGTCGTTGGACTACCTTCATGCTGCCATAATGAACGTGGGCGGGGGAGACATCAAGCATGAAGGTGTTATGTTGACTCACGTGTCCTACTTCTGAGGAAGAAACACAAACAGAGGAAGAAACACGGACATACACTGATGGAAGTAGTTGAATTTTGCAATTTTAATGTCTACCATGGACTAGATCATTAGCATACGAAAGGAGTTGGGTGGGTGGTAGTTGGTCATGGCAATGACGTGGGTGGTAGACTGGTAGTTGGTAATGGCAATGAAGCATCCGTTGGTCCTACAAGCCTACAAGTTCTTAGTTTCGGCTGCACAAGGCGATGGTTTGGTCTACTTCTAATTTAACCCGTCAGCGTTGTGTTCCTATTTAAATCTTACTTTTGCATGAGCTGCATGCGAATTTGAATAATTGAAAAGAAAGGGAAGGTGTGAGCAGGGTCAAATATATACTTCTTGGTGAGAGCCTGCAGACATCTGCATCCAGAACCAAGAAACTATTACCTCTGAAAACATACACACGCTGTTTATGGCACTACCATATATAGCTATTATATATTGAGGATACACCATTGAATAAATTAACAATATACTACCTCCATCCCAAAGTAAGTGTCACTGTGTACATGTATACTTTTCAAGATGGACATTGTATATCATTGTTCTTTCCTTTCACTAGCAGAACCTAATAACCTTTTGAAGAGATGTCAGGTAAGGTTTATTGTACAATATCTCAAGCTCACGATCTGCTAAGAAATTCAAACATCAACAAATTATTTTATTTTTTTGCGAACTAACAAATTATTTCAACTCTATATTATTTCTAGAATATATAATTTATAATTTGAAATTTTTTTATTCGTTCACGTATTTGTCTTCAAGGTTTAAAATTTTAACATGTTGGGCCAATGTGCCAGCCCACTGAGTTTTTTATATGCTTGCCGACATGCGACCAGGTTCCACTATTGATAAACCTTTCTGCTGCAATACGTCAGGTACTGCATTTTAGTTTTCTCTCATTTATTTTCAATTGTCTAGCAAGCTAGATTAATGATGCCTTCTGAGCTCATGATTTTGCTAGGATTTGATACATTGGCCAATTCATTTTACTACCGGTCCATTTCCAGAGCTGCTTAAGTAGTCTGTTAATCTATGTGCTTCTAATTCATGGGAAAGGAAAAATGAGTACAACTTACATCTTGGTCTAAATACACATTTGTAAAACATTTGTAAAAATGAGTACAACTTACATCTTGGTCTAAATACACATCTTGGTCTAAATAAGCATTTGATACAATGAATAATTTCGTTATTCTACTAACTATTCATATTTCGTAAAACATTTGTTCCTAAGTACATGCCGGGTTATTATGTGTGCAATGAATCTTCACAATCTTTGAACCACAATAACCATAGAAACTAACAAGTTCGGAGACTGGAAAATAATATCATTTGACTTCTTTTTGGAAAATACTTCCATGATATTGAAATATTATTATATTTTGTGCAACACATTCACTTTGAAATGTCTATGCAGTTTGCATGGTCCGCATTTAAAACATGAAATTCTATACACCTTAGATGGGTACCTATAAAGAAATGGTATTATTGGGGGTGCACTACAACTAGATCGGATGTCCATATCTTATTCGCTGGAATTATAACGAACTAAGTGAATGTATTGTAGCTGAGTAAGATCGGTTTGGACGTGCTTTCCCGTGATACCAACTCGGCCTTCTTGGGTCTGTCCTGGGCTATGATTTTTATTCTTAGTTGATGAGCAATTCATTTGACGGTTTCTTTCGTATTGTACAAAGTTGTATTCCATGGCGCAAGAGAAAGATGATACGTGCTTACTAAGCACTAATCAGATGTTTTGTGCAACATAACTTATTTTGTGTCATCATTTATTGTGTCATCATTTATTGCAAGTAAAGGTTTTTTATCACATGCAACATAACTTATTCTTACTTTGGAGTTGATGACCTATGTCGAGTTGTGCATATATATAATGAAATAAAAATCGTCATAACCGTAGTGAAAAGTGGGTTCAAATGAACATAAAGAAATACAAAAGCGGGTGGGACAAAGATGACTATAATAATCCACCATAATTCGAGATACAACCTTATTAGGCATACACTGAAGTTACATATTACAATTTCATACAAGTTGACTTCTTTATTTATCTCTATACATATTTCATCTAAACATATTCTGCATATTTATATTTGGATAGTTGATATTGTCAAAGTAATTATGGATAATGATGTGTTTTTTGGGCAAATAGCTAACTAGAAATTAATCCTTCATTTCTTATTCAAGAATCTATCAGATGTTTCTTTTCGTAGATGATCATTGCTTGAAAATGTATTTCTCAACAAAGTGTCGTGGATAATCATTCTTTGAAAATCTTAGTCGCCTTTGGATGAAAAATTGTTTAATATTTCGAAAACAATGTTAGGTATGTATTTAAATGTGTTTCAAACTCCAGCAATTTAGTACATTTTCTTTCAAACGTGATGAGTTTTTAATATTGCTAGCCCGTGCAGGTGCACGGGTTGCTGACTAGTGGTACTAATTGGCCTTAGTCCCTTTCGTTGGAGGCAAGTACTAAACGGGAGGCAACCATGTTTGAAGTAGATTGACCCGCGCCGCTTAATGACAGTGACTGGAGGGGCTGCGAGTCACTAGCAGATCCAGATCCCTTTTTCCAAAATGAAACTAAATAGAAAAAAGTCCAGAGAAGTATATATTGTCAAATTTCAACACGGTTTCAAGAGTTGATCTACGTATTGCAGATTCTGAGGCACACCTCTACTTTCACTTTAATTAACTTATGGTAATTCTACCACTGACAAGGATTCGGAGTCCTCATTAGATTCACTATAGTGCCTACAAATACATCATCCCCCTTCTATGGCTTCATCAAGCTGCAGCAAATCAAATTCGATAATAGTAGGACTAGACACCAAGGCCATGGTGCATACACGCTGCTTTCTACCTTATTGATCAACTGTTCATTTCATGCATTGAGTGACCAGACACCTTGGAGACGTCAAACAAAGGTGACCGAAATCGAAAGGATCCAGACGAAAGTTTGACGACAATGCCAGTTAACTAATTTACTGGCAACATGGGTATTGCCTGTCTACACCTATGTCAATACATCGGTTAATTTTGTTTATCTAGGCCTGAGTCTGCTAGTCATGACTCATGAGACCGTTGTAATCAGCAATTCACGTTTGAGGATAGAATATACAAATATTAGAATTGCTCCTTCTTTTGACCATAACTCGTATTGTCATTCCAATTTTACTGTTGGGATGTTTTTGTCAAATTATGCTCGCATGCTTATTAATCTCCATAACTAACGATGCCGAACCACACCGTCGAACATTCAAGAAATTCTTTTGAAGATCACTAGATAGGATTAAGGGTGTGGGGCGTTAGGTGCCGTAGATAGGGTTAAGGGTGTGAAGAGTAGGACGGGCAATACAGACATTTTTTTTAAGCTCCGTTACTTGTTCGTGAGACACGATGCTATTAATTATCCTCTTCAAACCCCGATCTAGAAGCATTGGGCACTGTGCATGACCTAAACCTGGGCTCTGGTTAAGGCTACACACGAGCGAAGCTGCATCGGTTTTGGCCCTAGCTTCTTAGAAGCTCGCCTTACCCTGGACCTAGACTGAGCCCAGCCGAGCTTGACACCCTGATGATCCATAGATATAGGCCTGACCAGCCAGCCCACCGGTTTGCTGCTACCAAAATTTTACACGAAAACAACATTATACACTGATGGCGGTGTGGTGATCAAGATCTGGTCGGCCAGACGGTGGTGCCTGCACTATGCTACAGCAACCTCCTACAGTTCCACGACGGCAGTGGTCACCGCAAGGTCTTCAGAGAGTGTTCATCTTTTTAGATCTGATGGTTGACTTCAGCAGTGAGATATAAGCTATGGTTGAAGGCTTGACGGAGAGGGATGGTGGTGCAGTGGCGGCGGTCGCACATCACATGTCGCCACTGCCAGGCATGCGGGGAACCGACATACCGAGGAGGCCGCGTGCAAGGAGGTGGTGGGGCGCAGAGTGTGCTTGACACTTTCTTTGTAATAGCTAGGCCAATTGATTTTTTTCTGAATGGCCGTCCATGTGATTTCCTGTTACCGTGTAACTACAAATACATAGCTTTCTAACTATTTTATCTGGAAAAAAACTTAAATTAATGTTTCATTAGGAAATTTCGTCTGCTAATTTCGTCGGCCTCGTCACAGCGCTGAACGCTAGTACAGCGGATAGCTCGACGGTAGTAGACGCTGACCTAGGCAACCCAGTCATCACTGTCAGGTAAGCCCCTAGCGACTGGATGCCTGTGTGCCTCAGTTGGACACCCGCTAAGGTTGACTTGAAAGCGTGCCTTAGTTCCTGATTACCTCTCAAGCCTACCTAATTAGCTCCAACATGAAAAGGTAGAGGGAAAAAGCCATGAATGATGCATTACTCAAAACAAAACAAAATCGTAGTTGCTCCCCCTAGCTAGCCAAAACACCTCCTGACATTTGCAATTTATAGAGCAACACAACTTCTCGTTTTCCAATAATACATTGACCATAATTTCTCAAAGAAGTTTAAAAATACTTGGTACTTGTCCTATAGGTTTAGCTGGAGATGATAAAAGAGGAGGCAACTGTGGAGGTTACAGATAATTTGCAAAGAGGTTCAACTTATTAATGTGTACGTCCTCTGTCGGTTCAGTTTCATTTTTTTTTGTGGCAATGAGAACACGACATGGAACTGGAATCCTAACTGGCACATCATCCATGTCCTTTGAACTGCAAGTCAATTATGGAGGGAGACGCTGACAACAAGAACGAGCCACTCATGGCCTTCAAAATCATGAAAATGGACGAAATTGGCCTTTTTTTGAAACTTCAATACAAAATGGCCCCAATCTGAAAATATTTCGAAATTGTCCCTTTTTCATGACGCCCGGTGCTAGGGCGCCATGCTACATAGCATGACGCCCCGAGCTAGGGTGCCATGCTACTTGGCATGATGCCCTAGCCCGAGGTGCCATGCTACATGTCGCTACCATGGCGCCCTAACCCAGGGTGTCATGCTATTTAGCATGACGCTCCAGCACCGGGCGTGGTGCGAAAAGGGGCCAGTTTGTGAAATATTTTCAGATTGGGGTCATTTTGTGTTGAAGTTTCAAAAAAAGGCTAGTTTCATCCATTTTCACTCCCAAATCAACAAAACAAGGTGGAAGACCAGCGACAACTACATTTCAATGTGAATCCTGTAGTATATATTTTTCTACGGGTAGTAATATATATTTTGTTGACTTCCAATGACTGCACCGCTATATTCTCTGGTAAGTAATGTAACTAATATACCATTGATCAAATTAATTGTCAAAGTTGTTCTCAAAGCCATATGAACGAAAACCCGAGTGAGTGGTTCAGAAGGTTATTTGATCCCAAAAATGAGCCACACAAATTGTTTAAAGGGGAATTCTTATGGTTCTTCTGAAAATTATATGTGAATATTTTGTACACTCGCTGGCACTTCAGTTGGATCAGTTAAGGAAAGGAGTGCGTGCCCAAGTAGTTGCTTGCTGAAGTGTTCACTGACGTTGCATTTACTTTACGAGACTTACTTTGTAATGCAAATTTAGAAGCCAAAAATGTAGCTACGTTAGGTACTCATATATAATGAAATAAATAAATACGTTTCCCTTCACCATTTCTCTCTAGATCATTCAATGATGTTCAGTGTTTAGTTTCGAGATGGGCCTAATGAACTGACAACAAGTGAGTAATTTACATTAGTGGTGACTGCATATTCATCGGTAAGAAGTTATGTGACCTCGGAGTAATTGACGAATCACCAGGTCAAGTCGAGTCGCCTCACGCCTGCCTACCGGCTCAGAGGTTCGTCCAATTAGTTGGCGTCTGGTCGTAACAAATTGCAACCAATCGCCCCAACTAGTCACGGCAGATCACAAGAGAGAATGAGAGGATTAAGTGTTTGATTGCTCTCTTTAGGAGAGTTTAGGGTGCCGAGAAGCTCCTGGCTTGCTGCTGCTGAAGCTTGGCCATGGTAGATTGCATAGAAAGAGAGGAAGGAAGGACGACGACTCCAGGCTAGGGACATATCTAGCCCACGAAGGCCCATTTAGATACGGAAATGATAATTACCTGGCATCTAGTACAAGCATATGGTACGAGCATATGGCAAATCGAACGTTTTTGATGGAAACTCTAGTGACAGCAATGATGTAAGTTAGTTGACACACACGGCAATTTGCTATCAAAATAAATAAATTGAAGCACGAAGTTGCCATGTGCGCGAATGAAAGTTGCCATCTTTGCGTCACTAAACTTGCGGTCGAAAAGGTTCGATTTGCCATGTGCTCCTACCTGACGTTCGGGTGTTGTTCGGGTGTTATTAGATTCCTTTAGATATTCTAGTTTTCTTAAGCCAGCCAGACTCTCCTTCAGAACTATAGTAGAGCACCATGTTCATACCTACGTGTGTTCGAGTCATGTGTTGTATCACTCTCTATACGCATTCTATTCCTTCTATCCATGCAATGATATGCAAAGCTCATTCTATTCCTTCAATCAATGCAATGATACACAAGCTTTGCGTATTCACGAAGAAAGACTACAGTAGAAGAAAGGAACCACATCACTCGATACTGCCTCTTGCTAGTTCCTTCCTTCTCCTTCGGCACATTCTCTCTCTCTCTCTCTCTCTCTCTCTCTCTCTCTCTCTCTCTCTCTCTCTCTCTAATCAAGCCTAGAGGTTTAGTGTTCGCAGTTGCAGGCTAATCGCCGAATAGTCCGTGAGTCGCGCGACTTGCTCCATGAGTCGGTACACTGTTACTTATTGGTAAAGAGCAATTTTATTAACTCAAAATGTATCATCAAGTGGATACAAAACATTATTAGTAACACCCATTCTCTGCATTGCTAATATGCACACAACCAGCCACCAAAAGTCTGACAACTAGAAAGAAATAAAAATTGACAAATCGGCAAAAGTAGAGTCCAATAGGCCGACACTATGCCTATGTCGGAAGGTAAGGTGGACCGGTCCGAAGGTTATCCTACCACCCATGTTGGGTAAAACCTTTCATAGTTGCCTTATCCAACTGCGTACACACAGCTTTGAACAGCGGTTGGACCTCCCCTCATTGTAGCGTAGACCACGTACGGAGCGACTTAGTGTTAAAAAACAAAATTCATAGAAACATTTAGGGTTTTAGCAATAAATTGCATTGTGCATACTCTTCTTGTAAGAATGAACAAAATCACAAATGAAGATATTTTTTATGCATATGTGTGCGGTCCGGTGTGCTAATTCAGCAAAGAAAATAATTTCAATGAACATGCTATTTCCAACACAACAAGTTTTCAATATTTTTACCAGGTACGTTGATCATGAGCTGGCAGCTCATCACCTGGACAGCGTGAAATGCATTCGTATTAACGAGCATGATATGCTATGCTGGAGAGTCAAATAGATGAGCTCCTCGCCGAGCTGGCTATCGTAGGTGCAACGGTGCTCAATTGTCGTGCCTCGACGAGATACGCATGCATGCCTTGAATGACACTAGTGGTTGGGCCCCGCCATTGCGGGCCTCTTGAGAGGAAGTTGTGCGTGTAATTCTCCCTCTCAAAAAGAAAACCTCAAATTCGTCTCAAAATTAAAAAGAAAACTTTCTCACAACACGTGAAGATCAGATCCATCTCAAAAAGAAAAAGAAAAAGCCTAAAAAATATTCTTAAAATGAAAAAGAAACAAAAGTCTCATTTCCATCTTTCAAAAATAATCTTAAAAAAAAATTCTCAAAAGAAAAATAATGTTTCAATTTCATTTTTCAAAAATAAAATAAAAAAGTTTCTCAATTTCATCTTCTAAAAAATTAAAAAGTTTTTTGCCACGGCCAACCGGCATGCGCCACGTGGCCATGCTGGTTGGCCACCATTCTCCCGTAGTTTAATGTGTTTGTTTTTTGCCATGGCCAACCAGCATGCGCCACGTGGCCATGCTGGTTGGCGACCATTCTCCCGTAGTTTAATGTGTTTGATGAAGTGAGACCTCACAACTGCGGGGGCAGTCATTAACAAGAAAAAAAAACAAATTGGAAAGAAGAAAGATTGATCCAGAGTTATTTGCTGGAAATGAAATTGAAGAGCAGAAGGATATGAACATGTATTCACACGGTACAAAATAAGCTAGTACTCCAATCAAAGCATTCAACAACCTCATCATTCAACAACCCCGTCTTTTTGCAGCGTCAAACAACAATCATATGGGTCCTCACCAAATTCGCTGTAGCGCCTATGATGCCGATACGGAAATCATAGTTGGTTGGCTGAATGATGTTTAATATGAAGCCATCTGCCAGTCGTGTTGTGTCAGTGTTAATTGTCATGTATGAACAGTCGTATGTGGTATGCTTATAAGATTACCCTCCCCCCTCCCCCCCACCCCCACCAGTAAGAAATAAAAGAAATAGAAAGATCACTCTTTGGTTGATGCCGTGAGAAATTAATCCATCAGTCGGTTGATATGTGTTTTTTCGGGTTTATTGTCTACACTCGGGTGAGTGTAGCAACACCTTTTCGTTGCGCATAAAGCTAGTTAGCCGGCTTTCTATTACTCCAGCTTTGATGTGGTCGTTCAACGACTTGTCTCAGCAAACTAAGTGGTTGTTTGGATGAAGAAAATTAGCACCTAATTTTAACAAAACCCGTTTTAATATGATTTTAGCTAAACTAGTTTTACTAATAATCGTTCACAAATAAGTCTGCATAAAATCTTGTTTGGATGTTAAACCATGTTTAAGCACAAGGGCTGCACCATTGCCCCATTGTAGCCATTGCCGAGCACGGAGCCGTGGCCACGGCCTTGCATCCGCGGAAGATATATTGTCGCGTCCAGCGGGATTCCTCGTTGTACCCCTTGGCTGGTGTCCGTCATTTGATAGAGGCTCAAGACCTAAAAGGGAGAATTGTGGATCTCATCGACACGACTGCTCAGCCGTATCATCACTTGGTGACGTGCACCAGTAGATGCGCTCATCACGGAGCTGGATGCCACCGGCGACTGGGGCCTGCAGGTGCCAAGGCTGTGGCACTAGCACGCCATAATTCCTGGTTGCCTCTCAAGTCTAGCTAGGTAGCTCCAAGCCTCCAGCATGCATGGAGAGATCAAAAGGCCACGTCAGATCATAAACAAGCCAGCTATATTCACCAGGTTCAGTTCCATATGCATGCCATGGGTGATGCATTACTCAATAGAAAAGGCTCCGTACGAGAGCGGCGTTCCTGAGAAGGGCGGCAGCTGATCACGTTATCGTGGACGTTGGTCCAGCTCTTGGGATGAGCGCTAATGGGTCCAGGTCAGCATATACAGTGTCCTGAAAATGATATGGCATGGTGGAATACGGGAGCGAAACTGTGGTGTACGCCATCTCCAACAACGTCGCCGCGATGTCATCTGCTGCTCTCTCTCTCTCTCTCCAACAACGTCGGCGCCATCACCTCGCACGTGACTGCCACGATTCCCGCCGCCCTCGCGGTTCCCATGATCTCTGTCCGCCTCGGCCGCCAGAACTTCATGTTGTGGGGAGGCATCACCGGCACCGTCCTCGCCGGCGCCAACCTCCACGGCTACCTGGACGGCACCACGGCGGCACCCGACAAGACCATCGCCGTGGGCGCTGGCGATGCCGCGACGACGGCCGCTAACCCGGCGTATCGCCACTGGTGGACTCAGGATCAGAAGGTCAAGGGCCTTCTCTTCACCTCTATGGAGGAGGATATCACCTGTCAGCTTATTAGCTGCGAGACGGCGCAGGCGGTATGGACGGCTGTCGGTGCCATGTATGGCGCGCAGAGCTGCGCCAACGTTCGTCACATCCAACGTCAACTCCAGACGTTGAGGAAGGAGGAGATGCCCGTGGCTGAGTACATGCAAAAGATGAATGCCATCACCGACACCATGGCCGCCGCCGGCTCTCCGATCCGTGATGATGAGCTCATTGATCACATCCTCATAGGACTTGGCTCCGCCTACAACTCCATCGCGCGCCTCCCTGGGTGTGATTAACGCACCTATGCCCTACTCCAGCTTCTACTCACTCGTTTTGTTGTTCGAAGCGTTGCAGGCTCAGCAAAGTGCGGCGGAGGGGTGGACTCCCTCTACCAACGTCGTGACCCGCTCAGGCCCCCACGGCAATGGCGGACGTGCTCCATACTCGGAGCCCTACCCCTTCCAGGGTGGGGGTCGCCCGGCCGATGGGAACGGCCAGCCCGGGCAAGGCCGCCAAGGCGGCAACCATGGCCCCAACGGCGGCCGCGGCCGCAACCCCGGCTACAACGGCAACGATCGTCAAGGTGGCGGGGGTAATGGCGGCAACAACGGTGGTGGTGGCCGTCGCAACAATCGCTGGTGTCCCAGGTGTTAGATTTGCAAGAACGGGGGTCATGAGGCTGATGATTGTCGCAAGCGATATGACCAGGACCACAACACTCGCTCCACCAACTCGGCCTCCACCAAGACCGTCGACTATCCTTGGGCACTGGACACCGGGGCTACGGATCACCTGACGAGTGATCTTGAACATCTCCAGGTTCACGAGCGCTATGATGGCAAGGACCAGGTTCAGGTGGCCAATGGTACATGTTTGTCTATTTTACACATTGGTCATTCCCGTTTACCCGGTTCATCCTTGAAACTTCGCAACATCCTTCATGTTCCACACATCAAAGAGCATCTTCTTTCTGTCTATCGCCTTGTTTGTGATAATGACATGTTTGTTGAGTTTCACTGTCGTCTTTTCTTTGTTAAGGACAAGGCAACCAGGTGCGTCATTCTTCAAGGTAGCAGTTGTGGGGGTGTCTACCAGATTCCCTTTGCTCGTGCATCATCCTCGTCATCTCGCCATGCTTCATCCAGTGTCCGCATTTCGTCATCGCAATGGCATCAGCGTTTAGGTCACCCTACCAATAGTGTGGTCACCTCTATTGTTAGAAGCCATGACCTTCCGTGGTCTAGTTCAAATAATCCACCATTAGTGTGTGATGCATGTCAGTGTGCTAAGAGTCATCAACTACCGTATTCTGCGTCTTATCATGTCACTATTGTACCTCTTGAATTAATACATTCCGATGTTTGGGGTCCCGCTATTGCGTCTTGGGGGGGGGGAGGGGGGGTACAAGTACTATGTTATTTCTTTTGATGACTTTTGAATTGCAAAATCAAGGCCGTTCAGTCTGATTGGTGTGGTGAATACCACAAACTCCATCACTACTTTCAACGCACGGGCATCAACCACTGTGTTTAGTGTCCACATACATCCCAGCAGAATGGTATTGCCGAGCGCAAACACCGTGATTTGGTCGAGACCGGCCTTGCCTTACTTGCGCACTCGTCTCTCCCACTCTGGTTTTGGGATGAGGCCTTTCTTACGGCATGCTATCTCGTCAATCGTATGCCCACTCCGGTTCTCAACAAGGACACGCCCTTGTTTCGCTTGTTTCATGTTCAGCCCAATTATTCCTCTCTACGGATTTTTGGATGTGCTTGCTGGCCTAGTCTCCGCAAGTACAAAGCTCGCAAGCTGGAGTTTCGTTCCAAGATGTGCATTTTCCTTGGCTATAGTCCTCTGCATAAGGGTTATAAGTGTCTTGATCGCAACTCGGGGAGGATCTATATTTCTCATGATGTTGTTTTCGACGAGACAGTTTTTCCGTATTCCACCCCCGGTGTCTCGGTTGACATTGCTTCTCTTGAGCATGCCCTCACATTTCCATCTAATGAACCGGTTTCGGATGTCCATGTGCAGAAATACGAACTATCATATTTGTCATCTGACTTGTTCCCTGCAGATGCCGTTTTTTTGTCTTCCTAGGAACCCGTCGTCGCACCTGCACGTGCACCCGCCGATGTGATCGACATGCATGGCACCAACGTGCATGCCACGCCGCTCGAGGCTGCCCTGGCTGCCTCGCCCGCTGGTTCGTCAGCGGCCCCGTCTACCTCGCCTGCTGGCGCATCCGCGGGCCCGACTGGGTCACCCGCTGCGTCCCCTGCGCCTGGTTCGGCCCAACCCGCGTCGCCCGCTTCGGTCATCGCCGGGTCACGATGCATAAGGCCATTTTATTAATTATTAACACAAGACCTTACAAAGTCATACAACAGTAAGTCCAAAGCCACCATCTAAGCAACATCTGTCGCTACTCCTATCCAGTTGATGAAGGTGCGCTGATTGTCTATGCCCAATACCAAACAGACCTCGCAACCAAACCTAACATCTAGGACCTGAGGTCCCAACCAGGACGCCTGCCGGGTATGGGCACCCACCAGTCCGGCGTGCTCCTCAACCAGGACGCCTGCCGGGTATGAGGCCGCCGCAGCCACCTGCCACCAATCCATCTTCAGAGTTGTACTGTTGCATCGACCTTGCCCGGTCTAGCTGCCGTCGACGCCATACAGCGTCGACCTGCTGCGCGTGTCCATCACCACACATCTGACACCAAGCCTTTGCTGCTCCATGCCACCAAGAGTCGCCGCCATGAATATGTAGAAAGAAACACCGCTCCACCGAAGAAACCATCCGCTGGTCCCTCGAGCCCGAGTGCATCTCCAAGAATGCCGCCCCCAAGGGGGACAAGTAGGCTGAGGAAACAAACTGATCCATCCACTCTCATCCCGTACCACAACGGCGTTGCCGTCTAACAGCAAATCAATGCGCGGGCCCATCGTCAAATACCCCGCGGAATATGTGAGTCGTGTATGCTTGTGAATACGAGAATACACGTGCATCCCGAGAAGAGCCAAAGGCTAAGATACCGGCCTCAGCTGTGCCCAGGACCAGAAACGAATTTTCACACTCCGTATTGCTCTCTGCTAGCTTCTCCAAATAGCCCCGCGTTAGGAATTTATAGAGCTGCCGTGTTTCGCAACGTGGGGTAGTTGGCCCATAATCCAGGCCCTTGGACTAAATACGTTTAAAGCATGGTTAATAGTATAGCCAACAGCAGCCTACATGACCACATGTAGCCAAACAAATCGCCATGTACCTGATTGTACTACTGCGGCCCTGAGAAAGGAGGCCAACGGAAGAGGCCCGTGCGTGTGGACGATAGGTAGCACCCGTGCAGGAGGGAAGAGATAAAGGGCTCGTCCTGCTCGACAACGCTCAGCTGATGCCGCTATGATGAAGGAAAGGCATATGCATGAGAGATTGAGCCACAAAGAGGCATGAGAGATTGATCAGAAAAAAAAAGAAACATGAGAGATTAGCGGAGCCATTAAAGAGAGAGACTTGATGAATCGTTTTTTGGCAGTTGATTATTCTGTATGTTTTTTTGGCAGTTGATTATTCTGTACGTGCATGCGTGTTTTTTCTTTTGGAGTTTTACTCTAGCTTTCAAAAGAGGCATGAGAGATTGAGCCAGTAAAAATAAATAGCAAGAACAGATCTACACCTTTATAATTCGGCCCCACTAGATAAACGAAAGAAGAAGAAAATAGCAAAACAAATCTACACCGTTATAATTAGGTTCCACCAAATAAACGGCTCTTAATTTTTAATTAACGCGGTAATTGAGCAGACAAACACCCCCTCCCCGACTCCCCTCCCTAGGGTTCCCACCCCCGCCGCCGCCGGCGACCCCGCTCCCCCGCCGGCGCCGGCCGCCGGGCGCGCGCCTCCCGGCCCGCCCCGCTCCCCTCCCCCTCTCCCCTTCCCCCTCTCCTCCCCTCCCCTCCCGCGGCGCGCCCGCGCGTGCCCGGGGGCCCCCCTGTGGCCGCGGCCCTCGGCCCCGTCTCGCTCCCCTCCCTCCCGCCGTCGCTGGCGCGCTTCGTCGGGCAAAGCCCGGCGGGCGAGGCGGCGGCGGGGCCCTCCTTCCCCGTCTGCTTGAGGGCGCCGGCGCGGGGCGGCCCCTTTGAGCGACGGTGCTGGTCGCCCGCGGATTCCAGCGGTGCGGCGGCAGTCTCGTGGGGTGGCGGGGTGGCCTGCTGTGGCGGTGCTCCGGCGATCCTCGGGCTGCGCGCTGTGGGGCGGCTGCGGTGCTCCCATCTCGGGAGGTGGCGCGCGACCTGTCTCGGGCCAGATCCGTCTGGATCTGGCTTTGGGGGCCGGCCGGTGGCGCCTGACTCCGGTGGTGCGTGCCCGGCGGCTCCGGCGCTTGGAGCCCGCCGGGCGACGCGGGTAGGGCAGCGGCCGGGCATGGCTGCTGCTCCGGCCGTGGGCGGCGACATGGGTAGGTCTCGATGGCCTACCGGTGTCGTGGCGGCTTCACGGTGTCTCGACGGATCTGTCCAAATCGCATCATTTTCAATTAAAGTGGGATCGAAATTTGGAATTGAAATGCAATTGTTATATATAGTGCGATATTGAAATTAAAATTAAAAAAATGGACCGCATCCATCTGAGTTACAGGACCAGTTTCAGTACTGCATCCATTTCAAGTAATGTGATATTGAAATATGATATTGGAAGGCAATAGGTATATATAATGTGAGACCAAAATATGAAATTGAAATTTCCAGATTGCATCCATTTTAATTTTCAGACAAGTTTTAATGTCAGACCGAAATATGAAATACAAAGGAGATAGCTTAGTGGCCACGATAGGAGATTATAACAGAAGAGGAATTAGTTGTGAAACTAAAAAAGCATTTCAGAATAGGAGGCATCTGGTCAAGGAGGACTCGCCTGGTCGATCTGCCCACCCGTAGTCAGTGAGGAGAGCTCCCGCTGGACGGTCTTCCCAGCCTTCATGGGAATAGAATGTACCGACGCTTGGCTGGCAAATGGATCCGGATGTCGTGGTGCTGCCAGAGACAAGGACGATGGGGCCGTAATAGACAGCATGGGCGCAAGAGCTTGCGCAGCAGTGCCTTGCGTTGACTATGCCCGGTTCATACTCTGCTGACAGCGTCACTGAGGGTCCCGGGTGAGCTCCGAGAGACCTTGCGGATCAGCTAGTGCCAGGACGATGCTCCTTTCTTGTGGTTGTGCCGCCACATGGCGGAACAGATACACCGCGAGCCACTCCCGAGGATCAAGCATCATCCAGCCGCTACAGAACCCTCGCTGGATCATAAGTCACCAACTTGAAGGAACTTGCCGATTGACGTAACTCCCACAATTGGGGAGGGCGCCAGAGAAAGGACACGTGGTTTGGGAGGGGGATCCTCATCATCATCGAGGTAGCCTGAAGTGAAGCCCCAGAATCGCCCTGCAACGATCATGATCAAGTGTTTGTATCCAATGTCATGCTCATCAAGTGTTTGAACTGGGTGTCATGGTATGGGTTTGTTGTATTTGTGATGTGGTTTTCGACATGTACCTCTGAGATGGTGATCACGCATTGATTATGCATGTAGTAAGACTTGGTGCTGGGTAGATGTTTGCAATGATAGATGGGGTTTGTATCAAATTATGTTGATTGTTTATTTTAGTGCGCTAGAATGTTCCCTGTTTGAAAATTCATAATAAAACTTGTTGAGAAGGCAATTGGAATGTGTTCAAATTTGATCAGGAACTATGTTTTTTCAATCATTTTATTGGAGGCTGCAATTGAGGAGGTGTCTGCACAGATCTAATACAACCGGAAAATTATGTTGATTGTTTATTTTGGTGCGCTAGAATGTTCCCTGTTTGAAAATTCATGACAAAACTTGTTGAGAAGGCAATTGGAATGTGTTCAAATTTGATCAAGAACTATGTTTTCTCATTCATTTTATTGGAGACTGCAACAACAGAAAAAAAGAGATCCAATACAATGATACTGCAGAATCTGAAAAAAACAGCGCTGAATCTGCTTTTAGGAGTGCTGTCGACAGGCATCCCAACAACCCTTACATTGCGGTCGATTATTTTGGATATGATTGTTTTTCTTGACACCAAACTTCTGATTGGACTCCGCAGCATGCAGCTAGTACGTGCAAGTTTCCGCCACCGGTATCATACACCATCTATCTCCCTTGTTTGTTTCGTAGAACCTTCATCTAGCTAGTACACCCTCTATTGCTAGTTTCATTACCATAATAACCTTCCTCTAGCTAGGCATGAATGATACACCCTTTATTTTTATTTCAGAAGTAGCCTGATTTCCACAAAAATTTACGTGAAATATAGTTTGTATTTCTAGGATTTCCCTTTATGGAATGAATCAAAATAGTTGTATACTAAGGTCACATTTCTGGTCAAATTTGAACGTCAGACGTTACGATTTCAATAGTTTGAAGAAAGGTTAACTTCATGGTCACAAGGAAGAATAATGAGTTATATATTTTGCTAATCAGGTATTGAACATCAGATTTTTTTTTGATTTCATTGTTGCTTA
>LR880971.1:11082101-11096185 GCA_904067115.1 Aegilops sharonensis | reverse complement strand
GGCTTGCCTTCGTATTCTTCTCCAGTCTTATCGTCCGCGTCGCTACCGTTGTGACTGCGGGGGATGTTGAGTATAATGTTTATTTAGGAAACATAGGATAGTGTAGGATTTGTTCCTGCCTTGACTTGTACTCCAAGATGACCATGTACTTCTATATATATGCCCATGAGGCTCAAGCAATACAACGACAATTTCACCAAATCTCTCTCTCCCTTCTAACACATAAGACCATGCATTGTAGAAATGACGGAACAGATTGGTAGATGCACGCCTTAGTTCCTTGTTGTCTCTCAGTCTGAGCTAGCTCCTCTCACATACATGGAGCGAGAGATCAAACGGCCAAGGCAGTTGCTTTCTATGTTAATTACGTTCAGGTTAGATCCAAGTGTGCTAACTGCTAGTTGCTCTATTCTATCTTCTGAAAGTTACTGCAATTATGGCTCACGTTTCACGATTAGTGCATACTGGCCAATATTTACTCTGTAATTATGAATATTTGTACTTTTGACCAATAATTTCTCTTGCTTGATATGCTGTTAGAACCACATTTTTAAGGCCAGTAATAGGTGTGTTTATAGCGTGTCATATTCACTGATTGCCTCTCAAACCTAGTTAGTTACTCCAACATGCATGAAGAGATAAAAAAGGTTCAGTTTTGTTCCATGCATGATGCATCACTCAAATGAAAATCTAACCACCTAGGAGTTTCTGCTGATTTTTCAAAACTACTTCAACATTTGCAATTTATAGAGCTGCACTATGATATAGCTCGTGTTTCATTAATGCAAGCAGGCAAGGCATGTGATTTCTTTAGGAATTATGTAGATGTCGTACATTTCCTCTAGTGTTTTTATGCGATAATTGCAAAGTTGCTCGATCTTGTGAGCCATGTTTATCCGGTGGACAAAAACACAGGGATTATGATCCCTACCGTAAAATGCAAGTTTGCCTAGTGCACATGCCTTTGCCGATCGAGTTATTTTCATCGGACGCTCAGCAAAGCAGAAGCAAGCTGAGTGCATGATGAAAAAACTCATGAAAGAACAAGACCTCGGCAAAGAAGACTGGTAAGGCTTGGACCAGGCTAAAAGCAACTCTAAGAGATTCGCCATATCAGTGATCACCATATAAGATATGAAGCATGCTTCGTATGGATATGGAGATTGTGGTTGGGTGCACACACAGAGTCACCATAGTGTGCCATCCATATATTTGAATTTATTGATATTTTAGTTTTACATTGTACTTCAAAATGTAGGGGCATAATCTCAATTTACACATAAAACACTATAATAGGAGCCAAAATCTGTCACACTACATGTAATTAGCAACTAAAAATGTCCTTTAGTGACATTTTCAACCTCCACATTGGTACATATATATACTATCATATTAGGTGGCCAGTGGCGTCTAGTCGTCATCCTCTCCTTCACATACGAGATATCTTCCAACCAGGGCGTAGGAGTCGGACTCACGAGCGGCAACGGCAAGCTGCCACTGCTCCTCCTCATCGTTGTGTGCGGGCCGTACTCATGGATGATCTGCACCTCAGTGTGAGCTTGGCTGTTGGTGAGCTCAAGCATGGCGTGGACCGTGTCCTCGGGCTCCGCTTTCAGCTCCGGCTCCGGCTAGTACGTGATGGGGGCGGTAGCCTTCACACAAACAAAGGGGCGGTAGGGCCATCGGGGACGGAGCCCTATGGCTCCTCCTTCATTCGAACGAGGGGCCTGGTTCCCTTGGCCGGCGCCGCCACCTGCGCCAAGATATCAGATGGGTCCATCATGCCAGCTAGATCTCCCACAGGAGGAGGAGCCGATGGCCGTGGCAAGTGCACCGTGGGAGTGTCCGCCCAATGTTTGTGCGGCGTCTGCCATGTTCAGACAGTCGGCAAAGTTCTGGCGCGATGACACTGTCGCTAAGAGAGGAGAAGAAGGTTCTCAGGAAGGAGGCGGCTAGGGCTTGGGTGACGGGAACGCCTTGCCGTTGAGCTTTTACCGCAGGGTATGAAGGGCCTGTCCGGTTCCTCTCCGCTCAAACCGAGCTCCTGGAGCTCCGCGGAGTGGAGCGGACACGAGAGATTCCGAACAGGCCGGAAGTCACGTGGCCATCCGAATGGCTGCTTTGGGAATCGAGGGAGTGTTGGGTGCCATTAAAGGCTATGGGTTACTGGTCACATTTCCCACTCACCCGTGATCCACTGGCACGTGGATAGGCATGAACGGGGAGAGCCACACTTCAAACTCGGCAGTGGCGTGAGGAGTAATAAGCTCAAACTTCCCTCCAACGCTAGCAGTTGGTTTATGGACCAAGCTCCATACTGGCCTTCTAGCATCCATTGGAGGCTACGAGGTTGTTTATGAAAGAAACTGCTAGAATGTCATTTTGGCCCAAAATCATCTTAATTGCAGGTATTATGCCGATCGGGACCATATGATAACTCTACTAGAGTTGCTCTAATATAAAACACCGGGAAAAAACACGAAACCACTAAAATACAGAACTACCTAAATCACATACTGGTGGTGGGCGGCTCAGGGCACCCTTCACTAATAAGGCTTGGCCCAGGCTAGTCTCGCCGAAATGAAGGCCGGACTAATCTCAGTTGGGCCCAGATTACCTCTGATGCGAGTAACCAAACCTGCCACTAGTATCTAACGTGCCCAGTGGTGGGCGGTTGGAGTACCGGTCACTACTAATGCGTGGCCAACTGCTAACCTGGAACCAAATTACTAGTGGCTGGTGTCCCTGGCCTCCACTTCATACATCTGAAAATGTCCCCGAGCGAAGCGTAAAGAAGCCTTATAATTACGTCTTCATCATAATTTTCATAACATGAAATTGGAAAATAAAAACACATCAGTCCACGCCTAACATATTTTAGAGTCTGGTTTGTGCGGAAATTCATCACACATTTGTTGATTGTTGGTGAAGGTAGCATTGGAAGGTGCAAATTCGCAGCGTACTGTTGCAGAATAGGTAAGGCGGATGCCAGTTAGCCCGGTGAACGAGGTGCAAAACGAGCGAGGCACCAGCGTTAGCTAACCCTCTTTTCCTCGCTATTCCACCACGTTTATTGGCTGACAATCTTGATCGATGGATACAAGAGAGAGATCGCTAGACAGAGTTGGTTGATACTCCCTCCGTTCCTAAATAATTGTCTTTCTAGAGATTTCAACAAGTGACTACATACGGAGCAAAATAAATGAATCTACACTCTAAAACATGTCTACATACATCCGTATGTTGTAGTCCATTTGAGATGGCTAGAAAGACAAATATTTAGGAATGGAGGGAGTATTTGTTAATTAAAGGAATCGGACCAATCTAACATAGTACAAGGCTAAGATGGAGCCGGCCGTTGCACAGGTGTCCAGGTCTAGCTCTGCCGCATGAAATGCATCCTCGCCAGGGCCATTCCATTTGCTACATGGAGTTCTCACATCACTGTGAGGCACTTATTTTGTTAACCAGACCCTTAGGTTTGCAGGACAAATTGCTGCGATTGTGGCGGGGGATGCTTGTTCACCCTTAGACAATACGTTGTAAAGATATCAATGTACATCGGCCAACGGGCATCTTGTTTCCTGGTTACCTCTCAAGCCTAGAGCTATCTGCTCCAACATGCATGCAAAATGACCATGCTAATGTCCTGCCACGTTCAGCAGGTTGAGTTTAGCTGCGTACCATGTGTGTTGCATCCGCTCATTAGTAAGACCTTCTAGTTGCTCTCTACTAGTAGATCCGAATTAGTTCTTCATCGTTTTGTAATATATAGAGCTGCCTTGTAGCTCATATTTCACTACTCCAACGCGTGTCACAATAAACTAGTCCTTCATTCCGAAAATAGCTATGGGCATTTAAGACTTGTCATCTCTCCCCAACTTAGCCTGATCGATAAATCAGTGAAGTGACGACACACTGCACCCACTCAAGCATAAAACATGCACCTACATGGCTAGGAACTTGCACATCACCAAACATTTCCCTATATAGTTGGCCAAACATTCACCCAAATAAAAACAACCTAGTTTTGCATGCAAACTCCATTGCTAGTACTAAAAAGTTGTAGATATGATGAGGGAAAGGAAGACAAGAAATCGTGAAAGTATAAATGTGTGGGAGTAGGAGGCAACAGGTAAATGAGGACCATGCATCTATATTAACAACCCAGAGCTAGAGGACACGAACAACAATGACATACCACAACCAGAGGACTCATGTGGCAACATCACAAATGACATCACCAACAATTTAGTATGATGGAGAGATATAGAGGGATTGGCTCAGTAGGATGGACCAGTTATGATTGATTAATTAGTCCCGATTCTCCATGGCTTGGTAGGCTTCAACTTCTTAACCAGCAGCTTGCCTTTAGTTTTTTCTTCGAATGTATAGTAGAAGTTGGGACAAAACCAGGGCTACTAGCTGGATCGGGGCCTTTCTGTAGTTGGTAATCCATGTTGCCTCACCATGAAAGGAAAGGGGGGAACAGGGAATGGCCTGGCCATTGAACGAACGCAAAGCCCCATTATTTGGTACCACAATCCATGAACTCCGTTCGTCCCATCGACGTGCTCCGACTCGACGAACGGAGATCAGGTAACTAAGGGGAGGAGGAAATCAGGTATCTGTTCTCCATGTATCAATGTTTGGGTTCCTCCAGTTCCTGATTTTTTTCGAAAAGGGGGGTCACCCCGGCCTCTGCATAAGAACGATGCATACGGCCATCTTATTAAAACAAATAAAAAAGGTTCCAACAAGGTCTCAAAGTCTCCAACTGGAAAAAAAGAGGTCACTCAGAGCCAAAAAGAGCTAGAAAGACAAACTAGCCAAATAAGGAACGCCACAACCGGCTGGCTAAAGATAGATAGGTAAACTAATTGCCTATCCTATTACATGACCGCCATCCAAATCGGTTGAAGATATCCCGAGCTACCATCTCCTAGCGGATAGATCCAGTAACCAAATGCTCCTTGGCCTCCATCGGGGTGAGTAGCGACCACGAACGGATCAATGTCGTGGCTCGGAAGATAACCTGCAAAAAATGAATGCGTGATATTCTGTTAAAAACCAAATCATTTCTGCAATTCCAGATAGTCCACAGCAAAGCGCATACTCCCACACGAATATGTTTCGCTAAGTCGGGCTCAATCCCATTAAGCCATATCCCAAATAACGTGTTGACAGTATTCGGTGGAGTAATATTAAAAGCAATGTGGACAGTCCGCCAAAGAACTGTGGCTAGCGGGCAATCAAGAAAAAGGTGCTTAATCGTCTCATCCCGATCACAGAAACTACACCTAGTAGATCATGTCCAATTACGCTTTGTCAGGTTGTCCTTGGTTAAAATAACTTGTTTATGGACAAACCACATAAACACTTTTATTTTCAAAGGAACTTTGACAGCCCAAACATGCTTGGAGGTAGGAATGAAGCTCGAATCGATGACATCAATATACATTGATTTAACTGTGAATACTCCAGACCTAGTAAGCTTCCAGCGTAATTCATCAGGTTGTTGGAAAAGATGAACCTCCATTAGTCTCCTAACTAGACGGAGCCATTCTTCCCAACGATTACCCACTAGCGACCGTCTAAACTCAATATTAAGGGGGATAGATTGAAATATCGTTGCAACGAACACCTCACGACGTTGAACAATACGATATAAAGACGGGTGTTGAATGGCCAAGGGTGTCTCTCCGAGCCAAGTATCCTCCCAGAACCGTGTACTAGCACCATTGCCAATAATAAACTTTGTCCTATTAAACAAGAATTGTTTGACTTTCATCAGTCCTTTCCAGAAAGGCGAGTCGGTCGGCCTAACTGTCACCTGAGACAAAGTTTTGGTCTGAAGGTACTTGCTACGAAGTATTTGCGCCCACATAGCATCAGTCTCATGGGATAGCTTCCACAGCCACTTACTAAGAAGGCATCTATTCTTAACTTCGAGATTCTCAATCCCTAGACCCCCTTGGTCTTTCGGTCTACAGATGATATCGCATTTAGCTAGCTGGTATTTTCTTTTTAGTTCATCACTCTGTCAAAAGAAACGCGATCGATAAAAGTCCGGTCTTTTCCTGACTCCAACTGGGACTTCAAAGAACGACAAGAGAAACATAGGCATACTCGTGAGCACCGAATTTATCAGAATTAGTCGGCCTTCGTATGACATGAGCTTGCCCTTCCATCAACTCAGTTTCTTTTTAAATATGTCCTCGATGCACTTCCATTCTCTGTTTGTCAGCTTATGGTGGTGGATTGGTATATCTAGGTAAGAAAAAGGTAACGCCCCCAAATCACACCCAAACAATTGTCTATAAGCCTCTTGTTCATCCTTGGCTCTACCAAAGCAGAACAAATCACTCTTGTGAAAGTTAATCTTTAGCCCGGTCAATTGTTCGAAAAGGCATAACACCAGCTTCATATTTCTCGCCTTGGCCAAATCATGCTCCATAAAGATGATTGTATCATCAGCGTACTGAAGAATGGATACACCTCCATCAACAAGATGAGGTACCAAGCCACCTACTTGACCATTCTCCTTAGCCCTTCCTATCATAATTGCTAACATATCAACCACAATGTTAAACAGGATAGGGGACATCGGATCTCCTTGTCTTAGGCCTTTATGTGTCTGGAAGTAATGACCAATATCGTCATTCACCTTAATTCCAACAGTCCCTTTTTGTGTAAAAGATTCAACCTGGCGGCGCCAGGCTTCATCAAAACCTTTCATACGCAATGCCTGCTGGAGGAATGACCATTTGACTTTATCGTATGCTTTCTTGAAATCCACCTTAAAAATTACTCCATCTAATTTTTTTGAATGGATTTCATGAAGCGTTTCATGAAGGACAACCACCCCTTCAAAGATGTTTCTATCCGGCATGAAAGCAGTTTGGGACTGTTGCACCACAGAATGCGCAATCTGTGTGAGCCTATTAGTCCCGACCTTGGTGAAGATTTTGAAACTAACATTGCGAAGGCAGATCGGCCTGAACTGCTCTATTCTCACAGCATCCGTTTTCTTAGGAAGCAATGTGATTGTTCCAAAATTCAAGTGAAATAAATGAAGCTGTCCAGAGAACAGATCATGAAACATAGGTAACAAATCCCCCTTAATAATGTGCCAGCACTTTTTGTAGAACTCAACCGGGAAACCATTCGGTCCGGGAGCCTTATTGTTTTCCATCTGTGCAATAGCATCAAACACCTCCTTCTCTGAGAACGGGGCAACCAGAATATCATTATCAGCAGCCGATAGTTAGGCACATCCTCAATCCTGGACTCATTGAGGGACACAACTATCCTCCGGAGGTCCAAATAACTGCTTGTAATACTCGGTTATATAAGTTTTTAGGTTGTCCTGTCCTAAAATAGTTCCTTCATCTTGCTCAAGCTGAAAGATTCTCTTCTTTCTGTGCTTACCATTAGCAATCAAGTGAAAGAATTGAGTATTCGCGTCCCCCTGGACAACTTTGCGGACCTTAGCCCGCAATGCCCACTTCAATTCTTCTTCGCGGAGAAGTTCTTTCAACCTCTTCTCCGCCTCGATTTTAACCTGAAGCTTTGCTGGCTGCAAAATCGTGGATTCAGCCATTAAGTCAAGGGTCTGAATAAGAGAAAGGAGTCTGTCCTTTTCAATCTTATACACCCCACTAAGATGCTTAGCCCACCCCCGTAAGAAACTCCTCAAATACCTATCTTGTTCTGCCAACGCTCGACCGAAGTCCTACCTCCTGCAACCTTAGCCCATTCCCTGGCAATCAGGTCCAAGAAATCTTCGCGTTCAAACCAGGCCATCTTAAAGGAAAAGGTGTTTTTGTTTCCCACGTGGTTCGGCTCCCCTGAGTCCACGAACAATGGAGTGTGATCGGATATTCCACGCGAGAGGGCTTGTAACGTCACAAGAGGGTACTTCTGTTCCCACTCAACGCTCGCGAGAACTCGATCAAGATTTTCATACGTCGGGTTTGGCATAGCATTAGCCCACGTAAACTTTCTACCAGAAAGCTCTATCTCCCTCAGATCCAAGCTTTCAATATTGGTATTGAACATAAACGACCACCTGCCGTCAAAATTATCATTATTCTTCTCCTCTCTCCTCCTAATGATATTGAAGTCACCCCCAACTAAAATTGGAAGCTGCTCAGACCCACAGATTCGAACAAGGTCCGCCAAAAACTCCTGTTTAAGCTCGGGCTGTGCGGCACCATATACCGCCACCAAAGCCCAGTTGAAACCATCGGCTTTAGACTTGACTCGAAACTTAACCACGAAATCGCCCATCACTACACTTCGGACTTCTAGCGAATCGCATCTCACACCAAGCAAGATCCCACCCGATCTTCCTCGCGGAGGAAGGCAATGCCAATCGAAGTCAACACCGCCCACAAGAGAGGTAAGAAACTGGGGCGCAAAGTTTTCATGACCAGTTTCCAAGAGAGCAATAAAATCTAATCGACGCTCCAAAGATGCCTCAGCAAGAAACCTTCTTTTAGCCAACTCTTTCAGACCTCTGCTATTCCAAAAGATTCCTTTCATAATTCATCATGAAATTTTTTGGTAGTCCGAATCATAGCACTCCTACGAACCGCAGAATCGGGATAAATCTTCCGTTTCCACTTGCGCTTTGGTTTACTAGGTTCTTGCACCCGGTCCTCATAACCGGGCTCAGCGGCACTAACTACAGCATTAGCTAGAGGAACATCGTCATCCTCAGACTCATGGTTGGATGGTGCAAGATCCGCACACATATTATCGAGCACTCGGACCCCCAACGCATCAATCTCATCATCATTCATGGGTTTTAACGCAGCCAGCTTACGAATAGTCTCTAAGGCACGTTCCGGCTCCAAATCTAAGAGATCATTTACCGAATTGCAAATTTCACTATCATAAGCCCCTAGCGAAACTCCTAACTAGTTTGCATTATTTATAATTTACTCATTAGAAAAATGCAATAAAGAATTAGATATGTTGACGGACATACCAGTAGAGATCTCAGCATCACGAAGCTTGGCCGCCCTCATAGCGCACCTCTGCTGCATGTCATCAACCTCCGGGTGGTCCTGGAGACGAGAACTCATCTGCCGCCCCGCAGAGACCGGATCGGGGATCCCACCAAAGGTAATAACCTCCTCCCGTGTAAAACCTCGCGCTGAAGGAGGAGGCGACGGAGGGCTCACACGCCCCACAGCCGGGAAGCCGGGGGAGGGATGCATGGGCACCGCCGGCCCACACACTCCCCCCACCCCAACCGTGTGGCCTGAGGGTGTCGAAGTCCTGACTGGCGAAGGAGGAGGAAGGGTCGAGGCCACCTGCCCCAGTCCCCCCCCCCCTCCAGCACCGCTGGAGAAGCGGCCATTGTAGCCACCACTGAAGGAGACGGAGCCAGGTCCGCCTGACCCAGACAGCCTCCCCCACGGCCGGCCATCGTCGGCGTCACCGGTGTCTCCGGCGCCTGGACAAGAGGAGAAGAGGCCGAGGTCACCTGCCCCGGACTCCCCCTCCCAGGCACAACCTCCGAAGCAGACGACGTCTCCCGGCCCGAGACCATTGGGGTGGAGGGGGGGAGCGAAACCACCTGAGGCTCCATCTCCCCCACCCCGCCCCCCCCCCCCCCCCCCCCCGCGCCCCCCCCCCCCCCGCCCCCCCCCCCCCCCCCCCCCGCGCCCCCCCCCCCCCCGCCCCCCCCCCCCCCCCCCCCCGCGCCCCCCCCCCCCCCGCCCCCCCCCCCCCCCCCCCCCGCGCCCCCCCCCCCCCCGCCCCCCCCCCCCCCCCCCCCCGCGCCCCCCCCCCCCCCGCCCCCCCCCCCCCCCCCCCCCGCGCCCCCCCCCCCCCCGCCCCCCCCCCCCCCCCCCCCCGCGCCCCCCCCCCCCCCGCCCCCCCCCCCCCCCCCCCCCGCGCCCCCCCCCCCCCCGCCCCCCCCCCCCCCCCCCCCCGCGCCCCCCCCCCCCCCGCCCCCCCCCCCCCCCCCCCCCGCGCCCCCCCCCCCCCCGCCCCCCCCCCCCCCCCCCCCCGCGCCCCCCCCCCCCCCGCCCCCCCCCCCCCCCCCCCCCGCGCCCCCCCCCCCCCCGCCCCCCCCCCCCCCCCCCCCCGCGCCCCCCCCCCCCCCGCCCCCCCCCCCCCCCCCCCCAAGGTCGTCGCCGAGTGCGTCCTCAACAAGCCCCCCACCACAGGACCAACCACATCATCAAGCTCCAACAACGGTAGCAAACACTCAAAGCCATCATCAGATTCCACCCGGTCGCTCCAGAGTCTGGGAGGGGCAGACGCTGGCTCAAAGGACCCAAACCGTAACGTACTCATCGGCACCGACAGAGCTGGGGCTGGCTCTACCCCGGGTCCATCTCCGGGCAACTGAGCAACCGAATCCGATCCATCGGTCCTCTCATGTCCAGCCTCATTAGTCGGGTCCCCATCAGCACCTGCGTCGCCATCACCCTCGTGCATATCCACGTTAGTCCCATTAACCGCATCGGCTCAATCTCAAGCGGAAACACCTCTCCCCTATACGTCCAGTTGACCACATCCGGGACGAACTTGATATCCAGAACACTCACTAAGAGTCGGGCCACCCCATGGGCGCGGGTGAATGCCATATCCACTTTCTCAGTCTTTCCAACCATAATACCCAGACTAGCCACAACGCGAGCATCTGTCAAAGACTCAGAGGGAGCCCCTGAAAACCACAGCCACACCTGAGTGAGCGGCTTTCCCTTAGGCTCCACCTTCTTCCACTCATGAAATTCCAGAATGCATTTAGTATCAGGGACCTTGCACAACCCAAAACTCAGCAGCCTCTGCAAATCGTCCACCGTTGGGAAGTCAACCCTAAACACACTGTCCTCAATCTGTTCAAGCTCCCACTGAAAATCACCTGTGGCCAGTTCCTGAAGTCTCCGCACAATTTGAGCCTCAGACACCACTCCCTGGGTAGCTTTCACAATCCCAGTAGTCAAGCTCTGAGTCTCAACCGGAATCTCTCTCGCCGCCGGGGACTCAAAGAACGTGAGCTCAGCACAATATACTCCATACATCGTGAGAGCTGGAGCCTGATCACACAGAAGCGGGCAATCCCCCATAGCATGAGCTGTCTTACCACACGAATCACATAGTTCCGCCACACACTCAGCAATGAAGTGACCCTTCTCACCACATCGATAGCATATCATCTTCTCCTTCTTTTGCGCCCACTTGGACGCCCTCTCAGACTCAGACCTGTCACCTGCCTCAGCAACCACACCAGTCGCAGGAACCTCCACATTGGCCAAAGCCGTCACTACCTCCATCGCCTGGCAAGGCAATTCGGTCGACTGCACGGGATCGGCCGCCACATCAGAAGCCTGATGGTCTACCACGAGCGGTGGCGGAGGTTGTCTGCGGAACCGACCACGACCACCGCCACGGCCACCATGATGCCCACGGTAGCCACCTCTCTCCCGGTAGTTCGGGCCAGAAGCTCCCTCGACAAAACCACCCGCTAGTCCAAGGAATGGTCTCTCAGCAGACCCATCACTCTGCCATGCATAACCACGCCCACCTCCCGTAGACGACGATCCACGGTGCTGGCCATCCCCGTAAGCATCATATCCATCGTCCCCCCACTGTCCACTAGGCGGCTCATCAGACACTCCAGCACCCGCGTTCAGCCACGTCTGCGTTGGGCCCGACGTTTTTGCGTCGGCCTCGCGACGTAGTGCGGCGGTGGCGCGGCACGAGGCAACAGCGAAGCAGCACCCCGCACCACAGCCGAAGTTACCGAAGGCCTCGGAGGAGGGGCGCCGCTCCCCACAGCAGCATTGGCCGGCGCGGGAGGCCGAAGTCCACCTCGGCCAACAGCCGGCGACACCCCGGTCGTTAACGCAGGTCGCGGGCCGTGCAGAACTCCCCGTCCAACATTCCCCGGGCCCTGGAGCGGCGGCCGGGAACAAAGGCTACCACCCCGACCCGAGGCAGCAGCAGCGACCAGAGCCGGCGGACGCGGGCGGATCGCTCCAGCACCACGGCCCATGGCCGAAGTGTTAGCACCGGCCAGCGCCCCTTCCCGACCCGCCACCGGCACCACCGAGGGCGCCGCACCACGGTTGGCCCCAGGGATCAGGGCACCACGGCCGGCAGCAGCGGCCGACGGCGGCACCACCGCTCCACGGCCACCACCAGAACCTGCCGGCGGCGCGACCCTGGCGCGGCCCATCCCAGGAGGTTCGGCCGGGTTTTTCCCCGCCACACCACGTCCCGTCATGGGCTCTAGCGGAGGGATGCGACGAGCGCGGCCGCCACGATTAGCACGTCGAAGAGGACGCCGACGAACGAAAACCCTACGGTGCGCGATGGAAAGAGAGGAAACAGATTGATTGCTGCATGGGTCTCGCACGTAGTCGGTCGATACGTCCTTCCGACCCTCTGTTCCCAGCCCAACCGAACCCGGCCCAACTGCAGCCTCTTTGCACTGGGCCTCATACCCACCCGAAGATGGCCCAATAGCCACCGGCGGCCCATCCGCGCCAATCAGGGAATTCAAACGCTCCGCCCTAGCGGCCGCGATCCCAAGCGATGCCACCGGTGCCGCCTGCTGCCGGCTGGCCACCGCACGACATCCCTTCTTCCTTCTGACTACAACCGTCCATGCCTCCGATCTAACCAAATCAAGCACAGTAAGCTTGGGGAGACTTACCTTAGGAAGAGGGCCCTTCCACGGCCGAGGATCAGTCGTCGCCGTCCTCTGATGCACGATACGCCGGAGCAGCCCCATCTTCTCTCCGGGACGCAAGCCGTTCCTCGCCGGATCCTCGGGAGGGACGACCGCCTCCACGATCTCTGCCACCTCATCCTCGTCGTAGCCGGGACCAAACGCTTCACAGATCACATCTGAGGGAGTCGGCGAGTAGGCCGTCGAGCCGCCGGAGCGCCCGCCGTCTTCATCATCGTCCCCGCTGTCGTCGTCCGCAAGCGCCCAGAAGCTCCCGCCCACCCTCCGGCGATCACCGGGGGCACGCGCGCTGGCCGGCGTTGAAGAACCCTGCGCCATCTCTCTCTACGAGGGAACTACCACTGTCGATGTGAAAAAAAAATTAAAAATTTTAAAAAATAAAAAAATAAAAAAAATAAAAAGGAAAATAAAAAATAAAAAAAATAAAAAATAAAAATAAAATAAAAAATTAAAAATAAAAAAATAAAAAAATAAAAAAATAAAAAAGTAAAAAATAAAAAAATAAAAAATAAAAAATGAAATCAAAGAGCTTATGAAGTCCCATCAAACTTGTATTACTCATGTTATGTGTGATCAAAACTCTGTTCACCATTTCATAGCCCACCACACTAGACGTAGTGGTCATACTACAATTTGCTTATGTTCTCATCCTGAGGATGTTGAGGACCGATGCCTTGCTGATTGTAATCTCTAGGGTTGAGTAATACAAGTTCTATCCGCAAACAGAAAGTTGAGCAATACAAGGGGACTCAAAACAAGACATGGATTGGCGAACTTGCTGGAGTATAATGTTTGGACTTTTGGATAAACAGGCTGGAGCATGAATTCAATATGGTATCAGCTGCAGGAGATCTTGAGTTACTTAGGTTAATATTGAAGATAGAATAGGATTAGACCATGTAGGACTGCCCCTCTAGTCGAAGTATGTCTCCCTCACATTGTAATCTGATCTATATAGACCCCATACGAGAGTCGAATAAATACACCAAATATTGAGGGTTCCATGATTTACACACTTGCATCATAACATGATTGATCAGTGGCAAGCCAAGATTTCGAGCAAGCCCCATGATTTTTTTAATGTTTATAACTATATAGAAACTGATTGATAAGAGAATACAACGATCCAAGCTGTAATTAAGCTGACCTTCCGAGTTTGGGTCCTGTTGAAATTCATCACATGGTGGGAGTAGCATGGGGAGAAGTGTGGATGCACATCTCTTAGTTGGGGCAGCGCAGTGGATGCAGATATCGGTACAAGGTGGTGAAGTAGGTGCAACATGGATAAGGCATCCATCGTTTGAGAACCCTCTTTTCCTCTGTGTGCCGCCTGGTTCAATAGCTCTCTTGATCGATCCATCCTCGC
>LR880971.1:11060178-11081588 GCA_904067115.1 Aegilops sharonensis | reverse complement strand
TTGAATGCATTCTCACTGAGCCAAGAATAACTTCTAGCTGATGTTCCACTGACCACGGTAGGTTCTTATGTTTATTTTCGAAATAAGCACCTCATCTTCAACTGCAGATGGCCAAAATAATAGTGGGGAGTGCATGCTCATCCTAAGACAAAGCGTTGTAGAAAAAAATATGATTGATCGGCAGATGCACACCTTATTTCCTCGTTGCCCCTCAAGCGTAGCTAGCTTCGCCGACAAGCATAGATAGACAAACAGTCTTGCCAATGACTTTCCATGTCCATCAGCGTGAACTGTGTCCAATACATGATGCACCACTCAACAGAAAAATCCACTACTTGCTCTCTGCTAGCTTCTCAAGATTATTACTCCAACATCTGCAATTTATAGAGTTGCCTTATGGCTAATATTTTCACTATATAAATGCATGCCAACCAATATTTACTCTTAGTTATTGAGATTTTTAATTTTAGTCAGTAATTTGTCTAGGAAGTTATGCTTTCCAAACCACATCCTTTCTTATTGTTATCCTGATCCGAGTTTCCCATGCAAAATAAATTCTCTTAGATAATCTACCCCACGTGAAGATATATGCCTAGTGGTTTCGCAAGGACTATATTCCCTATTATAGTGAGAAAAATGTTGGCTTTTGTGTCTGAGATATTTATGAAATTATGACTTTGTGTTTGAGCCATTACAAAGGAAAATTAGAATTCCACAAATCATCCAAACTTCTCGAATTACATCCTTTTATTTTTTACCCTCAATCTCTTCGCTTCATGCTTTGTACCTTTCCCCAAGTTTTACCTCAGTCAAACTTTATGTGTACATTTTCTCTAACCTCTAGCTTAATATTTCTCGCAGGTCATCCTATTTTGAATAAATTTTAAGCAAACAAAATTAAGAAATATATCCGGAGCACCACGCCGCCGCACCAACATGGAATCTATCACCCCTCCCTCAGCTCCTCGCTAACCTTTCATGAGGTCCGGCAGGCTTCCTCTACAGTTTGCACTCTCTAGTGACACTCCAACTCCAAGCATTGCTCAACCACGGTAGGGCGCTCAATGTCTAGCATCAACATCCATGACATGTGGGCACAAAACATGCAAAGGCTCGCTGCAAAATGTCATCCCTTGTCTGCCTCACCCCAACCCCACCCCCTTGCATGTCTCTCTAAAATTATCGCCACCTGCTCGGCTCACTTTTTTATTATGAGAAAAAATCAGCTTGGAAGTTTGTAGCCCCCGTAGAACCTTCAAAAAAATGCCATCACTTCTGATGTTGTGCGTCCTGAGGTTCGAGGTGTATGAATGTACTGCCCTCTCCTCTCTGTGCTGCTCCACTAGAATGACATGTATGGTGCTGGAAACGGGAAGTGCATATAAGTAGATGTGGCTATCTGAGTCTTGATGAAAATTGATTGTGGCTGCTTGTGCTGATCATAGCATTGAGAAGGCGATCAATGCTATGGCTAAATTGTACAACCAGAAAGGCTGTGATGTTCTACTTCGTAAGACCAGTAAGCCACGACATATGCATGATGGGGCCAGTGAGCACGAACAAGTAGTAGAGCCGCTGCTGGTAATGGATTGTAAATGTTTAGGACTCCTCACTTGTCCACCGTGCTGGCAAATTGACTTGCTCTTTCCTCCATTAATTTGTGCAAATGTGCATGCTCAGAATAGTGATACTTGAAGCTCATACGTGATGCTTTTAATATTTCTTGATAAACGTATTACATTAGCTCATAACTAACACCAGAATATATTCGACCCCTCATGAATTGTACTACACCAAAATACATCATACGAGCTTCATCAAACAATCATGAACATGTGAGGAGTCCTAACTAGTCGACATAAACTACAAAAGTGACTAGCACAACTCCAACTACTACGAAGTATCTCACAATGAACTTGTCCTTCATTGCCAAAATGGCTATGGGCATTTAAGACCTGTCATCTCTTCCCAACTCAGCCAGATCGATAAATCAGTGAAGTGATCGCACACTCCACCCACTCAAGCGTACAACATGCACCTACATGACTAAGAGGGAGGGGGCACTAACGTTCACCCAAATAAAAGCAGCCTATTTTTGCAAATCGAGGCAAACCTCTTTTCTAGTATTTAAATGTTGTAGGTAGGAAATAAAACCGAGCTATTAGTGTGGATACGATGCAGGAAAGGAAGAGAAGAAATTATGAAAGTATAAGCGTGGTGGAGTAGGAGGCAATAGGTAAATGAGGATCATCCATCTATATTAGCAACTTGGAGCTAGAGGACACAAACAACGACCACATACCAAAACCAAAAGACTCACGTGGCAACATCACAAATGACATCACCACCAAGTTAGTAGGATGGACAGTTATAGAGGGAGTGGTTCAGTAGGATGGACCAGTTGCTATTGATTAACTAGTCCTGGTTCTCCATGGCTTCGTAGGCTTCAACTTGTTCTCCAACAGCTTTCCCTTAGTTTTTTCTGCGAATATATAGTAGAAGTTGGAACCACTAGTTGGATCATGGCCTTTTTTAGTTTTTCTTCGTTGTTGCCTCACCATGAAAGGAAAGGAGGAACGGGCAATGGCCTGGCCATTGATCGAACGCAAAGCCCCGTAATTTGGTCCCAAAGCCCCTGAACTACCTTTGTCCCATCAGCGTGCCGTTCCGCCAGCCACGATTTCCACCTCCCCTCCGCTAGCTACGGTTGCTGTCTCGACCTCTCTCTCTCTATATATATCGGGAACTAGAGTCCCCCCAAACCTTTATCCATGGAGACGTGCGTGGAGGCAGCCCGTGCTGGGAATGAGCGGGGCGTGGAGGCCGAATGTGTGCTGCTATATATTGCGAGTTATATTGCTGCTGTTGTGTGTGTTCCTTGGTTGGAGGTGGCTGGCTGTGTGTTGCTGCTGTGGTGAGAGATTGGGGGTGGTAGCCTGTGAGAGATTTAGAGATGGTAGAGGCTTAGGCTGGGATTGGGCCAAAGTCTTTTCTAACGTAAGCTGTATCTACCGGGCAAGCATTTGCCATCCATTCGCGTCAAGAATCGAGCATTTTGGTCTCACATGCATGCAGTATTCAATGTATTCACTGAGATGCAGATGTCTTACAAAATTTTCGTGAAAATGTAACAAGTTGTTTAGGCATGTTGTAGATAACGTTCATGACATGTAAAAAATGTTTGTACAGTATAATTGGGAGGATTAAAAAGTTGGATAATTCAAAAAGGAAAAGTAGCAGAAGAAAAAATGAGATAGTAAAGAAATACTCCCTCCATTCCATTACATAAGGAATTTTTTTATGATCAAATTCCGTAATGTAAGGTTCATTTCGTTCAATTCTTTATAATTCCCTTTTTAGCCCTCCAGAAGAAAGGAATGTACATCTCCCATGATTGCATGCATCTCTTCCTTTCCTTGCCTAATTGATTTATTTACCATTAATCAAGAAATTAACCAAGAGTAATTTTGTCCTAAATTCATTAAATTTCTGAGCCTTGGTCATCGCGCCAGAAAAAGTACACCTTACATAAAGGAACGGAGATAGTAACTAAAAAGAATAGAAAAACGAACAACCCATAAAAACGGCAAAGAAAACATTGAAAAAGGAACCAGATGGAAAACCGCTGATGGGCAGGCCAACTCAGGTGGGCGTTGTAGGTGAGAGTTTGTCCCGTAATAAAGGAGATGAGACCTCCTATTCCTTGCTTTACCGGCTTTATAGTGAGCAATCATGCACCTTCTAGATTGCCGAGTAAAACAAAGACACAACCAAAGCTCCATAAAGATGAGTGTAGCTACTATACATTGTTGGTATTGAAAAGTTGTAAAGCTGTAGATATAGGAAATACAAAGAAGCTAGCTAGAGCCTGGATAGGGAGGTAGTAAAGAAGAAAAGAATTATGAAAGTAAAAGCATTTGGGAGTAGGAGGCATTAGGTAAATGAGAACATTTCATCCATGAGAACTGTCGCGTATGCTAGATGATCCCCCAAAATGCTCCAACTACAGTTTTTTGGGGCAAGGCTATGTGGATCAGCACGAGGCCCACGTGCTTGTCCCACATTCCTATCGTCTGATTTAGGATTTACAATGCGAACAAGATCAACCTTGAGCGCCTTAGGCACGCCGGCCAGCCGCTACAAAATCCTGCCCGATGAGAAGCCACCACTGGGACTCGCCATCGAATACCTCATGGAGGGCATCCGACCTGGATCGAGCCATTCATCCATGAGAACCGTCGCGCACTCTTGACGGTCTTCCGAAATGCTCGAACTCCAAATTTTGAGAGTGGGAAGGCCATTGTGCCTATCACAAGTCCCTGTTAGCCGACTCGGGGTGTAGGAGGCAGATGATATCAACCGCAAGCACCTCTTGATAGTACCAGGCAGGACGTCCCCCCGCTGAAGAAAATCCCATGCAATTTGTAGAAAATGTTCATAACATATACATAAACACTTTGTGGCATTTAAAAAACATAATAGTGAAATAATGTTCACATGTTTACAAAAATATTCATGAAATTGTAAAATTTTGTTCAATCAATTTTTAGAAAACGTTCATAACATGTAAAAAAAAGTTAAAACACTAAAATCAGGAGGATAAAGTTTGGTGAATTTGAGAAGGATATGGAAAAATGGAAAAGAAAACAAATAACAAGCATACAAATGGAAAATAGAAAATGAAAAATGGTAAACCGGTAATGAAAACATAGAAATAAGGAAATTATAAAAACGAGACGAGGGAATCTCCAAGGATTGGTCTCTACTATACATAAAAGCTTCCTAGAACCACCGATGCAGGCCCACTCGGGCGAGCGTTATAGATGAGAGCTCGATCGGTCTCCTAATAAGCAAGATGAGACCTCATATCCCACGTACAATCCGCGGTACCGTGTGGAATCCCACACCTTCGAGCTCACCGAGTAAACAAACACACAACCAGAGCTCCATAAAGACGAGTAGCAATGCCATACAATTCTCCATATACTCTTACCTTGCATTAACCATATAAACACACCTAGTACTGCTAATCGAGACACATCTTTTTGCTGGTAATAAAAAGCCGTAAAGCTGTGGAATAGGAAATACAAAGGAGCTAGCTAGCGGCCTGGATAAGAGATGAGAGAAGAAGAAGAATTTGTGAAAAGCATTTGGGAGTAGGAGACATCAGGTAAATGGTAACCATTCATCAATGAGAGCCATATGCTCGACGATCCCCCAACTGGAGCAAGGCGGAGAGGATCAGCACAAGGCTCACGTGCTTATCCCACGTCAAGTCGACTGAATCAGGATTTACGAGCGCCTCATGCACACCGGCCAGCCGCTGCAGAACTCTTGTTCGACCGGAAGCCGCTGCAGAACTCTTGTCCGACCGGAAGCCGCTGCACAACTCTTGTCCGACTGGAAGCCGCCACTGAGGTGAACTCGACATCGCATACTATCAAGCAAGGCGCCCGATACTGATCGAGCCGCACGGAGTCCTACCAATTGGGATCCTCGTCATCGTTCGAGTCAATGGGCACCCACGTGATTATATTGTTGATGTGATTTTCTGCAACTTTTTCAGATTTTTTTATGTTCTGACCGTATCTGGACAATCATTTCTACCTTACAGGTCAGGATCGCACTTTATTCTGCTAGTGATAAGGCTTCGTGCTGCACAGAAGTTTGCAGTGATAGATGGTGCTGAGCTCCTTCCTCACAGATAATTATATTGTTTTAAGTTTTTGTGGTGTGCTTATTTTGTATTGAGCTGTACGTTCCTTGTTTAAAGATTCAAGATAAAACTTGGGGAGATAACAACTAGGATCGTGGGTTGTGTTGTAATTTGACATTTAAGTTGGGGTTGCTTACAAATTTAAAGTAAATTTACAATTAAAAACTAGTTGCGTTTCTTATGCGGGTCGGCAAACTGCCAATGGGAGAATAGTTTGCGACGTTTTCTTGTTGCACACGCTACAAAATTATGGGTCCCAGACTTGTGTCAAAGAGCGGGGCTGACTAAGCGATGTACAGTGTAAAAATGCACACTGGTAGATGGTTGTCGGTGTCAAAACCGGCGGATCTCGGGTAGGGGGTCTCGAACTGTCCGTCTAGGCGGATGGTAACAGGAGACAAGGGACACGATGTTTTTACCTAGGTTCGGGCCCTCTCGATGGAGGTAAAACCCTACTCCTTCTTGATTAATATTGATGATGTGGGTAGTACAAGAGTAGATCTACCACGAGATCAGAGAGGCTAAACCCTAGAAGCTGGCCTATGGTATGATTGTTGTTCGTCCTACGGACTAAAACCCTCCGGTTTATATAGGCACCGAAGAGGGTTAGGGTTTCACAGAGTCGGTTACAATGGTAGGAGATCTACATATCCGTATCGCCAAGATTGGCTTCCACGCCAAGGAAAGTCCCATCCGGATACGGGACGAAGTCTTCAATCTTGTATCTTCATAGTCCAGGAGTCCAGCCAATGGTCATAGTCCGGCTATCCGGACACCCCCTAATCCAGGACTCCCTCAGTAGCCCCTGAACCAGGCTTCAATGACGACGAGTCCGACGCGCATATTGTCTCCGGAATTGCAAGGCGGGTTCCTCCTCCGAATTCTTCGTAGAAGATTTTGAACACAAGGATAGTGTCCGGCTCTGCAAAATAAGTTCCACATACCACCGTAGAGAGAATAATATTTACACAAGCTCAATCTGCTGACGTATTCCGCAGCGTGACATCGCACCACGGCCAAGCCTTTATTTGAATCGTTTTCACTGTCCCATCTCAGCGCGTTTAGCGAGGCGGTTTCCTTGGCACGTCTTGTCAAAGCAGAGATCGTGTCCCCTTATTCCGGGATTCTCATCAGTACGGGCGTGGGTAACCCAACCGCGCCATTGATTACGGCGCTTGAGAGATAAACGAGTTTTATCAGGCCGGTGGGGACGCATAGCTTTGTCCGTCCATATAAGGGGATAAGGATCCACTTTTTCACACACGCCTTCTTCCTCCTTTACTCATCCATTTCTGTGCACTTGAGCTCCAGCGCCCAAGTCCGCATATCCTACCTCAACCTTCTCCAACTATGTCCGGAGCGGGAGGCAAGTGGATGGCCTCCTCCGTCCCGGAGGGGCACATCAAAAAGCTGCGGAAAGCCGGATACTTGTCCGACGACATCGCGCATCGGCTCCCCGACAAGGGGCAGCTCATCCCCACCCCCAGGCCCCATGAGAGGGTGGTGTTCCTCCCCCACTTCCTCCGCGGACTAGGGTTTCCACTTCACCAATTTGTCCGGGGGCTCATGTTCTACTACGGCCTAGATTTCCATGACCTGGCCCCGAATTTCATCCTCAACATCTCGGCGTTCATCGTCGTGTGCGAGGCCTTCCTCTGCATCCAGCCCCACTTCGGCTTATGGCTGAAGACCTTCAATGTCAAGCCGAAGGTAGTGGGCGGCCGCCAAGCGGAGTGCGGAGGTGCCATGGTGGGCAAGATGGCCAACGTCCTATGGCTCGAGGGCTCCTTTGTGGAGACCATAAAGGGGTGGCAATCGGGGTGGTTCTACATCACCGAGCCGCGCGACTCTAAATGGGCGGCGGCCCCTGAATTCTGATCTGGCTTCCCTACACGGCTCACCTCATGGAAAGAGACGGGCCTGACGTGGGGTAATTCGGAAGAGCTGACCGGACTCCAAACCTGCGTCCGACACCTGGTGGACAAGAAGCTCAAGCTTGTCAACGTAGTCCAGGTTATGCTCGTCCGCCGGATCCTCACATGCCAGCAACGGGCCTTCAACTTGTGGGAGTTTAATCCGGCACAGCACCGAACCTTGAGCCGACTCTTCGACACTATGTACGAAGATGCCTGGAAGGTGCTGTTCAAGGGCGCCGAGGCTCCCGCATCCGCTACCAAAGATCGCGGATTCAGCTCGCGGCATCAAGCCAGCGAGGTAAGCTATTTTACCCTTTACGGGACTCTTTTTTCATAGTTTGACTCTATGCGGGATCTAAAACTCCCTCATCTTTCACAGGACTGGCAGAAGACGTCCGGACAGGTTGACTGTCCGGCTCCCTTGCCAGAAGACCCAGCGGACGCCCGATTGACGGGGCTGCTGGTTCCGGCACCTTACGTGGTGCCGGAGAAGAAGGCCAAGAAGAAGGCCACGGGAACTCGAAGGAGTTCCCGGCGCCAAGTGTTGTCGGACTCATCGTCCGATGACTCTGAGGCGGACTCCTCCCGCGAAGACGAGGAGGAGGAAAAAGAGGCCTCTCCCCCAGCGGGGGGAGAGAAGAAAAGGAAGGCCGCCCCAACTGGGGAGGCCGGAGGGTCCAAGAAGGGAAGGACCTTTCCTCCGGACTACGCCACCAACGCCGACGAGGTGGCGAAGAGGGGTGGCCACCGAGGGCCAAGCCCCTGGCGAAATCGTAAGTGTCCGGACACCAGAATAACTCATGGCGTTCCATTTGTCGCACATCATCTTCTAACGCCGAATATAACCATGCAGCCCGCCCAAGGACGGGCTCGACGCTTCGTCGAGCGGCTCCCTGGATTCGTCGGATGTGAATAGCGCCTCACTTCCGACCGCCTCGTCTCCTCCCTCCGCGGATGACGCCGAGGTGGAGTCCCAAAAGGGGACCAGCCAGGAGGAGGTGGCGCTGGAGGCGCCGCAAGGCGACCTCCCGGACTCCGGGCGCAAAGGGGATAAAATCCAGAAGGGCTTTAAGTCCGACCCTGTGCCGGACTCCGTACCGGAACCTTCAGTGGTTCTGGAGTCCGGCAGGCGACCCCTTCGTAAGAAGGGCAAGACTGCGACGCCGGTGACCTCCGTCCAACCGGAGGCACCGGATAATTTGATGGAGGCGCTTAACGACGCTTCCATCGACGAGGAGCACCGCACTGTTATGAGTGTGGTGATCCAGAAAGTTCAGTCCGCCAAGAGCGGGCTGACTGAAGCCTCTGCCAGCCTTCTAACAGGCTTTGAGGTATGTATTTAAGATATGTAAAAATATTACCGCATAGACAGTAGCCCCTGATGCTCAGTTTGGTGTTCGGAAAGAAAAAGCCAAACTGAGGATCTAAAAGATATACGCAGGAGTCTAACATAAGGATGTCAATATGGGAATGCAGGCTGCGCTACTGACCTCTGCCGCACTGACTGCGGAGGTTGATGCATTGAAGGAGAGCCTCGAGCGGTCCGAGAACGAGCTCGGCCTTGCCAGAAAGCAGCTCGAGGACAAGGAAGGTAAGTAATACCTTATGGTAGTATTTAAAAGGTGTGGTTGCTAAAAATGACAGGTATAACGTGTATATTGCAGGGGCCACGAACAAGGTGGCGACCCTGAAGGAAGCGGTGTCCAAGGCCGAAAGCAATGCGGCCGCGGAGCGCACCGAGCGAGAGAAGAAGGAGGCGCGGGTGGCGGAGGTGCGGCAAGAGCTCCAGGCTCTCGTGGAAAAACACGAGAGTTTGGAACGTGACTCAAAGACTCAAGAGACCGAGCTCACCTCGGCCCTTGAGAGCGCCAAAGCCGCTAAGGACGAAGCCCAAAAAGCCCTCCAGGAAATTGAGGCGATAAAGAAGATAGCGGCGGGTAAGGCATTCTTTATGCAAAGCCATCATGTGAAAGTGAATTATCTGTTACTTACCCGAATCCGGAGCTCTCCAGGAGCATTCGCAGATCTGCCCCGCAGTGTGTCTGATGCTGCCGCATTCTACCGAGCTGAGGAAGGGAGCTCGACGGAGAAGGTGTTCTGGTCTCAGTATGCTCAGGCCGGACACCCGGTGGCCTTGAGCGACCAGCTGAATCAGCTGGTCGAGCTCCATAAGGTGGCCGAACAGGCCATGAAGGACCTCATAGTTCGGCTGTGGCCCAAGGAAGCCATCCCTGGGAGCTACTTCGGGCTGGTGAGGCGGCTGGTGGATGCCTGTCCATTGTTTGAAGTCGTCAAGCGCTCCGTATGAATCGAAGGTGCCCGTAGGGCCCTTGCCCATGCTAAGGTTCACTGGGGCAGTATGGATGCTGAGAAGCTTGTGACGGACGGACCACCACCGGGCAAGGAGCATCGCAAGGCTGAGATGTATTATGAGGGCGTCCTGAAGGGTGCCCGCCTTATAGCGGGTGAATGCTCCAAAGATGTAATTCTTTAGTAGACTCGCATTTGTTATCCTGTACGCTGAAAACTTGTTCATATGCTCTAAGAAACACTTTTGAATTTAAAATATTACCTTCTGTGCGGCCGTGTATTAATTTTGAGAGATGGCGAGTCGTCGGCTTCAGCCCCCATTCCACGAGTGCTGGGGTGTTCGGGATAAACTTGAGCGCTCTTGTTCCCATTCTTCGGTCCTTCGAGGGAGGCGCTCAATGCAACGAACAAGGCAACCGGACTATAATGCTTGAACACTCTCACTTAGCCATAGAATTCTATAATTTTAAATTTCGGCGAAGCCCCTGGTATTCGGAAGACCGATTTCGGGGCGCTATCCACGCCTAGGCCGTACAATGCCGACTCCTCGCTCTAAGTGGCATAAGTCTTTAGGGACTCGAAAACCCCTCGAACAGCGACCGGCTCTCGCCCTATCATGATGGTCAGTTTTAGCTTTCTCCACTGAGGTGCTTAACCCAGCTCAACCGGGGCACAATCGCAGTGGTTCTCCGAGCGCTACCTTAGCCGATATAACGGAACATAAGGTACCAAAACATGGGAGCCGGGAAAACCCAACTATTGACCCAAGACATGATTCGGGGCCGATGCATATAATGCTATAAGTTCGGGGTGCCGCACTTGTGAAAGTGTTCGGACTTATCACACCATATTGTGGGGTACTTAAGCCCCTGGTGTTTTGCCCGTACCAAAGTGTACGGTTGCACAATGGCATAACTGAACATATATATATATAGAAAAAGGGAATTTAATAATAGGTAGAAGCTATGTATTGTTTATTCAAAAGGGGTGCAGTAAGAGCAGAACGGTACACATAGTACGATAAGCAAGGGACGGGACTTTTTAACATGTCCCCCTCCAGGGGTAAGCTGCGGGATGGTATGTAAAACAGGTATACTGCTCGTAATAGAAACCACCTGGACACTCGACGTAGCTTTCTGCTTCCCTGGCTGTTGCATCGTGTGTTCGGCGATTCTACTGCCGGACAGGGGCTTCGTGAGAACGGAGTCCTGAAAGTAAAAAGGAAAGAAGAAAAGAAAAGAATGACACAATCGGGAGCCCCTGGTGCGGTTGAGCCACATTCTGGGCATGCCGTGGTCGTGCCGCTCCCCCTATGCCCATGGTAGTTCCAGAGCGTAATTATGTACGCGTAGTACTGGTTTCGCAATTCCGCGAGGGCTGGGGTTTGGGCGGCATTGCTATGCGTGCTCGGAACGTGCCAGACGGTCTTGTTGTAGGTTACTCCGGGCGTGCTTGACGGTGTCCAGACGTTTAATAGCCGGACTCGAGAATTGCCTTAAGAGGCTGCTTTGTACTTACTGCCGCGAGGGCCGCCACATGCTCCTCCGTTCGGAGAGAGCATTCGGTGTTTCCATTGACCGTAATGACTCCTCGAGGACCAGGCATCTTGAGCTTGAGATATGCGTAGTGCGGCACCGCATTGAACTTTGCAAATGTGGTTCGTCCGAGCAGTGCGTGATAGCCGCTGCGGAACAGGACTATGTCGAAGATTAACTCCTCGCTTCGGAAGTTATCCGGGGATCCGAAGACCACTTCAAGTGTAACTGACCCTGTACAGTTGGCCTCTACACCTGGTATGACGCCTTTAAAGGTCGTCTTCGTGGGTTTAATCCTTGATGGGTCTATGCCCATTTTGCGCACTGTGTCCTGATAAAGCAGGTTCAGGCTGCTGCCGCCGTCCATTAGTACTCTAGTGAGGTTAAATCCGTCAATGATTGGGTCTAGAACCAATGCGGCGAATCCGCCATGGCGGATGCTAGTGGGGTGGTCCCTTCGATCAAAAGTGATCGGGCAGGAAGACCACGGGTTGAACTTTGGGGCGACTGGCTCCATCGCATATACGTCCCTTAGTGCACGCTTCCGCTCCCTTTTGGGTATGTGGGTTGCGTATATCATGTTCACTGTCCGCACTTGTGGGGGGAAGCCCTTCTGTCCTCTATTGTTCGGCGGCCGGGGCTCCTCCTCGTCATCGCTATGCAGGCCCTTGTCATTGCTTTCGGCATTTAACTTGCCTGCCTGCTTGAACACCCAACAATCCCTGTTGGCGTGGTTGGCTGGTTTTTCGGGGGTGCCGTGTATCTGGCACGAGCGATCGAGTATTCGGTCCAAATTGGTCGGGCCCGGGGTATTTCTTTTAAATGGCTTTTTCCGCTGACCGAGTTTAGAGCCTCTGAATCCGGCATTGACTGTCGTATCCTCAGCATTATCGCCGTTAATGCGGCGCTTGTGCTTGTTGCGACGCGACCTGCCATTGCTGTCCTTGGTATCCGAATTACCAGGGCTCTTGGTCATGTTGTTACTACGAGCTAGCCAGCTGTCCTCTCCCGCGCAAAAGCGGGTCATGAGTGATGTGAGGGCTGCCATGGATTTTGGCTTTTCCTGTCCTAGGTGCCGGGCAAGCCACTCATCGCGCATGTTGTGTTTGAAGGCTGCAAGGGCCTCTGCATCCGGACAGTCGACGATTTGATTTTTCTTGGTTAGGAACCTTGTCAAGAATTGTCTGGCCGATTCCTCTGGCTGCTGAATTATGTGGCTTAGGTCATCGGCGTCTGGTGGTCGCACATATGTGCCCTGGAAATTGTCAAGGAATGCGGCTTTCAGGTCTTCCCAACAACCAATTGACTCTGCTGGCAAGCTGTTAAGCCAATGCCGGGCTGGTCCTTTAAGCTTGAGTGGGAGGTATTTGATGGCGTGTAGATCATCACCGCGGGCCATGTGGATGTGAAGGAGATAGTCCTCGATCCAAACCGCATGATCTGTTGTGCCATCGTATGATTCAATGTTTACGGGTTTGAAACCCTCAGGGATTTGATGATCCATCACTTCATCTGTGAAGCATAGTGGGTGTGCGGCGCCTCTGTATTTGGATATATCACGACGCAACTCAAATGAGCTTTGTCTACTCTGTTCGGCCCGGCCGGATTTGCTATATCCGGCGTGACGGTTATCGTCACGTGTCGTGGGGCGCCCACGCGATCCATAGATCGATCTTGTTTGCCTTGCCTTGTCCTCCAATATATCTCGCAGGTCTGGCGCATTTCCCCGCGCCTTGGTATTTTTTGAGCTGCGCCGGGTGCGGCTTGAGATGAGGGCCGAGAGGCCTCTCTGTCGCGGCCACGAGGTGGCCGGTCAGTCGTATCATGCGCTGATGATGTAGGTTTGGGTGCTTCCTCCTCTAATCAGGGTAGCAGCCTGCGTTTTGGGTAGCTCTTGGAGGGGCGCTCGAGTTCATACTCTTCGGCCGCAAGGACTTCAGTCCATCTGTCAGCTAGCAAGTCTTCGTCAGCTCTAAGCTATTGCTGCTTTTTCTTGTGGCTGCTTGTCATGGCCATAAGCTTGCGTTTGAAATGCTCTTGTTCGATGGGATCCTCGGGCACGATGAATTCGTCGTCGTCGTCGAGGCTTGCCTCATCTACAGTGGGAGGCATATAATTATCGTCCTCTACCTCTCTTTCTGCCGCTCTCTCACGAGGGTTGGCTTCTCCATCCTCCTGCGCTGAATCCTGCTGGAGGGGGTTGTCTTGGGCACTGTCCGTGGTGTTATTGTCTCCGTGCCGGAATCACCGTTTTTGTTGTGGCGGGATTTAGAGCGGCGCCGCTGACGCCGGCGCTTAGGCTGTTTCTTGGAGCGGTCATCCTCAGCTGTTCCATCGCCATTCCCATCTTTTGGGATGTCCACCATGTATATGTCGTATGACGAGGTGGACTTCCAGTGCCCTGTGGGCGCTGGTTCTTGGTCGTCTCCTGCATCGTCGTCCATGTCGTCCATGTCTTCGGAGTCGAAGTAGAGCATGTCGGTTAAATCATCGACAGTGGCTACGAAGTGGGTGGTGGGTGGGCTTTGAATTTCTTTGTCGTCCGCATCCCATCCTTCCTGACAATAATCCGGCCAGGGCTCTCCTGATAAAGAGAGAGACTTTAGTGAATTCAGGATGTCGCCAAAGGGCGAGCGCTGAAAGATGTCCGTGGAAGTGAATTCCAAGATCGGCGCCCAATCAGATTCGATTGGCGGGGGCGCAGAAGGTTCGGTGTCTGGAGAGGAGTCCGGCACCTTGGAGTCACGAGCTTCGCAAAGGACGGGTTAGGTCTACGGCTCAATCGCCGTAGAGATTGCAGCCCCCGAGGCGGTGTCCAGCCACCCGTCCTCGATCGGCGCAGTCGGCTCCGAGCTAAAGGTCGGAGCGGACACTGGTGCGGCCTCCAGGACACTGTTCGGCGGCAAAGCTAGATCATGCCCCTCGTGACAGTGCGGCGCGCTTGGCTGTGGCTCGAACCCGTCGAAGATCAAGTCTCCGTGGACGTCAGCCATGTAGTTCAAACTTCCAAATCTGACCTGGTGGCCAGGGGCGTAGCTTTCAATCTGCTCCAGATGGCCAAGAGAATTGGCCCGCAGTGCAAAGCCGCCGAATACGAAGATCTGTCTGGCGAGAAAAGTCTCACCCTAGAGCGCATCGTTGTTGACGATCGGAGTTGCCATCGGGCCTAAAGATGACGACACAGAGGAACTCTCAGTGAAAGCACCAATGTTGGTGTCAAAACCGGCGGATCTCGGGTAGGGGGTCCCGAACTGTGCGTCTAGGCGGATGGTAACAGGAGACAATGGACACGATGTTTTTACCCAGGTTCGGGCCCTCTCGATGGAGGTAAAACCCTACTCCTGCTTGATTAATATTGATGATATGGGTAGTACAAGAGTAGATCTACCACGAGATCAGATAGGCTAAACCCTAGAAGCTAGCCTATGGTATGATTGTTGTTCGTCCTACGGACTAAAACCCTCCGGTTTATATAGGCACCGAAGAGGGTTAGGGTTACACAGAGTCGGTTACAATGGTAGGAGATCTACATATTCGTATCGCCAAGCTTGCCTTCCACGCCAAGGAAAGTCCCATCCGAATACGGGACGAAGTCTTCAATCTTGTATCTTCATAGTCCAGAACTCCCTCAATGGTACTAAGAGCATCTGCAGCCGCGCCCTCGGGACGGCCCCCAGGAGCCTTTTTTTGACACCGGCGTTAAAAAATCGTTCCAGTCACACTCCCACAGTCTCCTTTTTCGCCGGATTTAACGAAAACTACGGCCGGCGCACGCAATGGAAACCCAGGAAATCGGGGAGCAGATGGGAGCGCCGACACTACATTTTGGCTGCGAAAGGCCCACTGCCAGCATCTAATCTCTCTCTCTCTCTCCTTTCTTTTTCTGGCTAGGCCCACCACGTGCAGTGCATAGAAAAATCTCCTCTCTCCCGCATGCCCACCACCCCTTCTCCTCCACCGCTCCACCAGCCCTTCCTCGCTCATCCGCCGTCGCGGCCTGCGCCGGCTCCGGACGGGCGAGCGGGCGCCTGTGCTCCACCGCGCCACCCGAGACGCCTCTCCNCGGACTAAAACCCTCCGGTTTATATAGGCACCGAAGAGGGTTAGGGTTACACAGAGTCGGTTACAATGGTAGGAGATCTACATATTCGTATCGCCAAGCTTGCCTTCCACGCCAAGGAAAGTCCCATCCGAATACGGGACGAAGTCTTCAATCTTGTATCTTCATAGTCCAGAACTCCCTCAATGGTACTAAGAGCATCTGCAGCCGCGCCCTCGGGACGGCCCCCAGGAGCCTTTTTTTGACACCGGCGTTAAAAAATCGTTCCAGTCACACTCCCACAGTCTCCTTTTTCGCCGGATTTAACGAAAACTACGGCCGGCGCACGCAATGGAAACCCAGGAAATCGGGGAGCAGATGGGAGCGCCGACACTACATTTTGGCTGCGAAAGGCCCACTGCCAGCATCTAATCTCTCTCTCTCTCTCCTTTCTTTTTCTGGCTAGGCCCACCACGTGCAGTGCATAGAAAAATCTCCTCTCTCCCGCATGCCCACCACCCCTTCTCCTCCACCGCTCCACCAGCCCTTCCTCGCTCATCCGCCGTCGCGGCCTGCGCCGGCTCCGGACGGGCGAGCGGGCGCCTGTGCTCCACCGCGCCACCCGAGACGCCTCTCCGGCCGAACCCCACGGGAGCTCGCCCGCGCAGCTGCTCGACGGCGAGGCCTGGGCTCCACCCGAGCTCGCCGCCTCTCGGGTCGGATCCCGCGGGAGCTCGCCCGCGCTGCTGCTCCATCGCGCCACCCGAGCTCGCCGCCTCTCCGGCCGGGCGCGGCCTGGGCACAACCGCCCGGATCCGCGGAAGCTCGGCCTCGCTGCTGCTCGACGGGAGCACCCGGCGAGCAGCGCCAGGACGAGGAGCTTCTGCCGCGTGTCTGTGGCCATGAAGCGGAGGTGGAGTGGAAGGAGAGCAACGGCACGGCGAAGATGGTGACGAAGCGGTTCATACCGGAGCACTGGTCCACGTCTCCGCCAACCGACATCTGCCTGCTCACTGCCGCTGGTCGCGGCCGGCTCCTCGCCGCGCGCCGGCCTCTGGCTCCTCACCGCCGCCCTCTGCTCGCCGCGCACCGCGTGCCACCGTCGCCGCCCTGCTCGTCGCGCGCCGGCCCGGGCGTGCCGGAGCCGCCGCAGGGCAAGCTCGAAGAGCGGTGGCGCCTGTGATGCCCGGATAATCAAGCTACAAAAATTCCCTGCTAATGGTGCCATGTCATCATGTTTCACTGTTGCTAAAACCCCCTTTGATTCAATCCGGTCCTAATTCAAAATTTTCAAATTCTAAGTGAACTCCAAAAGTTCGCAAAACATGAAATTTAAAATGTTGATCATGTGACAAATATTCATTTGTTAATATTGGTGGTGAACCAAAATTCTTGCAAATTGGTTGAATGCCCTAAACTAAAATAAAACAAAGTGCTAAAAAGAAAAATAGAAAATGCCTCCCCTTCCCTCGTGGGCCTCGGCCCACACCCAGCCAGCCCTCCCCGCGCCTCCCTGGCCTAGATGGCCCAACCCCCCACCACTACTAACCCCCCTGGCACCTAACCCTAGCCCGATCCACCACCACACTCCCACTTCCCCCCACGATCCACTCGCTCCTCCCCCTCCTCCCTCGATCCAGATAGGGCGCCCCTCGCACCGATCGACACCAACTCCGCCGCCGCTCGGACCCCCCCTCGCCGGACCGCCTCCCCGCCAAGCGCCTCCCCGACCTGGACGCCAACCGCCACCGCGGCGCCACGATCCCAACGTCCACGACTTCATCACCGTCGGCACCGCCCCGTCTTCCCCATCGCGCCGGACCTCGTCGCCGCCGTCCCCTTCCCCCCGAGCCGCGACACCGCCCCTCGCCTCTCCGACGCACGTGAGGAACCACCCCTTCACCCCCTCTCTCCCTGGGTCGCCATGGTCACCGCCGTCCCCGCCCGCGATCGGCGCGCTCCGACCACGCCCGTTGCATGCTCACCGTGCCTCTCTCCCCGTTGCTCGCTCCGCTACCGCCCTACTACCTAGCCGCCCCGCTTGGCCGACCGCGTCTGCCAGCGGCCCCGCCCCGTCTCCTCCGCCCCGTCGTGCCTTCCTGTCCGTCCGTGGCCATCGACCGCGCCCTGGCCGTGTTGGGGAACGAAGCAGAAATTCAAAATTTTCCTACGAGTCACCAAGATCTATCTATGGTGAAACTAGCAACGAGAGAGAGGAGAGTGCATCTACATACCCTTGTAGATCGCTAAGCGGAAGCGTTCAAGAGAACGGGGTTGAAGGAGTCGTACTCGTCGTGATCCAAATCACCGGAGATCCTAGTGCCGAACGGACGGCACCTCCGCGCTGAACACACGTGCAGCCCGGTGACGTCTCCCATGCCTTGATCCAGCAAGGAGAGAGGGAGAGGTTGGGAAAGACTCCATCCAGCAGCAGCACAACGGCGTGGTGGTGATGGAGGAGCGTGGTAATCCAGCAGGGCTTCGCCAAGCACCGCGAGAGACGAGGAGAAAGAGAGGTAGGGCTGCGCCAGGGAGAGGTCAAAACTCATGTGTTGGCAGCCCCAAAGACCTCAACTATATATAGAGGGGAGGGAGGGGGTTGCGCCCCCTCTAGGGTTCCTACCCCAAGGGGTGCGGCAGCCCCAAAACCCATCTAGGGTGGCGGCCATGGGGGGAGAGGGGAAACTTGCCCCCCAAGCAAGGTGGAGGCGCCCCCTCCCCAAACCCTAGGCTCCTTGGGCCCTGGTGGGGGGCGCACCAGCCCACCTGGGGCTGGTCCCCTCCCACACTTCGCCCATGCAGCCGTCTTGGGCCGGTGGCCCCACTTGGTGGACCCCCGGGACCCTCCCGGTGGTCCCGGTACATTACCGATAGCACCCGAAACTTTTCCGGTGACCAAAACATGACTTCCCATATATAAATCTTTACCTCCGGACCATTGTGAAACTCCTCGTGACGTCCGGGATCTCATCCGGGACTCCGAAAATTCGGTAAACACGTATATCTATTCCCTATAACCCTAGCGTCATCAAACCTTAAGTGTGTAGACCCTACGGGTTCGGGAACCTTGCAGACATGACCGAGACGTTCTCCGGTCAATAACCAACAGCGGGATATGGATACCCATGTTGGCTCCCACATGTTCCACGATGATCTCACCGGATGAACCACGATGTCAAGGATTCAATCAATCACGTATTCAATTCCCTTTGTCTAGCGGTATAGTACTTGCCCGAGATTCGATCATCGGTATCCCGATACCTTGTTCAATCTCGTTACCGGCAAGTCTCTTTACCCGTTCCGTAACACATCATCCCGTGATCAACCCCTTGGTCACATTGTGCACATTGTGATGATGTCCTACCGAGTGGGCCCAGAGATACCTCTTCGTCACACGGAGTGACAAATCCCAGTCTCGATTCGTGCCAACCCAACAGATACTTTCGGAGATACCCGTAGTGCACCTTTATAGCCACCCAGTTACGTTGTGACGTTTGGTACACCCAAAGCATTCCTACGGTATCCAGGAGTTGCACAATCTCATGGTCTAAGGAAATGATACTTGACATTAGAAAAGATTTAGCATACGAACTACACGATCTTTCTGCTAGGCTTAGGATTGGGTCTTGTCCATCACATCATTCTCCTAATGATGTGATCTCGTTATCAACGACATCCAATGTCCATGGTCAGGAAACCGTAACCATCTATTGATCAACGAGCTAGTCAACTAGAGGCTTACTAGGGACATGGTGTTGTCTATGTACCCACACATGTATCGGAGTTTCCTAGCAATACAATTATAGCATGGATAATAAATGATTATCATGAACAAGGAAATATAATAATAATAACTAATTTATTATTGCCTCTAGGGCATATTTCCAACAGTCTCCCACTTGCACTAGTCACTAATCTAGTTCACATCGCCATGTGATTAACACTCACAGGTCACATCGCCATGTGACTAACATCCAAAGAGTTTACTAGTGTCACTAAACTAGTTCATATCATCATGTTATTAAGACTCAATGAGTTATGGGGTTTGATCATGTTTTGCTTGTGAGAGAGGTTTTAGTCAACGGGTCTACAACATTCAGATCCATATGTAGTTCGTAAATCTCTAGGTCATAATGTAAATGCTGCTTCCACGGTCCACTTGGAGCTATTACAAATGGTTGCTCCACTATACGTATCCGGTTTGCTACTCAGAGTCATTCAGATAGGTGTTAAAGCTTGCATCGACGCAACTCTTTACGTCGAACTCTTTATCACCTCCATAACCGAGAAACATGTCCTTATTACTCCAAGGATAATTTTGACCGCTATCTGGTGATCCACTCCTTGATCACCTTTGTACCCTCTTGCCAGACATGTGGCAAGGCACACATCAGGTGCGGTACACAACATAGCATACTATGGAGCCTACGTCTAAGCATAGGGGACGACCTTCGTCCTTTCTCTCTATTCTGCCAAGGTCGAGCTTTAAGTCTTAACTTCATACCTTACAACTCAGGCAAGAACTCCTTCTTTGACTGATCCATCTTGAACACCTTCAAGATCATGTCAAGGAATGTGCTCATTTGAAAGTACCATTAAGCGTCTTGATCTATCCCTATAGATCTTGATGCTCAATGTTCAAGCAGCTTAATCCAGGTTTTCCCTTGAAAAACTCCTTTCAAACAACCCTTTATGCTTTCCAGAAATTCTACATCATTTTTGATCAACAATATGTCAACAACATATACTCATCAGAAATTCTATAGTGCTCCCACTCACTTCTTTGGAGATACAAGTTTCTCATAAACTTTGTATAAACCCAAAATCTTTGATCATCTCATCAAAGCGTACATTCCAACTCCGAGATGCTTACTCCAGTCCTTAGAAGGATTGATGGAGCATTGCATACTTGTTAGCGTCTTTCAGGATTGTCAAAACCTTCTGGTTGTATCACATACAACCTTTCCTCAAGAAAATTGTGGAGGAAACAATGGTTTTTGACATCCTATCTGCAAGATTTCATAAATGATGCAGTAACTGCTAATCCAATTCCAACAGACTCTTAGCATCGCTACGAGTGAGAAATCCTCACTGTAGTCAACTCCTTGAACTTGTCGGAAATCATCTTAATGACAATCGAGCTTTCTTAATTGTGATACATACCATCATTGTCCGTCTTCCTTTTAAATCCATCTGTACCCAATAGCCTTACGACCATCAAGTAGTTCTTCCAAAAGTCTACACTTTGTTTTCATACATGGATCCTCTCTCGGATTTTATGGCCTCGAGCCATTTGCCGGAATCCGGGCCCACCATCGCTTCTCCACAGCTCGTAGGTTCATTGTTGTATAGCAACATGACCTCCAAGACAGGATTACCGTACCACTCTGAAGCAGTACGCGTCCTTGTCATCCTACGATGTTCGGCAGTGACTTGATCTGAGGCTTCATGATCACTATCATCAGCTTCCACTTCCATTGGTGTAGGTGCCACAGGAACAACTTCCTGTGCCCTGCTACATACTAGTTGAAGTGATGGTTCAATGACCTTATCAAGTCTCCACCATCCTCCCACTCAATTCTTTCGAGAGAAACTTTTCCTCGAGAAAGGACCCGATTCTAGAAACAATCCCTTTTTCTTCTGGATCTGAGACAGGAAGTGCACCCAACTGTTTTTGGGTGTCCTATGAAGATGTATTTATCCGCTTTGGGTTCGAGCTTACCAGGATGAAACTTTTTCACATAAGCGTCGCAGCCCCAAACTTTTAAGAAACGACAACTTAGGTTTCTCCAAACCATAGTTCAAACGGTGTCGTCTCAATGGAATTACGTGGTGCCCTATTAAAGTGAGTGCGGTTGTCTCTAATGTGTAACCCATGAACGATAGTGGTAATT
>LR880971.1:10975527-10988603 GCA_904067115.1 Aegilops sharonensis | reverse complement strand
AAAACCCATAAGAAGTTGTGCAGTTCCATGATAATCTCGAAATACCAGGGGGGTAATACTCGACACAAGATCAAAGTAAAGGTTGGACTGGTGTATTGATCCATAGAAGACCATTGTTTTAACTTGTCCGAGAAATGAGATCAAAGAAGAACAATCATGGTCGGAACCACGATTGCAAAAGGCCAGATCCTAGATATAAGATGAACTTATACCGAAGGAATAATTCATTTAAGAGAAGCTTTAATGATAAGATATACATCGTGTCCATGGGCATGAACACAAGTTCAAGGTCGACTCCCACTTCTCCAATGCAAAGCCTTTCATTCACTTCTCACGTTCGATGAAGTTGCAGTGTTGAAATTTTATCTGGCGAAGCACCAGAAGAGTGATTTATTCAACACACTGGTAGGAGAAGTGCTTCAATCAGGAATCTGGGCATTATATAATCTAGATATGACCACACTGCAGCAATAGGAAAAGCTTTCAACACCTTACAAATAAATTCTGGAAGAAACATAAAGAATCTAAACGTGTAACAATGGGCATTCTGATTTCAGCAATCTGCTACCCTCCAAGAGGGAACTCCAATCTGAAATAGAACATGGAAAAATAAAATGAGGGAACCTGGGTTTGAGGAAATGAGACGGTGCTGCAACAAACAAATGAACATGCACAAGCAAATTTCTGAAATGGCTATATTTTAGGCTAGCTACGAAAACTGAACAAAAGAACTAAGGTATGAAGAAAAAAATGCAACGACACAGGGAGGCACTGAGTAGGGAAAAGTTAAGAAGCGATGCCCGTAAGCTGGATAAAGAATATTAAATATGAACCAGGGAAAACTGGGAATAGCATGCATTTAACCAAACATAGCGGTGACAACTAAATAGGCTAGTACAGCAACAATGACAGCGTGGGCTGCCTAAGGTCTAGATAGAGAACAAAGACGTTGATTTTATAGATCTAGTATTTTGTCTGAACTCGTAACACATCCCGTCTTTCTCAGTCTGTTTGCATTCCTGTTTTAAGACATGTATTAGCTGTTAGGAACACCTAGACAAAAAGCAATAATCTAGGACAATTTACCTGGGCATCTTCTACCAACGAATCTACCTCATCTAGTATAATAATGTCGTATGGTGGGCAGGGATAACCACTGAAGGTCATAGCAAAACAGAAATAGACAACAGTCAACAATGTAAATATCAAATGAAAATCAGAAAATCTAAAGGTTCTGAATTGTGTTGAGCTTACCCTTTCCGTGCAGAACCAACAGCCACAGTAGAAAAGTCCTTGATCTTCATCCTCACCACATTAATTCCCCGTTCATCACTGGCATTAAGTTAAAAATCTCTTGCCTTGTAGAGCTCTGGACTGAGTTATCCAAAAAGGACCAGAAAACTAAACTGAGCTATTCAAAGAGGACCAGAAAACTAAACTGAGTTTCCAATCACACTGGCAGTTAATTAAACTGAGTTTTTACTACCAGAAAACTAAGCTGAGCTAACAGAGATGCTGGAACCAATTAATATTCCATTAAAAGAATAAGACCTTTAAGGAAGCATCTATAAAGCTTAAACTACTGAAGTTCTCATTTCTTGAATTAGAATTTAATATGCACCATTCAACTCATTAACCGAATGATGAAGCATTAACACGTTGCATATTCTAGCGAGTATTGCCATACCTATGGCACAACCATATCCTTACTGATCCAATAATAAAGCAGGCATTCTACTTGTTATATGGCCCAGTGAGTATTAGGACATCACATAATTAGTAAGCCATACCCTTGGAACAATTGTTTCCATTTTCAACCATCCACCCAATTCTTAAGATTGTACATGTTCCAAATAAAAAAACTAACATTGTGACGGTTCATTATTATCAAAATATCCAACTTTCTAGAAAGAATGTAATCCCGTTACTACACACTGTTTGTGCACAACAACGAACGGAGTTAACATGCCATTCTGATGAAATGGATCTCCATAGAACCCTACAACAAACTATATACATAAGCAGAATCCACTGAAGGTCAACATCCATTGACTCAAACCATTGGATAATGCACTATGTGATCTAATGCTCCCATTTGACTATTACTACACCATCACTGACCATTGACAAGTATGGCACCTTCTAAGTTAATGATTACTGCTAGTACCAGCCCAAGCAGAGACAAATACACAAAACCAAAAAAAAGACCAGCAAGGGATTACCTGTAGAGCTGGTAAGCAATGGCGAGCGTAGTGGTGGTCTTCCCCGTGCCAGGCGGATGAAAGAGGGTCCAACATTGCAAATAAAAAATAGACCAGGCAGAAAATCAAAAGCTTGTAGACACAAACACAAATAGTTGGCACCCAGCCTTCAGATCGGAAATGACTTAAATTTATTTATTTTCCTTAGATTGCAAGGATCAGATCATTAGATTACTTAGTACTGCTCACAAAAAGGTCCTTGAAGTACTCACACATCAATGGAAGGCAGACTACGTTTACGACGACACACGACCTGCTCTATTTTCTTCATGCTTTTTGCTTCATTCCCACATAATGCCTGAAACCAACAAGCACCAGGACGGCGATTAGAACTCTGAATCTCACCCGCAGATTAAGGAGTAACACACACAAAGCTTCGATACGCAGTTCAGTTAGCGTTTTTCACCTCCAACGGTCGACCTCCTCTCACCTGCTCTATCTTCTTCATGCTTTTTAATTCATTCCCACACAATGCCTGAAACCAATTAATCAAGGTGGTCTACTAACCTGCACATACAGGAAATAATGTTAAAAGCCAATAGCAAAAAGGAGTTGATCTTCCTTTGCTTTGGTCTGCTGCTACTCCCCTGGACGATTTTTTGAATAGTCTTTGGAAGATCTGGGAAAAAATGGAGAGTGGCAGGCTCACCTTGCTGTGGAGGAGGCCATGGCGAAGGAGGTTGTCAGGGAAGCCTCCGGGGCCGAAATTGGCCAGCGTCGTGCTTCAGCTCAAACATGTTCACCCGGCCCTGGCCAGAACCGAACCCCCAGATCGGGGCCTGGAGCAGCCGCTCCCGCCTCCGTCATCTCACGCCTGAGCGCCGCCACCGGAGCGTCTCCGCCACCGCCGCTCGTCTCGCGCCGCCGCCGTCGACGAGCAGGGCGTCACGCATCCCCGCTTTTCCTCGGCTAGCTCATGCATCCAGGCGCGGCCGTCGTGGTGATGATGTTAGGGTGGGGTGGAGGAGGAAAAGGAGAGGAGGAGACGAACGGAGAGACAAGGAGGCGGCACAGGACGAGGAGAGCAGGTGGCTGCGAGAGGATGGAGGAGGAGGAGGCGAGCGTGGAGGCGGCTGGGAAGAGTGATGGGTGTGGGCGTCTGGCAGCTCTCGATTGGGGGCTAGGGTGCCGGAGAAGGGGATTAGGTGCGCGGCGTGCAGGAGTGGGTTGTGCGCGCGGCGTGCGGGGCAGCATGCTGCGCGCGGACGTCACGCTGGTTGAGCCCGCCAGTCATCGACGCCGGCGTGGGTAGGGGCGATGGGGAGAGAGAGGAGGGCGACAAGGAGGGGGAGGCGAGTGGGACGGGAGGCAGCGGCTAGGGTTTCTCCACGGGCGGGCTGCGTTTTATATGCCTGCACGTGAAAGGACTAAAATGCCCTTGGCGACGCACATAATTTGCAGGCGGTGGCACTTGACGATTTAAAGGCGACGTGGCTGGCTTCATCATGCCTAGCGGTTCTCCATGGTTTATAGGTTAAATTGCAGGTGCAGCAAGTACCATGCATGCAATCATAAAAGGAGCTAGACAAGGCATATCACTAATTAAAGAGATGGTAAGAGACTCACTTCTGTCTTCTGGCAAGAGACTCACTTTAGTGAAGACATGTCTATCCACTATCCCTAGCTACCTTATGGGAATTATCAAATTCCCAAAATGGGCCATAAAACTAATAAATTCTCAACTAGCTCACTGCTTTTGGGATGATTATGAGGGCCATTTTAAATATCATCTTGCTGCCTGGGGAAATGTAACTCTCCAAAAGCAGTATGAGGGTATGGGTATTCCTAATATTGCTGATATGAATGTATGTCTTTTAGCTTCCTGGATCAGTAGATATTTCCTGGACGAGGGCAAGATTTGGAAACAAATTATTGATGCTAAGTATAGGACTCACAGCCCTAACATTTTTACTTGTCCTGAAAATGGTGCTTCCCCATTTTGAAAAGGGATCCTATGGGCAGCTAAAGCTGCCAATGTGGGTTATTCCTGGATAGTGGGGAATGGCAAGAGTACTAGATTTTGGGAGGACCAGTGGATGGGGCATGCTACCCTAGCTACCCACACTAGTAGAAAAAGGGGCTATCGTCCACCCCTGTTTAGCCCATTAGTCCCGGTTCAATCCAGAACCGGGACTAATGTGAGCATTTATCCCGGTTCGTGCGGCTAAGGCATTAGTCCCGGTTCACCTGTGCCCTTTAGTCCCGGTTTGTGCCATAACCCGGGACTAAAGGGTGCGATGCACGAACCGGGATTAATGGGGTTGAGACCTTTAGTCCCGGTTCGTGCCACGAACCGGTACTAAAGGGTGCCATTTTCAAACTGTACCCCCCCCCCCCGGTGGATCGCCTTTTCAATTTTAAAAAAAATAAAAGAAAATGATGGAAATGTCAAAAAAATAAAAAAAATAAGTTTCCCATGTGATATGTGGTCTAGTTGTTGGGAAAATTTGCAAATGTGAATTTCGACTTTATTTGCAAAATCTCTCTGGAATTTGTAAATATGGGCATAACTTTTGCATACTAACTCGGATGAAAAAGTTTTTTATATGAAAAATCATCCACTCGAAAAGTTACATCCAAATTTAACCGGGGGAACCCTGTTAAACATTTTCAAAATCCTCAAAAACCTAACAGAAAAAAAGCTACGGGGCTTTTAATATCTAGAGTGGAAAAAATCGAAAAAATTTCAAACTGTGGTCAAACAATGGTCAAACCATGGCCAAACTAATTATTCTAGAATATTAGTGTTACTAAATAATTTGTTCAATTATTTTGAATTTTGGTCAAATCTGGTCAAACTGTGGTCAAACTGTGGTCAAACTGTGGTCAAACCATGGTCAAACTAATTATTCAAAATAACTATTGTTTTCTAAATAATTATTGTTTTTGAAAATAATAGTTTGAAACTCAAACAGTAAAATGTGTCAATTCATGCTCAAGCAAAATTCCTGAGGGTTAATAGGATTGACATCTTACTATTGTCAGGAAAACAACAAGTGCAGACTTGGAAACGAGGGAGAATAGAACCCGGAAGTTAAGCGTGCTCAGGCTGGGGGAGTGGGAGGATGGGTGACCGTTCGGGAAGTTAGGTGATTTGGAATGATGAGGGTGATTAGAGAAAAGGATAAATTGAGCAGTGATGAGGGGTGCTGATTAGAGATTAGGGGTTAAAATAATTCAGAAATTTGAAAATAAAAAATATTCAAAAAATTTCAAAAAAAAATTTCAAAAAAAATTTCAAAAAAAAAAATCATAAAATTTCCATTAGTCCCGGTTGGTGTTACCAACCGGGACTAAAGGTGGAGCCCCACGTGGCCGCGGCCTTTAGTCCCGGTTCTGGATTGAACCGGGACTAAAGGGGGGAGGCATTAGTACCGACCCTTTAGTCCCGGTTCACCAACCGGGACTAAAGGCCCTTACCAACCGGGACAATAGGCCCTTTTTCTACTAGTGCCAGTATTGGGATCTATACTCTATTGCCAATGACCATAATGTTTCTATTAGCAAGGTCTGGGATGGCACCAACCTAAAATTTACTTTCAGAAGGTGTTTCACCCAAAAGATGCTAGCAGATTGGGATGATCTGTTCAGCCGCGTAGTTAACGTCAACTTAAATCACAGAGAGGATACCATTCTCTAGAATTTTGAAGCCAAAGGTGTCTACACTGTCAAATCTTTCTACAACTTTATTAATTTTAGGGGGATTGATCCGGGTAACCTTACAGTTATTTGGAAAATTAATATTCCCCTTAGGATCCAGATTTTTCTCTGGCTTGTGGCCAAAAACAAGCTTTTAACAAGAGACAGCCTGCAAAAAACACAGCAAGTGGATGATGCTACCTGTCTTTTCTATGGAGAATCTGAATCTTTCGAACATTTATTCTTTGGCTGCGTTGTTGCGGTGGAACTATGGAGAGGGATTTTTGATATATCTAATAAACAAGCCAGAATGTCCGTTGAGAACATGCTGGCTTGGTGGTTTAAACACAAAAATCACTCAGCAAACTGTTTGTTACATTCTGCTGCCCTTTGGGCTCTATGGAAACATCGTAATGACATTTGTTTCAAACGTGTTCCCTTGCTTGGGATGCAGGTGTTGTGGAGGAAAACTGCTATTATACTAAGCAGCTGGATGGTCCGGTGCTCTGGCCCTGTAAAAGAAAGAGGGATGCACTTGGTGAGAAAGCTGGAGCAGGAAGCGCGTGCACCCTCCCTCCTGATGTGGCCAGACCCTGGCTAGGACTCCTGAAGTGCTCGGAGATGCTGTTCGATTGCGACACTGTCTGAGATCTGGGGCGCGGATCTCCCCCCCCCCCCTAGTTTTCTCCCTCTCTCTTCGGGCTGTTAGACTTATGTTTGCTTGAGCTTAGCTCTATAATCTGGTAGTTGATTTCTGGCACTTTAGCTGTAGAGGCTGGGTCTTCTATCTTGCTGGGGCAGCGTGTGTGCTGATTATCCCTCCCGCGTGCTTGTAAGAGGATGTCTGAATGTTGTGGTTTCATTTGGTCAAAGTGGATCCGGGGCCGAGAGCCCTCTTTCTCGAGAAAAAAAGAGATGGTAGGAATCATGATGAGCGCTTCTACTGGCGCCATGAACTCCCTCCTGGGAAAGCTGGCCACCCTCATGGGGGAGGAGTTTGCCAAGCTAAAAAACCTACGCAAGCAAGTGAAGTTCATCAGGGATGAGCTCGCTGGCATGGAGGGCACTCTCGAGATGCTCGGGGATGTGGACAAGCTAGACCTCCAGACCAAGAGCTGGAGGGACACACTAAGGGAGATGTCTTATGACATTGAAGACATCATCGATGACTTTATGCATCACATTAGGAAGAAAAGTGAATCCGAAAACCATGGGTTTGCCAAGAAGACTGTTCGGCTCCTAAAAAGTTAAGAGTCCGGCATCAGATTGCCGGTCGGATCAAGGAGATCAAGGCACTTGTGCTTGAGATAAGTGTGCGGCGCCAACGGTACAAGCTTGATATTCCCCCACCAGGAACTGTGGAAATTGACCCACGAGTTTCCCTACTCTATGAAAATGCAGCCAATCATGTTGGTGTGGAAGGGCCAGCGGAGGAGCTTCAGGACTTGCTAAAAGATGAGGATGAGAAATTCAAGGTGGTGTCCATTGTGGGATTTGGAGGTCTAGGCAAAACAACACTTGCCAATGTGGTATATGGTAAGCTCAAGGACGGATTTCCGCGTTGTGCGTTTGTGTCAGTCTGTCAGAAGCCAGACATCACAAAACTTCTCCACGGTTTAATGTCCCAACTTGGGTGTGCACCATCTCATCATTGCGAGTTAAATGTCCTTCTCGACCAACTTAGGGAGCACCTACAAAATAAGAGGTATATGTTTCTGTGTGCATGCTGTTGTTTGTTAGTGTTTTCAATTTCTCATAACACAATGTATTTAACTTCATCCGTTAATTTGATAAAACTGTATTTTTTTCCGACTATTATAACTCCATAGAAAAAAATAAATGCTCCTAATGAAATGCAAACAAGAAAAAATAATGTAAAGAAGAATATGGATGCATATTAGCTTCGTTTGCTAAAAACTTCACCCTCTAGCAATTGATTGTCTTAATTTGAACTGCTCCTAAGTATCTTATGGCTGGCACATTTCTTACACAGAAAAGTGTTAATTTGGACAAAATTTTGCTCCTAAGTCTCAAATACAATATGTATTTAGCTTTGTCCGTTAATTTGGATAAACTTTTATGTTCTATAAGTATTAGAACTCCAAAGGAGGTAATAAATGTTCCTAAATAAATGCAAACAAGTAAAAAAAGTGAAGAAGAATGTGCATGTGTACTGGTTTCATTTGTTGTAAACTTGTCCCATAAGAGTAAATTGTCTTCATTTGAATTATTCCTAAGTATCTTATGGTTGTGCAACATTTCTTAAACACAGGAGTGTTAAGTACGTTTACTTCATGTATTATGATTTTTACATAAATAATAACTTAATTGTATACTTTAATTTTGTTTCTTATGGCTTGTATGTTTTCGTTAATTTGGGTTGAAATTGAACGGGATTGTGGGGAAGGAGAACCCGCTATTGGCCTGATTTGAAATCATGAACTATTTTTTATCATATAGAGCCATGTTGAATCCTCTTTTGAAGTATAGGTTCTCATGTCAAATCCTTTTTCTGGAAAAATTATTTTTGTATGTGATGAAGCTATGTACCTAGGGTAGGGTCATAGGCCTGACCTAGAAACCCTCCCCAAGGACATCACCCTAAAGCTAGAAGTATTCGAAGGGTACCATCATCCACTCGACCAGAAAATATTCCACTCGGAAGAATCGCAATCACTCGACTGTAACAGAAACCACTCGACGAACAGAAGATCTAAAGTCAGTCTGTATGACAACGGTCGGGCGTTTACTCTTAGACTTAATGATCATTTATATCACTTTATTACAGGCATTACCTGTAACGTTCCCTCTTTAAGCACATTGAACCCTGCGTAACGGAGGGGAGTTGGGGTCCTGGCGCACTCTATATAAGCCACCCCCCTCCTCTGGGACAAGGGTTCGCACCCTCTGTAACTCACACGCGCATAATCCAGTCGACCGCCTCTGGGCTCCGAGACGTAGGGCTGTTACTTCCTCCGCGAAGGGCCTGAACTCGTAAACTCGTGTGTACAACTTCGCCATAGCTAGGATCTTGCCTCCTCATACCTACCCCCCCCCCCCATTCTACTGTCAGCCTTAGATCCACGACAGTTGGCGCCCACTATGGGGCAGGTGTCTTAGCGATTTGTTGGAGAAGTTGAATTTTTCCGATTTCCATCATCATGGTTTCCGGCGGAGGATTAGCTGAGGGCCACGAGATCCGTCTCGACGCACTCACGTTCGTCGCTCACGACTCCACTTGGCTCCAAGAGGCTCCACTCGATGTCGAGGCACTCCCCGTCCGCGGGGCAACGCACTTTTGCGCGTGCGTCCACGGCGTCCTTCTTTGGCAGCCGTCGACTCAGTATCGGCTGGCTCCTGTGGTGTCTTCGCTCCCCGCTGTTCGTCGGCGCAAGCGTTCCGGTCAGTCACGGCTCCAGCGGTGGGTGAGGCATGCGGTGGCCCGCCAATCGGCCACCCCACAAGTCGCGGCAATCGAGCCCGACAAAACTCTCTACGACCTGTTCGATCTGTCGACTGGCTCCGTCGAGACTGCATCCGAGTGCGGCAGCAGTGACCCCGCGGCGGAAGTCCTGATGGTCAACGGAGCGCACAGTCCTCCTGGCTTCCCCCGCGGCGATGGCGGCGGCAATCCGTCGCGCGTCCACGAGGAATACCGCCCCGAGCCCCTTTCTTTGCAGCAGAGGGAAGAGCTTCGCCGCCGCAACATGGATGCACTTCACACTCCTATAGTCGGAGAAACTCCCGAGACCCGGGCCTTGGAGGAGGCGCGCCTGGCCAACTTGGATGAGCGCACTTGACTGGAGAACCTCCAGCACGCACTAGACGAGCGTGCTCGGCAGCGTATTCCTGAGTCCAGTCGACGACAACTTTTTCCGCCTCCGACTCAGGTATACCGAACTCCGATTCAAAATCTCGTAGCCATAGCCCGAATAGCAGAGTCGATTCAGCCTTCCCAGTTGGATGCTGGCAGAGGTTTGATGCAGATCCGAGATTTACTCTGGGCGGCAGGAGATCAGAACACAGCAGTATCACAGTCACAGAATAGAATTCATAGCAGGTCCGTGATGGCAGACATAGTTCAGTCGGCTCACAGCCCAAGATCGCCCCCGCGGCGTGAGGGACGTGAGGACCGGTGAGATCAGTACAGAAACCGTGAGCTTTATGATTGCCGACTCAATTGAGGGATTCCCAGATTAGGGGGTGTCCGGATAGCCGAACTATAACCTTCGGCCGGCCTCCTGGACTATGAAGATACAAGATTGAAGACTTCGTCCCGTGTCCGGATGGGACTTTCCTTGGCGTGGAAGGCAAGCTTGGCGACACAGATATGTAGATCTCCTTCCATTGTAACCAACTCTATGTAACCCTAACCCTCTCCAGTGTCTATATAAACCGGAGGGTTTTAGTCCGTAGGACGAACAACAATCATACCATAGGCTAGCTTCTAGGGTTTAGCCTCTCTGATCTCGTGGTAGATCTACTCTTGTACTACCCATATCATCAATATTAATCAAGCAGGAGTAGGGTTTTACCTCCATCGAGAGGGCCCAAACCTGGGTAAAAACATCGTGTCCCTTGTCTCCTGTTACCATCTGCCTAGACGCACAGTTCGGGACCCCCTACCCGAGATCCGCCGGTTTTGACACCGACATTGGTGCTTTCATTGAGAGTTCCTCCGTGTCGTCATCTTTAGGCCCGATGGCTCCTCCGATCGTCAACAACGATGCGCTCCAGGGTGAGACTTTTCCCCCCGGACAGATGTTCGTATTCGGCGGCTTTGCGCTGCGGGCCAATTCGCTTGGCCATCTGGAGCAGATTGAAAGCTACGCCCCTGGCCATCAGGTCAGATTTGGAAGTTTGAACTACACGGCTGACATCCGCGGAGACTTGATCTTCGACGGGTTCGAGCCACACCCAAGCGCGCGCACTGTCACGAGGGGCATGATCTAGCTCTGTCGCCGAACAGTGTCCTAGAGGCCGCACCAGTGTCCGCTCTGACCTTTAGCTCGGAGCCGACTGCGCCGATCGAGAACGGGTGGCTGGACACCGCCTCGGGGGCTGCGATCTCTACGGCGATCGAGCCGTACACCTACCCCGTCCTTTGTGAAGCTCGTGACTCCAAGGTGCCGGACTCCTCTCCGGACTCCGAACCTTCCGCGCCCCCGCCAATCGAATCCAATTGGGCGCCGATCATGGAATTCACTGCCGCGGACATCTTTCAGCACTCGCCCTTTGGCGACATCCTGAATTCACTAAAGTCTCTCTCTTTATTAGGAGAGCCCTGGCCGGATTATGGTCAGGAAGGTTGGGATGTGGATGACGAAGAAATTCAAAGCCCACCCACCACCCACTTCGTAGCCACTGTCGATGATTTAACCGACATGCTCGACTTTGACTCCGAAGACATCGACGGTATGGACGGCACTGCAGGAGACGACCAAGAACCAGCGCCCACAGGGCACTGGAAGGCCACCTCGTCATACGACATATACATGGTGGACATCCCAAAAGATGGGAATGGCGCTGGAACAGCAGAGGATGACCCCTCCAAGAAACAGCCTAAGCGCCGGTGTCAGCGGCGCCGCTCAAAATCCCGCCACAGCAAAAACGGTTCCGGCACGGGAGAAAATAACACCCCGGAGAGTGCCGAAGACAACCCCCTCCAGCAGGATTCAGCGCAGGAGGATGGAGAAGCCAGCCCTCATGAGAGAGCGGCAGAAAGAGAGGTAGAGGACGATAATTACATGCCTCCCTCCGAAGATGAGGCAAGCCTCGACGACGACGAATTCGTCGTGCCCGAGGATCCCGTCGAACAAGAGCGTTTAAAACACAGGCTTATGGCCACGACAAGCAGCCTCAAGAAAAAGCAGCAACAAATTAGAGCTGACCAAGACTTGCTAGCTGACAGATGGACTGAAGTCCTTGCGGCCGAAGAGTATGAACTCGAGGGCCCCTCCAAGAGCTACCCAAAACGCAGGCTGCTACCCCGATTAGAGGAGGAAGCACCCAAACCTACATCACCAGCGCATGATACGGCTGACCGTCCACCTCGTGGCCGCGACAGAGAGGCCTCTCGGCCCTCAACTCAAGCCGCACCCTGGCGCCGCTCAAAAAATACCAAGGCACGGGGAAATGCGCCAGACCTGCGAGATATATTGGAGGATAAGGCAAGGAAGACAAGATCGATCAACGAATCGCGTGGGCGCCCCACGACACGTGACGATAACCATCACGCCGGATATGGCAACTCCGGCCGGGCCAACCACAGTAGACAAAGCTCATTTGAGCTGCGTCATGATATAGCCCAATACAGAGGCGCCGCACACCCACTATGCTTCACAGATGAAGTGATGGATCATCAAATCCCTGAGGGTTTCAAACCCGTAAACATTGAATCATACGATGGCACAACAGATCCTGCGGTTTGGATCAAGGACTATCTCCTTCACATCCACATGGCCCGCGGTGATGATCTACACGCCATCAAATACCTCCCACTCAAGCTTAAAGGACCAGCCCGGCATTGGCTTAACAGCTTGCTAGGAGAGTCAATTGGTTTTTGGGAAGACCTGGAAGCTGCATTCCTCGACAATTTCCAGGGCACATATGTGCGACCAGCAGACGCCGATGACCTAAGCCAGATAATTCAGCAGCCAGAGGAATCAGCCAGACAATTCTGGACACGGTTCCTTACCAAGAAAAATCAAATCGTCGATTGTCCGGATGCAGAGGCCCTTGCAGCCTTCAAACACAACATCCGCGACGAGTGTCACGACCGGTTTTTCAATAAAATACTTATTGAGAAACCGATCCTTTTATTCCAGTATAGGAGAATCCTCCTCATCGGTAGACAAATTCTTGATACAAAAATCCAGAAGTACTAAATATATTACAGGGTTGAGCTGAGGTTGCTCAACAGTTTATTACAAGCACGCCAATAATAAACATAAAGGTGGATATGGCACAAGGGTGTGGTGGCATACTACTGACTCATAATAAAAGTGGGGTGGATATGTCACAGAGAAGTGGGTGACATTGACTCCTACTCTTGCAGCTCATCGAGCGTCGAAGTGAGGCTCGATGATTTATTCGGGTAGCGGAAGCGGATATGGTACAAGTGATAAATTCCAGGATCGCACGGGACTGACTGGGACTCCTCTAGGCGTCGGACTC
>LR880971.1:10923994-10943429 GCA_904067115.1 Aegilops sharonensis | reverse complement strand
AATAATAATAATAATAATAATAATAATAATAATAATAATAATAATAATAATAATAATAATAATAAGGCTATTACTTCTGGCGGTACGTCACGGAAATTGCCCGCAAAGTTCCAAAATGTTACCCACCAATGCCACCTATAAGTGAAAAAATAAATGATTCACACAGGGAAATCCCCGCCTGGGCCGGCCCACGCAGTAGGGACCTCCTATACTGTGCTCCGTGTTTATAGAGCTGCACTACTGCTCGTGTTTCATTAATGCAAGCATGCCTATGTTTTCTCTGGGAATTATGGAAATGTCTTACTAGCTTGTACTTTACTGAATTTATGCGATACTTGTAAAGTTGCTCAATCGCGTGAGTCATGTGCATCCGGGCGACAAAAACACAGATTGCCACACCTAAGGTTAGGCAAATTTGATCAACTTAGGTGAGTGTTTGGTTCAAGCCACACCTTTGGCAAGCCACACTTGGGCCCCACATGGCATACACACAAAAAGCATGGCAAGATTCCCTTAGGCTTGCCAACTTGTGGCTCTCATTTTGATGAACTAACCTTAGGCAAGCTTGGTAAAATGTGTGGCAATGTGTGGCAATACTGGTCCTAGAACCAAACAGCCCCTATATTTGTTACTGGAAAATGCATGTTTGCTTAGTGCCCATGCCTTTGCCATCGAGTTCATTTCATCGGACGCTCGGCAAAGTAGAAGAAAGCGAGTGCATAATGAACAAAAACTCACAAAAGAACAAGACCTCGGCAAGGAAGACTGGTAAGGCTTGGACCGTGGCTAAGAGTAACTCTAACAAATTTGCCATATCTGCGATCTCCATATGAGATATGAAGCACACTCCGTATGGATATGGAGGACGTGGTTGGACGCAAACACAGAGTCGCCATAGTGTGGCATCCATATCTTTTCAATTGTTTGATATTTTACTTTTACATTGTCTTTAAAAATGTAGGGGAAATTTAATCACAAGTTAGACATACAATACACATTTTTTAACATAATAAATTCATAGAAACTATAGTAGGAGACAAATTTTGTCGCACAATGTATAATTAGCAACTATAAATGTCGTTTAATCAAATTTTCAACCTCTACATTGATATATATACACTATTAACACTACTAGGTGGCCGGCGGCGCCTAGTCATCGTCCCATCCTCCACGGACAAGATATCATCCATCCATGCTAGGATTCGGACTCACTAGCTGTAGGCGTTCCTCCTCGTCGATGCGCGCGGGATCGTACTCACGGATGATTTGCACCTAGTTGGGGTCTTGGATGTTGGTGAGCTCAAGTACGCCATGGATCATGTCCTCCGGCCTGCTTCTAGCTCTAGCTCCGGCTGGGACACGATGCGGGCGGCATCCTTCACCCGGACGAGGGTGCGGCGGGGCCATAGGGAACATGTGTGGCAGCCGCCGCCTACCCAAAGTAATCCGATGGGTCTGTCGCACATGCCAAATCTTCTGCCACCGCAGATGTAGGATCCGATGGATGTCTGGCAAGTGCGCTGCGCGGACAGTTCGCCCAACAATTGTGTAGTGTCTGCGACATGACGTACCACTCCATTGCCACGTTCAGACAGTTGGCAATGTTTCAATGTGATGACATTGTCGGTAAGAAAGGAGAAGATGGGAGGGGATGGTGTGGCCAGGGCTTGGATGATGGGAACGCCTCACCCCCGAGCTTATATAGGTTGGGATGAAGCCATGTGGCCATCCGAATCGGCCGGGGGAGCGGTGGCCGCCACTAATGCCTAGGTGGTTACCGGTCATGTCTCCCACTCAACGGTGAATAATCAGCACATGGATATGCATGTACCTGGGGTGTCACACTTCCATCTCGGCAGTGCCACGAGGAGTAATAAGTGAAAACTACCTCCCAAGCTGGTGGTTGGTATATCGAGGGAGCTCCATATTGGCCTCCCCAGCCTCCAAATATGGAGGCTACATGGTCATTTACAGAGGAAATTCTATTAATTATGATGACCGACATTCATATGGGGACTCAGCTAGAATGTCATTTGGGCCGCAAATCGGCGTATTGCCAGTTATTATGGCGATTGGGGCCATATGCCGACTTTACTAGAGTTGCTCATAAAACACCGGAACATAAAAAATACACTAAACCACTAAAAAACAAAAATAGCTAAACACATACTAGTGGCTGGCGGCTCAGGGCACCCATCACTAGTAAGGCTTGGCCAAGGCTAGTCTGGGTCAAATTTGGGCCTAGATTACCTTTGGTGCGTGAGTAATCAAATCTGCCACTAGTATCAACAAGCCAATGGCAGACGGTATGGGGTACCCATCACTACCAAGGCTAGATCAACGGATAATCTGGAACGAAATTACTAGTTGCAGTAGGGCCAGGACGCCACTTCTAGGATTTTTCTGTCCGGCATGAAAGCAGTTTGGGACAGCTGCACCATAGAATGCGCAATCTGTGTAAGCCTATTAGTCCCAACTTTGATAAAGATTTTAAAGCTAACATTAAGAAGACAGATCAGATCGGCCTCTGTTTTCTTAGGAAGCAGAGTGATAGTACCCAAATTCAAGTGAAACAACTGCAATTGTCCCCAAAAAAGATCCTCGAACATCGGGAGCAAGTCCCCCTTAATGATGTGCCATCACTTTTTATAAAACTCCGCCGGAAAACCATCCGGTCCTGGAGCTTCATTATTATTCATTTGGGAAATTGCTTCAAACACCTCTTTCTCCGAAAATGGGGTTGTCAAAATATCGTTCTCATCAACTGCGAGCTGAGGAACATCCTCAACCCTCGACTCATCCAAAGAAACAAAATTGTCCTCAGGAGGGCCAAACAGCTGCTTGTAGTAATTGGTCATGTATGCCTTTAGGTTCTCCTGCCCTAAAATCGTTCCCTCATCTTGCTCAAGCTGAAATATTATCTTCTTTCGGTGCTTGCCATTCGCAATCATGTGGAAGAATTGTGTGTTATCATCCCCTTGGACGATTTTGCGAACTTTAGCTCGCAGTGCCCACTTCAATTCCTCCTCACGGGGCAGTTCTTTCAATCTTAACTCCGCCTCCACTTTAGTTTCCAGCTCTCTGGTATCTAAGATGGAGGACTCAACTTTTAAATCTAGGGATTGAATAAGCAAAAGGAGCCTTTCCTTCTCAGCCTTATATATCCCACTCAGATGTTTAGCCCGACCTCGCAAGAATTGCTTCAAATGCCTGATCTTATTTTGCCATCGCTCAACATTCGTTCTCCCTCCTGAATCTTTAGCCCATTCTCTTGCTATTAGATTCAAAAACCCTTCTCTTTCAAACCACGCTGATTCGAAAGAAAACGTACTCTTGTTCCCCACATGCATTGCCTCTCCCGAGTTAACCAACAATGGGATATGATCGGAGATTGCGCGAGAGAGCGCTTGGACCATCACAAGGGGAAACTTTTGTTCCCATTCGACACTCGCTAGCACCCGGTCCACCTTCTCAAAGGTAGGGACTGGTAATGTGTTGGCCTAAGTGAAGTTTCTACCAGAAAGCTCAATCTCTCGGAGGTCTAAGCTTTCAATAATTGTATTAAACATAAACGATCATCTGCCATCAAAATTATCATTGTTTTTTTCCTCCTGTCTACGCATAATGTTAAAATCACCCCCAATCAGGATTGGGAGCTGCTCGTTACCACAAATACAGACTAAATCCGCCAAAAAGTCTGGTTTGAGTTCTGGTTGCGCTTTACCATATACCGCCACCAAAGCCCAATTAAACCCATCGGCCTTTGATTGAACCCGAAACTTAACCGCAAAGTCTCCCATTACCACATTCCTAACTTCCAACGAATAGCATTTAACCCCAAGTAAGATCCCACTGGATCTTCCTCTTGGTGGTAGACAATGCCAATCAAAGTCAGCCCCTCCCGACAGAGTACTAAGGAACTGGGGGTGAAATTGTCCCATCCAGTTTCTGACAGGGCAATAAAATCCAATTAGTGTTCTATAAAAGCATCCGCTAGAAACCTTCTGTTAGCCAAGTCCTTAAGACATCTGCTATTCCAAAAAATTCCTTTCATATTTCATCATGAAATTTTTTAGTGGTTCGGATCCTAGCACTTCTACGCACGGCCGACGCCGGATAAATCCTACGATTCCACTTGCGTTTAGGTTTGTTTTGGTCCTCTACCCGGTCATCACGACCGAGCTCGGTGGACACATCCACTTGGGAATCAGCAATAATGGAATCCCTTGGGGAAGTAGAGTAGTCATCCTCCTCATTCTCAGGAAGAGAGGGTGCCAGATCCGCACAGAAGCTATCAAGCACATTGACCTCCAAAGCATCTACATCAGAATCGTTTATAGGTTTAACGACCGCTAGGTTTCTAATCATCTCTAAAGCGTGCTCCGCTTCAAAATCCAAAAGATCATTAACGGACTTAGAAACTTCAACGTCATTACTACCGAGAGAAACTCCCAACTGATTTGCGTTATGAATAATCTCATTATTAGAAAAATGCAAGATTGAATTGGAAGTGTTGACTAACATACCAGTAGTGACCTCAATATCACGAAGCTTGGCCGCCCGTATGGCGCGCCGTAGCTGCATGTCATCAACATCCGGCTGATCCTGGAGGCGACAGCTCATCCGTCGACCATCAGAGACAGGGTCCGGAATCCCTCCAAAAGCTATGATGTCGTTGGTAGTTATCATGCCGATCAGGCCATATGAACAACTCTACTAGGGTTGCTATAATAGAAAATACACTAAAGCACTTAAAACACAAAAATATCTAAATTGTATAGAAGCGGCGGGTGACTACGGGCACCAATCGTTGGTAAGGCTTGGCCCAGGCTAATCTAAGAAAACCGGGACCATGCTAATCTCGGTCAAATCATACCCAACATCCAAGTGGCGAGTGGCTAAGGGCGGTTCGTTTACGGACCGTAAAGCTTGACCCAAATTACATGTGGCGTGTGAGTAATCAAATCCAACACTAGTATCTAACGTAGCAGTGGCGGCGGTTTGGGATGAAAAAAATTCGGTGGAGACCATGTGCAGGCCTCCTCCTGTGCGTACCCGAACGGATCTGCTGACACCTGTTCCCTATATCCCACGGTATCCCTCCTCTCACCGGGCTGCACATGTTCCCTGCACATGTCTTGCAAAATTTTCATGGAAATGTAAAAAGTTCTTTGGGCAATTTTTAGATAACGTTCATGACATGTAAAAAAGTATCTGCACAGTAAATCGAGATGATTAAAAAGTTGGATAACTCAAAAAGGAAAAATAGGAGAAGAAAAAGTGCAATAGTAAACAAATTACAAAAATGAATAGAAGTGAACAACCTTAAAAAGGCAAATAATACATTGAAAAAAACCAAGATTGACAACCTCTGATGGGCAGGCTCACACGGGCGAGCATTATAGGTGAGGGCCTGTCCCCTAATAAAGGAGATGTGACCTCCTCTTCCGCGCTTGACCCGCTTTATAGTGAGCAATCGCGCACCTTCTGGATCACCGAGTAGAAAAGGGACACAACCAAAGCTCCATAAAGACAAGTGGCGCTACCATTCATTTCTGCATATCCTCGACCTAGCATCCACCATATAATCTCACCATACATTTGTCCATATCTTTTTGCTGGTATTGAAAAGCTAAAAATTTGTAGATTTAGGAAATACTATGAAGCGAGCTAGAGGCTGGACAGGAAGTGAGTAAAGAAGAAAAGAAATTGTGAAAGTAAAAGCATTTTGGAGTAGGAGGCATCAGGTAAATGAGAGCCTTTCATCTATGAGAACCGTCGCGTATGCTACGATCCCCCCAAAAGCTCCAGCTTCAGATTTTCGCAGCAAGGTAGCCTGGATCAGCACGGGGCCCACGTGCTTGTCCAATGTCCCTGTCGGCTAACTCGGCATTTACAATGTGGACAAGATCAACCGAGAGCGCCTCGGGCACGCTGGCCAGCCACTACATAACCCTCACCCGATCATAAGCGACCATTGGGACTCGGCATCTTGTATCATCATGGAGGGCATCCGAGATGGAACGGGTTATTCATCCATGAGAACTGTCACACACTCTCGATAATCTTCCTAAATGGTCGAACTCCAAATTTTGAGAGTAAGAAGGCCATTGTGCCTATCACAAGTCCTTGTTGGCCGACTCAGGGTTTAGGAGGAGGATGAGGTCAACTGCGAGTACCTCTTGATCAGTACCAGGCAGGAAGTCCCACCGCTATAGAACCCTCGCCAGATGAGAAGCCCCCATACCGATGAACTCAACGATATCACCGACCGAGTAGCAGGCAACAAAGGCATCACATACGACCACGTCTATAGCTCGCACTACTAGGGAAACGCCTAATTAGCGGCTTTCCCCGCAAAACGTACCCCTTCGCTGCCTTATCCCCTCGTCCTCGAGGACAAAAAGAAAAGAAGGAGACGAGGAGCTCGGCGGCGACCATCACCAGGGAGCTCGGTGGCGACCATCACCAGGGAGCTCGGCGGCGACCACAGGGAGCTCGGCGGCGAGTCCCAAGGAGCTCGGCGGCCACCCCAAGGTTCGATTCGGCCCCGCTCCCTGCTCCTCTACCCATATCCTTCCCCGCTCCCTTCTCCTGTTCCCATCGCCGTCCTCGCGCATCTCGGCGGCCACCACGAGGACCTCGCCGGCGAGCACCAGCAGGACCGCGGCGGCGTCGGCGCCGGTTCCCCGGTCCGCTTCTGCCCGTCCCGACCCCCTCACGGCCTCACCCTATTCCGTCCCCGGTCTAGGTCGCATCTTGCCGGCGTCCAGCGGACCACGGCGACCACCAGCAGGGCTGCGATGCCAGGGGCGCAGGTCTCCTCTGGCCACGGGCGCTCCGCCTCGGGCCTTCTCCCTGTCCGCTGCGCCCACCCCCTGTACCCATCTCCTTTCCTACACCGACGGACCAGCCCATGGCGCCCAACTACTGTCTTGTACCTGTAACTTGTTCATGTGAGGATCTTTCTGTTCTCTGTTATTAACCAAGTTTTTGTTTATGTATTGTGCATATTTGTGAACTGTCCGTCGATCTGCAGGCCAAGTGAAGGTATATGTCTTAAATCCCCTATTTTTGCTATGCATTTGTGCATGTGATGTCTTGCTGCAATGTTTTACATCTAGATAATAAAACTGAATTGTACAGCCCAATGTCAGATCAATTGGAGTTAGTTGAGAGGATAAATGAAGAAAATAAAAGACGGAAGAGGAAAAGAATTGTTCTGACTAAATTGTTTGTTGAAACATGTGCTCTTGCATTAGCATTTGTTACTACACAAAGGAATAGGGGACCAAGGGACCTAGGAACTTTTAATGATGATGAGGACAAGATTAGGAATAGGAAATATTTGCTTAAATGCATGTATGATGGATCTGCAGTGGCATGCTATGATCAATTGCGTTTAACTAAACGAAACTTTCATGACCTTTGCACCATGTTATGGGAGAGATGTGGCCTTTGTGATAGTGTATATGTGACAGTGGAAGAGAAAGTTGCAATGTTCTTGCTTGTAGTTGGTCATAGTATTAAGATGAGGATGTTGTGTGGCACCTACAAGCGTTCTTTATGGACCATTAGCACACACTTCTCTGCTGTCCTAAACGCCCTACTCTCTCTACATGGGGAGTTCATTATGTTACCTTCCTCTACCGCTCAAGCTCCTGATGATTACAAATGGAAGTGGTTTGGTAATGCACTTGGAGCACTAGATGGTTGTCATATTGACGTACTTGTTGATGTGGCTGACCAAGGAAGGTATAGGAACAGAAAGCAAGCCATTACCACTAACATGCTAGGTGTTGTTGATTGGAACATGAAGTTTCTTTATGTGTTACCTGGCTGGGAGGGTTCAGTTTCAGATTCGAGAGTTCTGCGTGATGCAATGAGGCGAACCGCCATGATTCATTTGTTGTGCCTAAGGGTACGAACTCTTACTCTTGGCATGTAGTTTCTTTGACTTGATTGTTAGGTAACTGACTTATTGATATAGGGAAATATTATTTAGTTGATGCTGGTTATACCAATGGAGAAGGATTTCTGGCTCCATTCAGGTCCACTCGGTATCATCTAAAAGAATGGGCTGCAAGTGCACAACAGCCTCAAACAGCTAAAGAGTTATATAATTTGCGTCATTCTCGTGCTAGGAATGTAGTGGAGCGAACATTTGGCTTGTTCAAGAAAAAATGGGCTATCTTGCGTTCCCAAACCTTCTTTGACATAAAGGATCAGGTACAAAAAGTAAATATGTTGTTAAATAAAATCAGTGTGTGAGATGGCAATTGCTTACTGTGAACTAAAATATCATTGCAGATTTGAATTATTAGTGCTTGCTGTGTGTTGCACAACTTTGCAAGGGATAGGCAACATGTCATGGATGATTTGTTATTGCCTGAAGTGGATAGTGATTTAGCAAATGCGCCAATTGATGATCCAGATGATGACAACTTCATTAGAAGTGTGCAAGTCGCTACTGAATGGTCCAACTTTAGGCAACAACTAGCTGATGATATGTTTGTTGAGTACCTTGTGGCGCAATGAGAACAAGAGATCGAATAGGATGAGAGTATGATATGTAAATGCGGTGGTCATCTTTTGTATAGCTAGCTGCGGTGGTCTTCTTTTGTATAGCTAGCTGCGGTGCTCTTCTTTTGTATAGCTAGCTGCTGGCTAATGTAATGAAGCGTGATTTTGTATATGCATCGTCTTCATGCAACTAATGAATGACATTATGTTTCAATCATGGTGTTTGTCAAACTTAATATTGTATTTGTTTTTAGCATTATGTACAATTTGTATTTCCTTGTAGAACCATGGCCGAAGAAGTACCTCCAAGGAGGAGGAATTATTGCACATGGGATGATGAGATGGATGAGGCATTGCTTGAAGTCCTTGTTGAGCATCACAACAAGGGTGACCATGCCCAGAATGGATGGAAACCACATGTGTACACGCATGCCATAAGGCATGTGAAGGACAAGTGCAATAAGGATATCACAAGGGATAACATAAGTGGAAGGATGAGGACTTTGGATTATCACTATGAGATCGTTAGCAAGATCCTTTCTCAAAGTGGTTTTGGCTGGGATTGGACCAATAATAGGCTATCAATGGATAGTGATGATGTTTGGGCTAAATATGTGGAGGTAACCATGCATCATGAGTACACATTCTGTATATAGTTTGCATATGAACAATAACAAGGCAGTAGCTTTACTAGTTTGTGTTTATTGTGCAGGCTAACAAGGCATCCAAAGAGATAAAGTCTTACAAGACCAAAGTAATCAAGCACTGGGAGTCCATATGTATCATATATTCAAAAGATCATGCTAATGGTGAGGGGGCCAAGACAGGTGCTGAGATTGCTGCAGAGCCATTAGAAGAGCCAATTGAAGTCTCTCCAGAAATAGCGCCAAAGAGGCAGCGAACAGGTGATGCTATTCTTTGCATGCTTGGAGATATGAAGAAGGTCCTAGTTGATGCTTTCAAGACAACTAAGCCCATTCCACTACCAAAGGTTACCACACCCGCTGAAATACTTGATGCACTTGGGTTGATACCTGATTTAGCCGAACAAGATATGCTTAGGTGTTATGGGAAGTTGGTCCTCAATGATCGCCTGTTTCAAGCTCTGAAGGAGCTTCCCATCACCATGAGGAAGACATGGCTGCTAATGTTGCCTTGAAGATCGATACTTTTATGTGTTGTTGAACTTCGAACCATCTAATTCATGCCATGTTGAACTTGGAACTATGTATGTACTGCCATGTACTGTTTATGTCAAGCATTTGGACCTATATTTTAAATCATTGTGATTTATGTCATGTACGAGACCATATTTGAGAGTACGTGCTATTTGTTTTATGTTATCGTAAGAAAATATTTTGTTGTCATTGTATGACCATTTGCGTTTCCTTATGCATTTCTAGAATATTTATTAATTTATTTTCAGTGCTATATATTCATTCGTAGTCAGATTTCATTTTTTGAGTCATGTAGAACAAGGTATAACTTGGTAATGTAGCCATGTAATTCCAAAATTGGTCATCCAAACAAGATTTGGTATTGAAATCTCATAGGCATTTCAAGGCCAATTCAGTGGACAGCCAAACATGTGAATCTGTATTCGTGCCATTTCCATTTCCTCACTGATTTGGAATTCATACCAATTCAATATAGAGCTCTTCAATGGAGACATCCAAACCAAGCGTCATGGTATTTATGCAAGGAGCAAGTGGACGGTTAGAAAAACTGCTGCTACAAAGGAAATAAGACTAAAAACGAAGCTTAGTGTCGTTATGCCAAATACCTCGGTAGAGAAGTTGAGGATCATTATGTCAAGTACGTCCGCAAAGAGAAAATTAACTATGAAGTATGCAATACCGTGTGGACAAGTTTTTTTTTAAATGAAGACTCGCGAAGAGCCCGACTTTGAATTAACAAAGGTATCAACCGGCCAGGAAATACAAACACACACAAACCACCTCGGCCAAACGATACAAGGGGACACTAGGAGGCTTACAACTCAACGGAGCGCATAAGTTCAAAAAGAATACAGGAAAACAAAGCTCGATGCTTGTCCTAGCCAAAGACTACAGCCAAACAGACATCTAGGATAGGGATACACACGAACACGACGAGGACCTGCTTACAACAGAGTGTGGTAAGTGAGCCCGACCAGCGCCCAGGGAGAAAGACAACACACATCCTCTGTCTCTCTCGTCGCTCACCCTAGAGCAGGGGAAGTGCAAGCTTCGAGACCTGGAGCAACCGCAGCACATGACCACTTGAACATTCGAGCACTTCGCGACTGCCGCATCGCCACATCCTAGAACATCTGAGAGCTGCAGGAAAACCACTAGGTGCAGCTACTGAAGAAAGGCAGCAAGGGCATCAAGTAAAACCAACAGGCCACCGAGGAGCATTGCCAGGCAGCCGTTGAAGAAAGAACCGGGGTTTCGCCACTGGCGCAGGTCCAGCCGGGTAGGGGAACCCTATCCCCTACCGCCGGGTTGAGGCGATGCAACGCCAGAACTGGACCAGGCGCGTCATCGGTAGAGAAACACCACCCATGAAAGAAACGGGGACGCGTTCAACCATGCAGAACCTCGTTGACACCACTGTCACCGGACCACCCAAGCCACTCAAAGCTCCGACTTTTGAACTCCTCACCTGAACGCAACCGCCCCCCCCCCCCCCCGCCCCCCCCCCGCCCCCCCCCCGCCCCCCCCCCGCCCCCCCCCCGCCCCCCCCCCGCCCCCCCCCCGCCCCCCCCCCGCCCCCCCCCCGCCCCCCCCCCGCCCCCCCCCCGCCCCCCCCCCGCCCCCCCCCCGCCCCCCCCCCGCCCCCCCCCCGCCCCCCCCCCGCCCCCCCCCCGCCCCCCCCCCGCCCCCCCCCCGCCCCCCCCCCGCCCCCCCCCCGCCCCCCCCCCGCCCCCCCCCCGCCCCCCCCCCGCCCCCCCCCCGCCCCCCCCCCGCCCCCCCCCCGCCCCCCCCCCGCCCCCCCCCCGCCCCCCCCCCGCCCCCCCCCCGCCCCCCCCCCGCCCCCCCCCCGCCCCCCCCCCGCCCCCCCCCCGCCCCCCCCCCGCCCCCCCCCCGCCCCCCCCCCGCCCCCCCCCCGCCCCCCCAGGCGTCGCCCCCAAGGAAGACACGACGCACAACGCGCCGCCGCCGCCCAATCCAAGCCGGATTTTGGGCTTTCACCCGGGAGGAGGAACATGGATGGAAAGGGAAGGGCCTCTACATCATCTCCAAGGAGGAAACAACGTCAAGGACGTCGTTGCTGCCAGGCCGGCCAAGCCGACCAACGGTTTCCCACGACCCAAAACAACACCACCGGTCACCCACCAACACCAGATCGGCGCTCGGAGGGAAGCCGGCTGGAAGCGGCGGGGACGAAAGAGACAAGGGAAAGGAGCCAGGCCTCAGATCTAACGAGGAGGGTAAGACCTCCACGCCACCACCGCCACCCGCCGTCGTCTCACCACCTGCGTGTTCGAGGTTGCCGGCCAGAGAACACCCGCGAACGACGCCAGCCGAGATGGCGCCGCTGCCTCGCCAAGGAGGGTCGCCGCCCCAGATCCGAGGTCCTCCTCGAGGGAAGGAGCGACCGAGGCCTCGCCGCCACCATCACCGGCGGCCACGGGAGCGAATCCGGCGGCTTTCTCAGGTGGCGGCGAGGGAGGGAGGGTAAGGGAGCAGCGGCGCGAAAGGGAAACCCGTGTCTCCCGAAGCCGACAACGTGGGGGCCGCGGGGCGGCGAGGGGGGACACAATATTTCTGTCATAACACAACTGTTGCCATCCCGTGTGGAAGTGGACGAGTAAAAAATTTAATTATCTTTATCGAGCTCATTGTCAATACGGTATTGTCGTTATCACGAGGTCTTGAATGTATCCGTAAGTACTAATGAGGCGACCTGAGTTGTTCAACACTAATGCGTACATCTATTTGTATGAAGTTTAAATTATTGCTATGTAAAATGTAATGTGTATGATCTCTTACGTTATTTGTATCCTGTAATGTTGTTATTTTTATCCTGTAATGTGTATCACGGGCTGGAATGACTGGATGCTGAAGAGATAACTTTGGGGTGACTGGTACAGCCTGCCACAACTAATAGCATATACCAATGGCGGGCAAGTAGGGCTGCCCTCCACTGGATAGACTCTAACAATGGCGGGCGCCCGCCCGCCACTCATGCCATAGTAGCGGTGGCAGGAGGTCGGTGACGGGCGCTCCTATGAGCCTTGCCCGTCACTGCTGGCTTTTTCTCACCCGCCACTGCTAGCCATTCCTGTAGTAGTATTTTGATCTATTAAATTAACCGTCTGACGTTTCTAAGTTTTTGGTAATTTTTATGATATTTAACTTTTTCGGGTAAACCCGCCAAGTACTTTTAATATATAATATATGAATTTGAGAAATGTTTGTGTTTGACTACCAAAGTACGACTTACGAGCTTCATGAAAGCAGTCATGGCTAGTGCGAGAAAAACAACGAAAGCATGCATCACAAAATGCAAGCACTCCGACGTACATTGCATGAATGTGTCCTCCCTCGCCATCACCAACATAGCCAGGCGTATCTACTATCTAGGACGTTTCCTCTCTTGCTAGCTCTGTTAATTTGGAGCCACCCAGTGTACAATGGCGTGTGTGCATGCGAAAAAATAATAATAACAGAACAATATCATACTTATAAATAGTAGTCGAACAATGGCACAAGCAGAGCTCCATAAAGACGTGTGGTATTACCATACATTTCTCCATATACTCCACCCAACATTCACCAAGTAAGCTAACCTAGTTCGGATAACTGAGGCACATCTTTAAATCTTTTTGTTGGTACTGAAATGTTGTAGATAAGGAAACACAAAGGAGATAGCTTAGTGGCCACGATAGGAGATAATGACAAGAAAAATTAGTTGTGAAACTAAAAAAGCATTTGGGAGTAGGAGGCATCAGGTCAAGGAGGACCCGGGTGGTCTGCCCACCTGTAGTCAGTGAGGAGAGCTCTCTCTGCGCGGTCTTCCTGGCTTTCATGGAATTAGAATGTATCGGCGCTGGGCTGACAAATGGATCCGGAGGTCGTGGTGCTGCCGGGAACAAGGACGAAGGGCCCATAATAGACAGCAGGAGAGCAAGAGCTTGCGCAGCAGTGCCCGCCGCTAACTATGCCTGGTTCATACTCTGCTGACTGCGTCACTGAGGGTCCTGGGCGACTTCCAAGCGAGAGACCTTGCGGATCAGCCAGCGCCATGGACGATGCTCCCTTTCCTGTGGTTGTGACGCCACACGGGGGAGCAGATACACTGGGAGCCACTCCTGAGGATCAAGCATCATCCAGCCGCTATAGAACCCTCGCTGGATCACAAGTCACCACTTGAAGGAACATGTCGATCGAGGTATCGCCCACAATTGGGGAGGGCGCTGCAGAAATAACACGTGGTTTGGGAGGGAGGGCGGGCTCATCATTGGGATCCTCATCATCATCGAGGTAGCCTGAAGTGAATCCCCAGAATCGCCTGCAACGTTCATGATCAAGTGTTTGTATCCAATTTTATGCTCAAGTGTTTCGAGTGTCATGATATGGGTTTGTTGTATTTGTGATGTGATTTTCTACATGTACCTTTGAGAATCTTTTAAGAAAAGGAGGATGACCCCCGGCCTCTGTATCTGGGAGATGCATGCAGCCACTTTATTGATTATTCTCGAGGACCTTACAAAGTATTACAACAATATGCCTGAATCCACCATCTTGGCAACATATGCCACTACTCCTATCCATATGATGAAGGGGTGCTAGTAGGGCCAAATACCCAGACCACTAACCTAAGCCTATCATCAAAAGCCAGAAGCCCCAGCCGAGCCACATACCGGGTCTGGGGCATAACCTGGTCTGACGCACTCACATGTGTCATCGCCGCCATCTTCCACATGTCCGCCTTCAGAGCAGATATTGAGGCTTCTACCTTATCAGGCCACTCTGCCATCGACGCTACCATGACGCCAGACAACTACCTCCTACGCGAGTCCATCACCGCACATCGAGCGACGAGTCTCCACTGCGCCACGCCGCCGAGATCCGCCATCATCAATGTGTAGGATGAAGCACTGCTCCACGAAAAAAGCCGCCCACTGGTCCCTTGATCCCGTGTACGTCTCCAAGAATGACGCCCCCAAGGAGGAAACCACACCAACGCGCCGCCGTCATTCGATCTACTAATCTAGGGTTTCCCTGGAGGTAGCAGATAGAGGTCTGGAGCTTCTCCATGGCGATGCCTTCAAGAAGGTAATGACACAAAAGAGTGCCGCCAGAACCGGTCTTGGCATCAAGCCGAGAACGAGGTTTTCACCCGGATCCGCTCGAAGAACCACCATCAAGCATCGTGTGCACGGGTCGCCGCCGATTTGAGCCGCCGCACATCGAGCAGGCCGCACCAGCCAGATCAGATATGTCCGGAGGACAAAACACGCATGATGCCGACCCAACCACCAGGCCCTCCATGCCGCCACCGCCGATCCGAGGTCAGATGGTCCGTCGCCGTAGACCCGGCCGCCGCCGCCGCCGCTGCCGCCGCCGCCGAACGCAGCCAAGGCCGCTGCCCGAAGCAGGGCCGGCCGCCGCACCCGCCACCATCGCCGCCCTAGGCCGAGGCAGCCACCGCGCCGCCACCGGTCAAGGCAGGCCCGCCACACCACCAAGGCCAGATCGATTGTGCCACCACTTGCCGCGGGGCTCCGCACCGCCCCCATGGCGCAGGAGAGAGGAAAGGCCCCCGCCACCGCCATGAGCCCCCTGGCTATAGACCGGCGGCGTCCTTCGGCGGTGGCGGAGGGAGGGATGGAAGGACGGGGAGCCCCGGGCGGCTAGGGTTGCGATCCCGCCCGAGTCGCCCGAGCGGGGGCGACACGGGGGGCGTGATGTGCAAGTCGTTGTGCATGTAGATGGTAATCACGCATTCATTATGCATGCAGTAAGACTTGGAGCTGGGTAGATGTTTGCACTGATAGATGGTGATTGTATCAAATTATATTGATTGTTTATTTTGGTGCGCTAGAATGTTCCCTGTTTGAAAATTCATGATAAAACTTGTTGAAAAGGCCATTGGATTGTGTTCAAACTTGATCAAGAACTATGTTGTTATGATAACTGGCTCAATTACTTGGTCTGAATTTGTCCTAGATGCATTGACATTTGCTATCAATGAGACACACTAAGCAGGCCTAGTCTTGGAAATTAATACTCACTCAGAGTACTGTCTATACAAAATGATACTGCATGAGATTTGTGCAGTAGTGATGTAATCGTGCGTGTGAAACTGTAGCAAAGGCATGTGTCCAACTAAAGGAATGGTATCAAGGCAAGTGAGTCTACGACTACCACATGGGTTGAAATTGAAGAGGAGCACTGAAGCCACCAAGTGCAATGATGCAAGTCAGGTACCTTCATGTCATGGTTCACAGTAGATAAATATGGGACCCTCCCGAGCCTCTCGGTCACAGTTCCGTTGCCGATAAATTGAGATCTCAATATAGTCATATGGTGAAAGGCACTTGTTGTATGTAAAGAGTTGTGTATGCTTGGAAAGAAGTGTGGCTAATTTTAAGGCTAGGTGCATGGTTAGCATGATGAATTTAATCTCTTCATCCGCTCACAAGGAATCAATATTAGCAAGATTTCCAAATTTGCCATCCAGATGATCTCTAAACGAGTATTTTTTTTAATCACGATCTATTAATGAGTTGCTAGGCTTGAAAGGCACCAGTAAATTTTTTACAGAATCAAACCCTCTTTGCACCAGTAATAGTAGTTGTAGCCTCTCACACAACTGCAACATTGGCATCGCATAGACGCATACACGACTGCTATCCCATTGATCCCAAAGTAGCATCTCATGGATGTCAAAGAAATCTTGAATGCCTTTCATCGAATTATATAGGCGCTGGGCTGGCAAATGAATACGGNACATGCAAGTTTCCGCCACCGGTATCATACACCCTCTATCTCCCTTGTTTGTTTTGTAGAACCTTCATCTAGCTAGGCATGGATGATACACCCTCTATTGCTAGTTTCATTACCATAGGAACCTTCCTCTAGCTCATTATTGGGATCCTCATCATCATCGAACTAGCCTTTAGTGAAGCGCCAGAATCGCCCTGCCATGATCATGATCAACTGTTTGTATCCATTGTCATGCTCAAGTGTTTGTACTGAGTGTAAGGATATGGGTTTGTTGTATTTGTGATGTGACTTTCTACATGTACCTCTGAGATGGTGATCACGCTTTGATTATGCATGTAGTAAGACTTGGTGTTGGGTAGATGTTTGCACTGATAGATGGTGTTTGTATCAAATTATATTGATTGTTTATTTTGGTGCGATAGAATGTTCCCTGTTTGAAAATTCATGATAAAACTTGTTGAGAAGGCAATTGGAATGTGTTCAAAATTGATCAAGAACTATGTCTTGTCAGTCATTTTATTGGAGGCTGCACTTGAACAGGTGTCTGCACTGATCTAATTCAACAGAAAAAAAGAGATCCAATACAATGATACTACAGACTATTAAAAAAGCAGCGCTGAATCTGCTTTTAGGAGTGCTGTCGACAGGCATCCCAACAACCCTCGCTTTGCAGTCGATTATTTTGGTTATGATTGTTTTTCTGGACAGCAAACTTCTGATTGGACTCCGCAGCATGCAGCACATGCAAGTTTCCGCCACCGGTATCATACACCCTCTATCTCCCTTGTTTGTTTTGTAGAACCTTCATCTAGCTAGGCATGGATGATACACCCTCTATTGCTAGTTTCATTACCATAGGAACCTTCCTCTAGCTCATTATTGGGATCCTCATCATCATCGAACTAGCCTTTAGTGAAGCGCCAGAATCGCCCTGCCATGATCATGATCAACTGTTTGTATCCATTGTCATGCTCAAGTGTTTGTACTGAGTGTAAGGATATGGGTTTGTTGTATTTGTGATGTGACTTTCTACATGTACCTCTGAGATGGTGATCACGCTTTGATTATGCATGTAGTAAGACTTGGTGTTGGGTAGATGTTTGCACTGATAGATGGTGTTTGTATCAAATTATATTGATTGTTTATTTTGGTGCGATAGAATGTTCCCTGTTTGAAAATTCATGATAAAACTTGTTGAGAAGGCAATTGGAATGTGTTCAAAATTGATCAAGAACTATGTCTTGTCAGTCATTTTATTGGAGGCTGCACTTGAACAGGTGTCTGCACTGATCTAATTCAACAGAAAAAAAGAGATCCAATACAATGATACTACAGACTATTAAAAAAGCAGCGCTGAATCTGCTTTTAGGAGTGCTGTCGACAGGCATCCCAACAACCCTCGCTTTGCGGTCGATTATTTTGGTTATGATTGTTTTTCTGGACAGCAAACTTCTGATTGGACTCCGCAGCATGCAGCTAGTACATGCAAGTTTCCGCCACCGGTATCATACACCCTCTATCTCCCTTGTTTGTTTTGTAGAACCTTCATCTAGCTAGGCATGGATGATACACCCTCTATTGCTAGTTTCATTACCATAGGAACCTTCCTCTAGCTAGGCATGAATGATACACCCTTTATTTTTATTTCAGCAGTAGCCTGATTTCCACAAAAGTTTAGGTGAAATTTAATTTGTATTGCTAGGATTTCCCTGTGATAGCTTTTCGGCATGGCTCTGTGATGGATAGATGTCCGTGATTTTGGTGCTATTCTTTAATTTCTCTGTGATGTATATATTGTTACATTAACATGCGAACTGAACATGTGCCTGCACTGAACTCCTTCACCTGCGTAATAAATGTTTTGACATATCTGGATGCTATTGATTCGCTGGCTATGAAGTGAGTCGATGCCAATATCTGTTAATTGGGATAGCTTTGTCAGGACAACAAATAACGCTGCGCTGAACTCCCTCACCTGACGTTTCTCCCAGCTGGAAGATCGAGCTACACGTCTTCGCTTCCATTGCCACCTAATTCAGGTCATTATCTCACAGAGTTGCGCTCTGTTAGCTCTCTGAGATGATGATCACGCATTGATTATGCTTGCAATAAATAAGGCGTAGTGCTCGGCAGAAGTTTGCACTGATAGGGAGTGCTTTGCTCCTTCTTTCCTACCTTCCTCTGGATTATCTTGTTCTTATATTTTGGTGTGCTTACTTTGTATTGAAACTGAACGTTCCCGGTTTCAAGACTCGAGATAAACCTTGTTCAAAGACAATTTACTGAAGATGAATTTTTGCTTTGCTCAGTCCGACGTAACGTTGCTAAGAAATGTTGTTTCACTCTTTTTACTCGAGGTTTTGGCACATCCCCTGCATTACAAAGCACCCTGAACATCGTATCCTTGTGATTTCAGATTGTGGTTTCAGCTAGTGTGCCATCCAGTGTGCTTGCTTAATTTCTAGTTGATGCATGTTCTTTATGAGCCAGTCTCTGGTCGATGCCAATCACACCTCATTTCATCATACCGTTTCTTCTCCTTTGTCAATCTGATACATCATCTCTCTGTGTTTTGTTCTGACTCTTAGAGAAGATGGTCATGCTTTAATCATGTCTATATTGAGGCTTGGTTGTGTCTAGGAGTTTCGACTCAAAGATATGGTGCCTCGCTCCTTCCTCCCAGCTTGTCCAGCCACCAAACTGATTAATCGGTTGCTACTTTGTATGTAACTGAATGTTCTGTGTTCATTTGAGCAAGTATAACTTTGCTATGGCATGTTGGTGCACGGAGAGATTTCATAACATCGTTACCGGGTGTTGGTTGTTAGTATTAACTATCCTGCATATTCGTTTGAGAATCAGTCAAGTTTGTCGTAATGATAATCAGGCCATGAGTTGAAGGCCATATGCTGAACAATTGGTTGCCTCCAGCGTCCCCAGACTTGCTATGCATAACGGTCAGCAGACAAAGG
>LR880971.1:10891016-10911960 GCA_904067115.1 Aegilops sharonensis | reverse complement strand
AAGCGGCCGCTCTCACACATGCAGGCGTGGGAGATCGCCCATACGCGGAAGGACCCCAAGCCTGGCGAGCCCAAGTACTACGGCAAGAAGACCGCATGGAGGAAGGAGGGCTACTCCGCAGCGTATCTGAAGTTACATCCTGACACACCTGACCCCATTGCGGCGGATCTGGACGACAGGGCGGTGGTGAGCATGGGGCCCAAGGAGCACGGTCGGGAGGCGGTTCTTGATGTTGTGGTCACTCCGACTATCTCCTACACACAGCTTCGTCGGATCGACCCGAGCCTGAGCCAGCGCACGAGCCAGCCAGTGTCCAGTTCACAGTCCCTCTTTCAGGAGCAACAATCTGTAAGTATTTTCCCTCTTATCTTCATTGCTAACTTTATTTTCCGCATCTAGTAGTTTTATGAGTTCCATCATGTCATACCGTAGGCCTACCTGGAGTACACACGCTAGGAGACCATGGCGTGGCATCAGAGGCTTCATGAACACCAAGTGCAGAGGGATCGCCAGCTGGAGCAGGCTTTTCAGGAAATGGCGGCCGGCAGGTGTCCTCAGTTGCAGCCAGCACAATGCCCTCCAGCACAACCAGTGCTGCTGACCTTTGAGGAGTTTGTGGCACAGAGCGCTGGCCCCTTGCCGGTTAGTTCATCCCCAATCTATTCACCCAAAGCATGTCATGCCTTTCAACACAGTCATATATCCCATTAATATGTATTTTCAACATCCAGGGAACAGGTGGATCTACCGTTGGCGGTGGTCTTCGCAGCACTCCGGAGACACGGAGCCCGACCACTCCGATCCACGGAGGCTGAGGTGGAGGCGGTCTTGGCGGTAGCGCTGCCGCTAGCAGTGACGACCTGGGCTTCGGCGGTCTTGGCGGTGACGACCTCCGCGGTGCTCGACGTCCTGGCGCTTAAGCCTAGTGTGTGGTGATGATGCTTGAGATGACTTGTGTGTGGTGATGATCATTTAGAGACTTGTGTGTGGTGCTTTTCTATATGCTTATGCTTATGTTGGTTGTGATGATGATCATTTAGAGACTTGTGTGTGTGATGATGCTTATGCTTACGTTCTTTGATATGTGCTACTGATATGTGCTGTTATATATGTGTTGTTATATATGTGTTGTTATTTGAATTGAACTGATTTGAAAACAAACAGAAAAAAGAAAAAAATCAGAAGCAAACTATGCCGACGGCTATGCCGTCGGCATAGGACTGGCGTGAGCTCCCAGTTGCTGGCCGTCGGCATAGCTTTCAAACTAAGCCGACGGCTATGCCGTCGGCACACCTATGCCGTTGGTATAGGGTGCCACGCATCAGCAACTGGGAGCTCTGTGGCACACCTATGCCGACGGCCTGGCTGTCGGCGTACGTCTTGACTAAGCCGACGGCCACGTGGTGTCCTGCGGCTGGCCTAACTAGGAGCTCTGTGGCACACCTATGCCGACTGCCTGGCCGTCGGCGTACGTCTTGACTAAGCCGACGGCCAGGCCGTCGGCATAGGGTTGCCACGTGGCGTGCCGCCGTTGCTCAGCAGTTGACGGCAGCCGCCGTTAGGCGATGGCGTTGCCGACTGCCAGTGCCGTCGGCATAGATGTACGACAACCGTCGGGATAGGGTCTATGCCGACGGCCGTTCTATGCCGACGGTCATCCTGGCTACGCTGACGGATATGTTGCCGACGGCCCTATGCCGACGGGGGCCGTCGGCATAGGCCTGTCCCGACGGCTAGTCAGGGCTATGCCGACGGCNAGAGACTTGTGTGTGGTGCTTTTCTATATGCTTATGCTTATGTTGGTTGTGATGATGATCATTTAGAGACTTGTGTGTGTGATGATGCTTATGCTTACGTTCTTTGATATGTGCTACTGATATGTGCTGTTATATATGTGTTGTTATATATGTGTTGTTATTTGAATTGAACTGATTTGAAAACAAACAGAAAAAAGAAAAAAATCAGAAGCAAACTATGCCGACGGCTATGCCGTCGGCATAGGACTGGCGTGAGCTCCCAGTTGCTGGCCGTCGGCATAGCTTTCAAACTAAGCCGACGGCTATGCCGTCGGCACACCTATGCCGTTGGTATAGGGTGCCACGCATCAGCAACTGGGAGCTCTGTGGCACACCTATGCCGACGGCCTGGCTGTCGGCGTACGTCTTGACTAAGCCGACGGCCACGTGGTGTCCTGCGGCTGGCCTAACTAGGAGCTCTGTGGCACACCTATGCCGACTGCCTGGCCGTCGGCGTACGTCTTGACTAAGCCGACGGCCAGGCCGTCGGCATAGGGTTGCCACGTGGCGTGCCGCCGTTGCTCAGCAGTTGACGGCAGCCGCCGTTAGGCGATGGCGTTGCCGACTGCCAGTGCCGTCGGCATAGATGTACGACAACCGTCGGGATAGGGTCTATGCCGACGGCCGTTCTATGCCGACGGTCATCCTGGCTACGCTGACGGATATGTTGCCGACGGCCCTATGCCGACGGGGGCCGTCGGCATAGGCCTGTCCCGACGGCTAGTCAGGGCTATGCCGACGGCCCTGGCCGTCGGCATAGGGTGCGATTCCCGTAGTGTTTGATCGCTTTGGCGTTTTTTTTTGTTTTTCTGCATTAAGGCATAACTTCAGTCATGTTTGACATTGCAAGTTGCCGGTGTGATTTTTATGTGTGTTGATATTGACTGTGTGCATCCTAGCAATGCAAAGGCCGGGTGTGTACTCACTATATTTATATCACTTAATGCTCCATTTTGAGCTAATAAAAGAAACCCTTTGTCGGAAAAAAAAACTCTAGCCCATAAGGTGAAATGAACACGTCCCACGTAGCAGCCACCAAGGGGTACTATTCTCAATTTAGTATGTCAGGCTAAAAAATGACAATTCTGATAAACAAAGTGGCAAAACCAACTTGAGTAGTGTGTGAGACAACTAGTGAAAATGTAATGGAAACGCGTAATAAAAGCGTATGAAGGAGATTGTGTCACGGCGATGGATAAGGCCGCATCCCTCTCCGGCGAAACCGCCTAGCCGCCTTGAGTACTACTCTTTGGTGGCGGGTCACGCCGGTCGTCCTCCTCATCCCCGAGGAATTCAAAGCACCTGTGAACTGCAAGTGACACAGGATTGGGTCCTCGCCAACCCGGACCTTACGACAACATGCACTGAGGTTAGCTTGATGACCATGACAAAAACCTGCTCTAAGCCAGCGTTGGATCAGCGAGAAGCTCGGCCAGCTAAGCGTCCCTCAGTCGACACGCGCCATGGAGGTGATTGTGCGGGTCACAATAGAGAAAGAGGCTCGAAGGCTCAGGCACAATAGCACCGCCGTGGCCTAGGACAGATCCGAGCGTGGTTGGCCCAACTTCCCCAAGAGACCATGCGACGATGACGGTGACGCAAACAGTGTGCCGAGTGAACTCATAGGACAAACTACGAGGCCACTATCTACTATTTAGTTTAGTTTTGGCTTAATTTTGTGTAGTTTGCATCTAATATATGTCCAACATGTTAAATTAGATTATTTTTCATATAATATAACAAACTTGGTTAAATTTCATTCGAATTTCATGTTTCAACTGTTTGATTTTGGGAAGAGGCATCGACAACTAGTTGATGGGGTCCATTTGATGGTGCATGTTGAAGTTGCCCAACTCATAAGGAGGGGATTATGCGGAACACCGAGACTGAGAGATGGCATCATAGATCTGGAACACCGTGAATTGAATTGGATCAAACATGTTTATTGGTTACCATGTGAGTGTAGATGTCGTATTATGCACACATGAGTATTTTCGTGCCCACATCACGTGGTCAGTGATAAAGAAGTAATGACTTCTGGCCCCTCGTGCGACAGCGATGACTACTTCTGGCTGGTCATTTCCATTCGTGCCTATAGTAGTAAGTGCGATACAACCACTTTGCATTGCAGCCACTGACCAGTACTTTTTTTTAGGGTAAATATTGCCGCATTTATTTAAAACTGAAACACCAGAATGTCATCCGCGATTACAGAAAGAACGAAGTCTGGGGGGACCCCCAACCACACCTTACACAATTCATCACCAACACCCACTCTTGCTAATTTATGCGCGGCAATATTAGCAGAACGCCGAACCCAAGAAATCTTGTACTCGACGAAGGACCCAAGAAGAGCTTTCACCTCCTCTATCCATGAACCATTTGCCAAAAGATTCCTCGCTGAATGTTTCAGCATATTCACCACAGCTTGAGCATCCAATTCCAGATGGACTCTTGTTGCGTTAATGTCTGCAGCCAGCTGCAAAGCACGTCGGCAAGCCAAGACCTCAGTAGCTTCCGGATCCGCAATGTTTGGGTAATAATGGCAGGTTGCTGCCAGGAAAGCGCCATTAGGGACTGCTCCTCCTCCTCCTTTCACTCCCCATTTTGACACAGCTCCATCGGAGTTTACTTTAACCCATCCCTCGTCAGGGGGCTCCCAGCGCTGTGGTTCATGCCGTAAAGGCGCGCCCGTCTCCCTTGGATGTATCTCCCTCCATTCCCTCATATGGGCATAAACAGAGGTCATTATTTCATGTGTTGGGGCATCGCCTTGCCATCCCGAGCATTATTCCGTGCAAGCCAGAGGCCATACAAAGAGTTCACCATTACCTCTCGGTCTTCGTCAGATGCCCCGGCAAACCAGTCGAGGAGCCAGCGAGCTAGGGCACTCTGGGAGTCCGTCGTGCACGGTGGGATCGCCACCGCAACTCCCTTCTCTGAGTGGAAGAGCTGCCAGAACCTTACTGAATGTTGACATGCCCAAAACCGGTGATAGATAGTTTCTTCTCTACCACATGCAACACAAAAAACACTCGGTTTAATCCTTCGTTGATGTAGTTCGAACCCCACAGCTAGCCCATTTTTTATCAAACGCCATATGTGGATCTTTGCTTTAGATGGTGCGCATGTGTCCCATAGCGCCATGAACCCCTTATGCGCAGTCACAGAATTAGAGGACTCCGGCTGTCCGGTCCTCGATCTTCCCATCGCCCTTCTCAGGTGGTATGCAGATCTAACAGTAAAACACCCATTTTTTGTATAGTTGCAGGCCATATAATTCTGTACCTCCGGGCCCCCAATAGCCACTGACCAGTACTTACACACATTTAATTCATAAATTGCGTCCGCACGTAATGAAACTAGTAAGGTTGTCAATCTTAATATCCTTGCTAGTAACAAGGATTAATGCAACCTGTGTTTGATAATATTTACTATAGGTTTTTTTTTGTGCCCCTGATTCACTAGTTGTACTCAGTTTTGCCCCACCCTAAATGCTCTTGTCACTTTCCCCTCATCTCTCCATTGTATGCTAAAAAATGTCCAAACGAAGACCGCTATTGGGAAGAGCTAGTGCTAATCCGTGCTGACGAGGTCTGTTCCGTAATCCGCATTGAAGTTTCCCAAAGAATATGTAGGAGGCTGTGCCGAAAACTGGGACTGAGAGGTGGCTATCATAGATCTCGATCTGCCGTGCATGGAATCGCACCAAACATGTTGATTGGTTACCATGTGAGAGTGCAGATGTCGTATTATGTGCACATGTGAAGGTTCGCGCCCATTTCACGTGTTCCACGTCAGGGGGACATGCATCGTGGATTGGAGTGTCCAAGATGCATTGGTCCCTTTGATACAGTTAATCAATATGGATTAAAATAGACGCACAACCAAGAGCGAAATGTCTTTTGGCCATTGCTGAAGTCAGAAAAGGTGTTCCTGCTACCTACTACAAAAGCACGTGCATGCATGGACCAGATAAGGATGCTGCACCATCCTCTTTAATTTTTTGGAATTGGGACTATGTGTGGTGTCAGGGTTATCTTGCAATAATGTAGCTGGATACATCGACCAGTTGCTGAACTGGATAGATCTAAAAAGATAGTTTAAGGGTACTCTAGTTTTTACACTATGGATGACTTTATAGTGTCCGTGTAATTATAGCATTAGTTATATAAATTATTTTTCTGGTCTTTAATTTGTAACGGGCCGTTTGCTGAAGACGTCCGACTTTGGTGCTGGAATTGTACTTCTATCCTATGGATTTCCTGCTGTCTGGGTGTAACTCCTTCTGTCCACTTCGATTGTCTCTTTCTTCCTTCTTCGCAACCTTGTAAGCTTTGCTCCTGCACACGTACTTACATGTTGATATCGTAAAGTTCAAGGCGACCTTCTGGTCCGTGATGGTCTTGGTGAAAAGAAAATGGTAACATAATGTGCTATTTTCTCTTGTTTCTTTGCAACTCAGCTATGGATTTGGCTGTACCCGCAGTTCTCGACAATGTTCGAATGGCTAACAACAAACTGCTGAGAAATTAAAAGTGCAGAAAATGAGAAATCCAATAATAACAAAATAGTTTAGCCAGACGATTAGCACAGATTCTACTATAACAGGTATAGGTTATAGAAATCACATAATGAGAGAAAGGACGACAGCACACACTCGCAGCTTAACAGGTCAATAGGCTGGGCGCGGGCAATAGACACATAACAGGGTTATAAGGGTGAAATGAATAGGTCCCGGCTGCAAGACACTGCAAGACACAAAGGAGCATTGTGGTCTGTCTAGCTCAACCTGGTTTGACAAGAAGGAAACGGTGAAAAATGTCTGTTGCGATGGAAGAGTGGCAAACCTAACTTGAGTAGTGTGTGACAGGACTAATAAAAGAATAAAAATATGGAATATAAGCGTACTGAGGGGATTGTCCTGCGATTATTGATCCGGCGACAACCCTCCCTGCCAAAGCTGTGTGGCCGCCTTGAATAGTAATTCCTTGGCGATGGGCCACACGACTCATCCTCCACGTCGTCTGGGGGATACAAACCTCCCACCCCGGCCAAGCGGCATGGCAGCGTCGCTCCGCCTCCTTCCCAGAGATGCAGCTAGCACCGGACTAGGTCCTCGCGGCGACATGGGGCAATGACAGCTCGAAGACCATGGCGGAGACCGACGCGTGTCGCCGGTGCCAAATGAGCTCATCCAGGACGTCATCGCCAAGTCGAAGAATGCAACCTAAATTTAGTTAAATTTCGTATATAGGTGGAACTCGTTATATTTCGTTAGGTTGCATGTAACATAGAGAACTTCGTTAAACATTGTTTGAATTTCATGTTTTAACCATTTCATTTATGGGAGACATGTCCACGAACATTTGATAAGCTCCGTTTGGTTATCCGCATTGCAGTTTCTCAAAGCATATGGAGGGGACTATGCTGAAAACCGGTACTAAGATGTGCATTGCAGTTTCTCAAAGCAGAGGGGACTATGCTGAAAACCGGGACTAAGATGTGGCTATCATAGATCTCGATCTGCCGTACATGGAATCACACCGAACATGTTGATTGGTTGCCATGTGTGAGTGCAAATATCGTATTATATGCACATGAGAAGATTTGCGTCCATATCACGTGTTCCATGTCAGGGGGGACATACCTCGTGNATATTGTAAATATTGATATTTTATTTTATAATTTTGGTGAAACAAATGTTCGTCGAAACTGATGCACCTTGTATTACTGAAAGAAGGCTGAATCACACTTACAATAAAGAGAGCTAAAGCATGCAGTCAGCTTGAATTTCACATATATGTAGCAGAAGGAGTTATTTTTATGGGAAATGTAGTACGAGTTTATGCAAATGAAGCTGTGCTCAAGGGTAGGGATAGATCGGTGCATAGACTCGAGGAGATGCTTTAGTGAAGACAAATCGACATGACAGCTACTAGTGAGGATGAATTTGTCCAGACAAGATCGTCCGGCTGTCAGCGTGGATTCCAACAATTTTATCACCTCAATTTTTCTCCAATTTATTCTCTGTGACACGTAAGCATCATAGTCGTCGAGAAGAGAGTTCGAGATTGTGGCGGAGAAAGGCGCTGCGCAGAATGGAGGCTGCTAGGCGTGCAATGCGTCAGAGCCATTCTACTGACTAGATTTAGTCAGGGCTGGTGTGAGTCGTGGCTGGGGGCACGTGAATAGGAAAACGACTGTGGCCTAAAAGGTGAAATGAATAGGTCCCACCTGCCAGCCACCAAGGGGTACAATTGTGAACCTAGTTTGTCAGGGGAAAATGAAAATTCTGATGGAAGAGTGGCAAAACTAACTTGAGCAGTGTGTGACATGACTAGTTAAAATGTAATGGAAACATGTAATAAAAGCGTATGAAGGGGATTGTGTCACGAGACAGATAAGGGGGCATCCCTCTTCGGCAAAACCGCCTAGCCCATTGGAGAACTACCTCTTTGGCGGTGGGTCACGCCGGTCGTCCTCCTCATCCCCATGGAATACAGAGCACTTATGAGCTCTCAGAAGGTGCATCACCGGTGCTATTCCTCCTTCAAACACATGTGACAATGGATTGGTCCTCGCCGACCCGGACCTTACGTCAACATGCGCCGAGGATCGCTTCATGACCGCGACAAAGATCAACTCTCTAAACGAGGCTAGATCAGACAGAACCTCCGCCATCTAAGCGTCGCCCACTCGACGTGCGCCACCCATGCCAAGAAGGTGATTGTGCTGGTCGCAATAGTGGAAGAGGCTCGAAGGCCCAGGCACAAGCGCGCCTCCGTGGCCTAGGAGAGATCTGAGCATGGCTGGCCCAACTCCCCAAAGCGACCATACGACGATGACAGTGACGCAAACTGTGTGCCGAGTGGACTCATAGGACAAACTATGAGGCCACCATCTACTATTTAGTTTAGTTTGGGATTAATTTGGTGTCGTTTGCATCTAATATATGTACAACTTGTTAAATTACATTATTTTCGTGTAATATAACGAACTTGGTTAAATTTCATTAGAATTTCATTTTTTAACCGTTTGATTTTCGGCAGCGACGTCGACAGATATTTGATGGGGCCCGTTTGATTGTGCATGTTGAACTTGCCCAAATCATATGGAAGGGATTATGCGGTACACCGAGACTGGGAGGTGGCATCATAGATCTTGAGCACCGTGAATTGAATTGGACCAAACATGCTGATTGGTTACCATGTGAGTATAGATGTCGTATTATGCACACATGAGCATTTGCGTGCCCACATCACGTGGTCCAGGGCCCATCAGTGATAAAGAAGTCGTCTCTTTTGGCCCCTCGTGCAACAGCGATTTCTACTTCTGGCCGGTCAGTTCTATTCGTGCCTATAGTAGTGAGTGTGATACAACCACTTTGCATTGCTTCCTCTAATCTAGGAAAGTATTGTCCCCCAAGTGTAGAGGTTTGTACCAAGTAATAATTTACCTTAAGTGGATGACCTTAAGGTTTATCAAACTCGTAGGAGCTTTGAATTGCAGCCAGTGACCAGTACCTACACACACTTAATTCACAAATTGCGTCCGCGTATAATGAAACTAGTAAGGTTGTCAATATTACTATCCTTGCTAGTAACAAGGATTAATGCAACATGTGTTTGATAATATTTATTATAAGATTTTTTTCAACTTTGTNAGTGGAAGAGGCTCGAAGGCCCAGGCACAAGCGCGCCGCCGTGGCCTAGGAGAGATCTGAGCATGGCTGGCCCAACTCCCCCAAGCGACCATACGACGATGACAGTGACGCAAACTGTGTGCCGAGTGGACTCATAGGACAAACTATGAGGCCACCATCTACTATTTAGTTTAGTTTGGGATTAATTTGGTGTCGTTTGCATCTAATATATGTACAACTTGTTAAATTACATTATTTTCGTGTAATATAACGAACTTGGTTAAATTTCATTAGAATTTCATTTTTTAACCGTTTGATTTTCGGCAGCGACGTCGACAGATATTTGATGGGGCCCGTTTGATTGTGCATGTTGAACTTGCCCAAATCATATGGAAGGGATTATGCGGTACACCGAGACTGGGAGGTGGCATCATAGATCTTGAGCACCGTGAATTGAATTGGACCAAACATGCTGATTGGTTACCATGTGAGTATAGATGTCGTATTATGCACACATGAGCATTTGCGTGCCCACATCACGTGGTCCAGGGCCCATCAGTGATAAAGAAGTCGTCTCTTTTGGCCCCTCGTGCAACAGCGATTTCTACTTCTGGCCGGTCAGTTCTATTCGTGCCTATAGTAGTGAGTGTGATACAACCACTTTGCATTGCTTCCTCTAATCTAGGAAAGTATTGTCCCCCAAGTGTAGAGGTTTGTACCAAGTAATAATTTACCTTAAGTGGATGACCTTAAGGTTTATCAAACTCGTAGGAGCTTTGAATTGCAGCCAGTGACCAGTACCTACACACACTTAATTCACAAATTGCGTCCGCGTATAATGAAACTAGTAAGGTTGTCAATATTACTATCCTTGCTAGTAACAAGGATTAATGCAACATGTGTTTGATAATATTTATTATAAGATTTTTTTCAACTTTGTCCCACTAGTTCAATAGTTGTACTCAGTTTTGCCCCACCCCAAATGCTCTCGTCACTTTCCCTTGATGTCTCCATTGTATGCTAAAAAATGTCCAAACGAAGAACTATCACCGGGTGAATTGCTTTGACCTTTGGGCAGAGCTAGTAAGCATGTGGAGGGGACTGTGTTGAAAACTGGGACTGAGAGGTGGCTATCATAGATCTCGATCTGCTGTGCATGGAATCGCACCAAACATGTTGATTGGTTACCATGTGAGAGTGCAGATGTCGTATTATGTGCACATGTGAAGTTTCGCGCCCATTTCACGTGTTCCACGTAAGGGGGACATGCATCGTGGATTGGAGTGTCCAAGATGCATTGGTCCCTTTGATACAGTTAATCAATATGGATTAAAATAGACGCACAACCAAGAGCGAAATGTCTTTTGGCCATTGCTAAAGTCAGAAAAGGTGTTCCTGCTACCTACTCCCTCCGTTCCCAAATATTTGTCTTTCTAGCCATCTTAAATGGACTACAACGTACGGATGTATGTAAACATGTTTTAAAGTATAGGTTCACTCATTTTGCTTCGTATGTAGTTACTTGTTGAAATCTCTAGAAAGACAATTATTTAGGAACGGAGGGAGTACTACAAAAGCATGTGCATGCATGGACCAGATAAGGATGCTGCACCATTCTCTTTATTTTTTTTGGAACTGGGACTATGTGTGGTGTCAGGGTAATCTTGCAATAATGTAGCTGGATACATCGACCAGTTGCTGAACTGGATAGATCTAAAAAGATAGTTTAAGGGTACTCTAGTTTTTACACTATGGATGACTTTATAGTGTCCGTGTAATTATAGCGTTAGTTATATAAATTATTTTTCTGGTCTTTAATTTGTAACGGGCCGTTTGCTGAAGACGTCCGACTTTGGTGCTGGAATTGTACTTCTATCCTATGGATTTCCTGCTGTCTGGGTGTAACTCCTTCTGTCCACTTCGATTGTCTCTTTCTTCCTTCTTTGCAACCTTGTAATCTTTGCTCCTGCACACGTACTTACATGTTGATATCGTAAAGTTCAAGGCGACCTTTTGGTCCGTGATGGTCTCGGTGAAAAGAAAATGGTAACATAATGTTGCTATTTTCTCTTGTTTCTTTGCAACTCAGCTATGGATTTGGCTGTACCCGCAGTTCTCGATAATGTTCGAATGGCTAACAACAAACTGCTGAGAAACTAAAAGCGCAGAAAATGAGAAATCCAATAATGACAAAATAGTTTAGCCAGACGATTAGCACAGATTCTACTATAACAGGCATAGGTTATAGAAATCACATAATGAGAGAAAGGACGACAGCACACACTCGCAGCTTAACGGGTCAATAGGCTGGGCGCAGGGCAATAGACACATAACAGGGTTATAAGGGTGAAATGAATAGGTCCCGGCTGCAAGACACTGCAAGACACAAAGGAGCATTGTGGTTTGTCTAGCTCAACCTGGTCTGACAAGAAGGAAACGGTGAAAAATGTCTGTTGCGATGGAAGGGTGGGAAACCTAACTTGAGTAGTGTGTGACATGACTAGTAAAAGAATAAAAATATGGAATATAAGCATACTGAGGGGATTGTCCTATGATCATTGATCCGGCGACAGAACTCACTGCCAAATCTGTGTGGCCGCCTCGAATAGTAATTCCTTGGCGACGGGTCACACGACTCATCCTCCACGCCGTCTGGGGGATACAAAGCTCCCACCCCAGCCAAGCAGCATGGCAGCATAGCTCCGCCTCCTTCGCAGAGATGCACCTGGCACTGGACTGGGTCCTCGCAGCGACGTGGGGTAATGACAGCTCGAAGACCATGGCAGAGACCGACACTTGTCGCCGGTGCCAAATGAGCTCATCCAGGACGTCGTCGCCAAGTCGAAGAACGCAACCTAAATTTCGTTAAATTTCGTATATATGTGGAACTCGTTCAATTCCCTTAGATTGCATGTAACATAGAGAACTTGGTTAAATATTGTCTGAATTTCATGTTTCAGCCATTTGATTTATGGGAGGCATGTTCGCGGACATTTGATGCGCTCCGTTTGGTTATCCGCATTGAACTTTCTCAAAGCATATGGAGGGGACTGCTGAAAACCGGGACTAAGAGATGGCAATCATAGATCTCGATCTACCGTACATGAAATCGCGCCGAACTTGTTGACTGGTTACTGTGTAATTACAGATACCGTATTAGTATATGCACATGAGAAGTTTGACGCCCATATCACGTGTTCCACGTCTGGGGACATACCTCGTGGATTGGATTGTCCTAGATGCATTGGTCCCTGCGATACAATTAATGAATATGGATTAAGATGGACGCACAGCCAAGTGGGAATTGTTTTTTACTCCCTCCGTCCCTAAATATAAAAGCGTTTTTTACACTACATTAGTGTCAAAAACGTTCTTATATTATAGGACAGAGGGAGTAGTTTTTATATGCCCAAAAACATGAGTAGCTTTTATATTAAGTCGGAAAAGATTTTCTGCTGCCGACTAGAGAAGCATGTGCGTGGATGGACCAGATAAGGCTGTTGCGATATTCTCTTTAATTTTTTGGAATCTGCACCCCGTGTGTGATGTCAGGGTAATAATGCAATAATGTATATGGACACATCTACGGTTGCTGAATTGGATACAGCTAACAAGATAGTTTTAGAGAACTCTACTTTTTAGACGGGGGATTTACTTTAAAGGGGCCCATGTAAAGTTGGTCTTAGATTAGTATAAATTAATTTTCTGCTTTAAAGTTGGTCTTAAATTCCTTCCGTTACAAAATATAAGGTGTATTACTTTAAAAAAAACTATTGCATGAAAGAGAAATAATGCATCACTATCATTTTCTTCATATCAATCATGAAAAGTTATATTTTTTTTTATATTATAATTATTGATATTTTATTTTGTAATATTGGTGAAACATTCGTTCGTGAAAACTGATGCACCTTGTATTATTGAACGAAGGGTCAATCACACTTATAATAAAGAGAGCTAAAGCATGCAGTCAACTTGAATTTCACATATATTTAGTAGAAGGAGTTATTTTTATGCGAAATGTAGTAGGAGTTTATGCAAATGAAGCTGTGATCAAGGGCAGCGACAGATCTGTACATAGACTCGAGGAAATGATTTTGGCAAGACAAGTCGACATGAGAGCTACTAGTGAGGATGAATTTGTCGATACAAGATCGTCTGGGCGTCGTTGTGGATTCCGTCAATTTCATCACCTCAATGCTTCTCCAATTTATTGTCGGTGCCATCTAAGCATCATAGTCATCGAGAGTAGAGTTCAAGATTGTGGCGGAGTAAGGAGCTGGGCACAATGGAGGCTGGTTGGCGGGCAATGCGTCAGAGCCATTCTAGTGACTAGATTTAGTCAGGGCTGGTGTGAGTTGTGGCTGGGGTCACATGAATAGGAAAACGACTGTAGCCAAAAAGGTGAAATGAACAGTTCCCACCTGCCAGCCACCAAGGGGTACTATTGTAAACCTAGTTTGTCGGTTTAAAAATGGAAATTCTGATGGATGAGTGGCAAAATTAACTTGAGTAGTGTGTGACAGGACTAGTCAAAACGTAATGGAAACATGTAATAAAAGTGTATGAAGGAGATGGTGTCACGAGATGGATAAGGCGGCATCCCTCTCCGGCGAAACTGCCTAGCCGGCGGGAATACTACCTCTTTGGCGCCAGGTCGCGCCGGTCGTTCTCCTCATCTCCGAGCGATACAAAGCCCTCACCCCCAAGTCGGAAGGTGATCACCGGTGCTCTTCCTCCGTGAAACGCAGGTGGCACTAGATTTTGTCCTCGCCGACCCGGACCTCGTGGCACCGGATTGCTTGATGACCACGACAAAGGCCAACAACTACTAGGAAAAACCCTAGTTGTAGCTCGAGGTAATGGCCTAACAGTAGCGCGGGGACCCATGCTACTGCTAGCACACTACAACTAACTTTTAGTAGTAGCAGCGGGCGCTACTACTACATTTCTTGAGTTATTTACCCAAAACCACCACACTTGGGGCTAGGGTAACCAGTCGGTACCACATTTGAGCCATGTCACAAAAAACCACCAACTCTGGGACTAATTGGTAACGCGGAGCACTGACGGGCCTTTTTAGTCGCGGAAACAGCAAATCCGACAGGTCGGGCCCACATGTCGGGTCGACGTGGCGTGCTTGTGTGGACAATTTGCTGAGTTGGACGAGGGCCCCACCTGTCAATGACTAGAGTGTTTATCTTTTTTCACATTTTCTTTTTATTCCTCTCTTCAGTTTTCTCATGGGCATTTCAACAAACACGCTATGTGCGTGTCTTCACCGGCGCCACCACCAGGCGAGGCCGTGCGCGGCGAATTGGGAACGGGCGCGCGAGGCAGCTGCGGTAAGGAGAAACTCGGCCGATGCCCATGGTGATCTTCTCTGGGGACGACGATGGCGGACTCGCGGCCGCGGACGGACATGCCCTCCACGGCGCGCGGCCAGGGCCTCCCTGCGCACCGCCGCCGGCAGCCCGGCACAGTAGCTCCAGCGCCGTCGAAGCGTGCTTCATCATTGCGACCACGAGGCCCAACGCTTCAACCGCCTCCATTAGCCTGAGCCCGAGCAGGATCTCTCGTGTAGGAAAAGCCTAGGGGCGGCCCGATGCTTCTGGTTTGCCGCCAGCTCGCCGCCAGCTCGCGCCGCCAGCTCGCTGCCATCTCGCGGCGCCCTCAATGCTCGATGCAGCGCACGCATGCGTTCGTCCAGGGAGACATCTAGTCATGGGAGTAGGTACGAGGTCCAGCGCGGCGGCTCAACATGGATTTTAGGTGGTTGGGGCGGCTGGGCAGCTCGCCGGTGGTGGTGTATCTCACCGGGGTTGGGCTCCGGCGGCGGTGCGGGATTAGACAGTGGTGGGGGTTGGTGTACTGGAGGGAGAGAGGGGAAGAAGAGAGAGCCCGACAGGTGGGGCCTTGTGCCACCTCAGCGAATTATCCACATAGGCACGCCACGTCAGCCCGACAGGTGGGTCCGACCTGTCGGTTTCGCTGTTTCCGCGGCTAAATCGGCCAGCCAGTGCTCCGCGGTACCGATTAGTCCCAGAGTTTGTGGTTTTTTGTGACATGGCTCAAATGTGGTACCGACTGGTTACCGTAGCCTCAAGTGTGATGGTTTTGGATAAATAACTCACATTTCTTAGTAGTAGCGTGGGGTAGGACGTGTGCTACTGCTAAATAACAGTAGTGTTGAGCATTACACCATACCACTACTATATCTTTGTGTTTCATTTCAGCATATTTATACACCCTTATATAAATTTTAATACAGCAGCAATGGTCTAACAACTCATCATCATCATAGTGATATAACAACTCAGCATCATCGTACTGATATAACAACTCATCATGATGGTAGTGATATAACAATGTCTCACCATAATGATCACCATAAGTTAACCACTACAAGCTAATTTTTATCATTTAGGTAAATAACTTACTACTAGGGAAAACCTTATACACAGAGGGTTATCAGTAGAGTTGCTTAAAAGAACATGAAGAAAAAGGATTACAACCACATCAAGTCTGTTCTCGACAGTGCTATCTTAATCTACTGCCAACGGGGTGGAGAGATCACACTCAAGAAGACAAGGAACCGCGCGCCCTGCTTCGGCCCTAAGACCGACTTCAGCTGCATCCAGCAACTGAGAGGCACTCTCAATGATGGATTCTATGTCCTCCACCACATGCTGGAGTACAGACGAGATCACCAAAACCTTCGCATGTCACCTAGATCCGGCGATGCCGATATTCTGCAATGGCCAAAGTAACTAGGAAATGTCCCAGATCATCGACTCTGAGCTGAGTTCTATCACATCCAGTGTGAGCTTGCCCAAATCATCATGAAGGAGGTCCTTGAAAAAACAGAGATGTTCTACGAAGAAGGGAAAATGTCGAGGGAAGACGTCCGACCATGCGTAGCTGCTCAGCGTCTCGACCTGAAGCCTTTCACTTCGCTTGGGGACTTCCTCCCCGATTTGGAAGGATGGTATGACATGTTGGAGTGATTGACGATATATGACAATGTGTCCGTTTAGTTACTACTTTCTCTATGATGAAGCTTTGAATTTATGCATGAATAAACTTTGTGATATAATTAAACTGTCCTCCTCAATTAGCGAAGACCACTCTAGTTAGGGCAGTTTGGGTACGATGAACTTTGTTATTTATGCTTATGAAATGTTGCTTCGATTTTTTCTAACACTGTCTCTTTATGTTGCTCAGCTATATATGTTGCATATTATCGACTCATGTGACGCTGCAGGTACATAAATCATCGATGTCAAAGAAGTGTACGATGATTGGCCTGAGTGTCAGGCCCAGGTGCACCGGTTTTCGGGCGGAAGCCACAGAGGGTTCGATAGCAGAGCCGAAGCGGAAGATAGTTACTTAAGGTTGACGCTAGCGTGAGAGAGGAAGATAGTTACTTAAGGTTGACGCTAGGACAAAGCTTGTATTCAAGACATGTCAGTTAAGTTGTATCTCGATATCATGATTATGATGAGACGACATGATTTGTGTTGGATGATATGATGAGACTATTATGTGTATGATTTGATGAGCATATTCCATGTTTATGATATTATTAGAATACTTTTTAAGACAAGTTCAAAAAAATTACAAATACGTAGCAAAAAAAAGTATGTGAAAATATAGGAGTAGCGCTTTTCTGCAGGAAGCAGTAGTGTGATACGTCTCCAATGTATATATAATTTTTTATTGTTCAATGCTATTATATTATCTGTTATGGATGTTTAATGGGCTTTAATATGCTCTTTTATATTACTTTTGGGACTAACCTATTAACCGGAGGCCTAGTGCCAGTTCCTGTTTTTTTTTGCCTATTTTAGAGTTTTGCAGATAAGGAATACCAAACGGAGTCCAAACGGAATGAAACCTTCGCGAGGATCTTTCTTGGACCAAAAGCAATCCAGAAGACTTGGAGTTGAAGTCTGGAACTCCACGAGGAGGCCACGATGCAGGGGGGCGCGCCCAGGGGGTAGGCGCGCCCCCACCCTCGTGGGCCCCTCGTAGCTCCACTGACGTACTTCTTTCGCCTATATATACTCTTATACCCTAGAAACATCAGGGGGAGCCACGAAACCACTTTTCCACCGCCGCTACCTTCTGTACCTGTGAGATCCCATCTTGGGGCTTTTTCCGGCGATCTGACAAGAGGGGGAATCGATCACGGAGGGCTTCTACATCAACACCATTGCCTCTCCGATGAAGTGTGAGTAGTTTACCACAGACCTTCGGGTTCATAGTTATTAGCTAGATGGCTTCTTCTCTCTCTTTGATTATCAATATAAAGTTCTCCTCGATGTTCTTGGGGATCTGTTCGATGTAATATTCTTTTGCGGTGTGTTTGCCGAGATCCGATGAATTGTGGATTTATGAACAAGATTATCTATGAATATTATTTGGTTCTTCTCTGAAATCCTATATGCATGATTTGATATCTTTGCAAGTCTCTTCGAATTATCGGTTTGGTTTGGCCTACTAGATTGATCTTTCTTGAAATGGGAGAAGTGACAGTAGGGGCAGCAAGGCACATATTGTATTGTTGCCATCGAGGATAAAAAGATGGGGTTTATATCATATTGCTTGAGTTTATCCCTCTACATCATGTCATCTTTCTTAATGTGTTACTCCTTTCTTATGAAATTAATACTCTAGATGCATGCTGGATAGCGGTCGATATATGGAGTAATAGTAATAGATGCAGAATCGTTTTGGTCTACTTGACACAGACGTGATGCATATATTCATGATCATTGCCTTAGATGTCTTCATAATTATGTGCTTGTCTATCAATTGCTCGACAGTAATTTGTTCACCCACCGTAATACATGCTATCTCGAGAGAAGCCACTAGTGAAACCTATGGCCCCCGTGTCTCTTTCTTATTATATTGCATCTCTTTTATTTATATCGTATCTTGTTTACTATTTTGTAATCTTTACTTTCCAATCTATACAAAAAAATACCAAAAATATTTACTTTACAATCTCTATTAGATCTCACTTTTGCGAGTGCCGTGAAGGGATTGACAACCCCTTTATCGCCTTGGTTGCAAGGTTATTGATTGTTTGTGCAGGTACTAGGTGACTTGTGTGTCATCTCCTACTGGATTGATACCTTGGTTATCAAAACTGAGGGAAATACTTACGCTACTTCGCTGCATCACCCTTTCATCTTAAAGGGAAAAACCAACGCAAGCTCAAGAGCTAGCAAGAAGGATTTCTGGCGCCGTTGCCAGGGAGATCTACACCAAGTCAAAACATACCAAGTACCGATCATAAACTCTTCTACCTCGCATTACATTATTTTCCATTCGCCTCTTGTTTTCCTCTCCCCCACTTCTAAAACGATTTNCTTTCTTATGAAATTAATACTCTAGATGCATGCTGGATAGCGGTCGATATATGGAGTAATAGTAATAGATGCAGAATCGTTTTGGTCTACTTGACACAGACGTGATGCATATATTCATGATCATTGCCTTAGATGTCTTCATAATTATGTGCTTGTCTATCAATTGCTCGACAGTAATTTGTTCACCCACCGTAATACATGCTATCTCGAGAGAAGCCACTAGTGAAACCTATGGCCCCCGTGTCTCTTTCTTATTATATTGCATCTCTTTTATTTATATCGTATCTTGTTTACTATTTTGTAATCTTTACTTTCCAATCTATACAAAAAAATACCAAAAATATTTACTTTACAATCTCTATTAGATCTCACTTTTGCGAGTGCCGTGAAGGGATTGACAACCCCTTTATCGCCTTGGTTGCAAGGTTATTGATTGTTTGTGCAGGTACTAGGTGACTTGTGTGTCATCTCCTACTGGATTGATACCTTGGTTATCAAAACTGAGGGAAATACTTACGCTACTTCGCTGCATCACCCTTTCATCTTAAAGGGAAAAACCAACGCAAGCTCAAGAGCTAGCAAGAAGGATTTCTGGCGCCGTTGCCAGGGAGATCTACACCAAGTCAAAACATACCAAGTACCGATCATAAACTCTTCTACCTCGCATTACATTATTTTCCATTCGCCTCTTGTTTTCCTCTCCCCCACTTCTAAAACGATTTACGAAAACCTTTGCCTTTTCTTCGCCACTCTTCCGTTCATCTCTTTTCGCCTGTCTCTTGTGTGTTCGTTCGTTAGTGCGGTTTGTTGCCAGCATGTCTGAAACTTGGGAGGTTATCATTGAAAAAGATAGTAGTAACAATGGGGGAAACTTTGATGCTTTTGATAATCCACATGAAGAACCTACTATTTTACATACTAAAAAGTTCCGGATTGGCAGTAATATTATTTGGAAAAAGAGTTATTCAAGATTTCTTTACTTGTGCCGGTGCTTTGCCCACTATGGGTAGGCCCATTCTTCATAGAACTAGTAGTCTTGCAGATGCTATATCTTTGCTCGTAGTTGAACTTGAAAGACAATTTATCCACTTGCATCTTTGTATAAAAAGGATTTTTCTAGAGTTTTCCAATATTGGGCATTCTTCTTTAAGCGAGCGGCTACCGTCTTTCTGGAACATGAGTTCAGATTTATAATGAAAGAAGCCAATGAAATTTTTGCGCATTATAGGTTGGATGCTGGTTGTCCTCCCATAGAAGCAATTCTTTTTAATCAAGAAGACATAATGCGTTTACGATCTTTAGATCATGTTGCTTATAATGAAAACTTTAGAAAAAGGGTTCCTACCGATGTTCTAGTTGATAGGATTTCTGAACTTAATGATAATTTTGCTATCCAAAACAATGGGTTAGGTTTTTCTCTTGAACAAAGGCTCATGACTTTATTCCAAAAGAATTCTTATAACGATGAATTGGTTGTGCAATATGAGGGGCCAAGGGAGGAACCAATTCCTCCCGAGCTTGATCTTGGGGACTTTTGTCCCATTAAATTTAGCCCTTTTGATTACTTTTGCTTACCACAAATAAAACTTGCTTATGAATGTAGGGAGTATGAGATGAGCTTTCGCGAGTTGCCCTATCATTATTATAGCAATACCTAGATCTATTCGTGTTTTTATGCCAAGCTAGGGGCGTTAAACAATAGCGCTTGTTGGGAGGCAACCCAATTTTATTTTTGTCCTTTACTTTTTGCTCCTTCTTAGTAATAAATAATTCATCTAGCTTCTTGTTAGATGTGGTTTTATGTTTTAATTAGTGTTCGTGCCAAGTAGAACCTTTGAGAAGACTTTGGTGTAGTCTTTGCGATCTTGCTGTAAAAAACAGAAACTTTTCCGCTCACGAGAATAGCTGTCATTTTTTACAGAAGAGTGATTTTAGGTTGATTCATTTTGCATATGATTAATAGACAAATTCCTTACGTACAACAATTTATTTCAGAATTTTTATAGTTACAGAAGTATTCGAAAGTTACAGATTCCTACAGACTGTTCTGTTTTTGACAGATTCTGTTTTTCGTGTGTTGTTTGCTTATTTTGATGAATCTATGAGTAGTATTGGGGGGTATGAAC
>LR880971.1:10870836-10889051 GCA_904067115.1 Aegilops sharonensis | reverse complement strand
GTATGTGTTACAGGGGGTGCGAACCCTTGTCCCAGAGGAGGGGGTGGCTTATATAGAGTGCGCCAGGACCCTAGCCCACCTCCATTGCAGGGGTTCAATGTATATAAAGATAAGCCGTTACTGGTAACGCCAGCTATAAAGTGTATTTAATGACCTTTAAGACTATGGAGTGAATGCCTAGTCGTTGCCGTCCTGAGTGAGTCCTAGTCTTCTGTAGGTAGAGTGGTTTCTCATACAGTAGAGTGGCTTCGTCTTGGCCGAGTGACACCAGGAGGGGGGGGGGGGGTACCCGAGTGGGATGACTGGTCGAGTGGATTGCACTCGACGACTTCAATTGGTACTCTCTGTTATTCTTTGAATGTCTTTGCTTCTAGGGTAGTGACCTTGGGGTAGGGCGTATAGGTCAGGCCTATGACCCTACCCTAGGTCTATGGCACTTTTGTTAGCCCCCGAATGGATTGAGGTCCGAATCAAAAGAAGATTGAAGTTGGTCTTGCCTTGAGTCTTATGCTTCGAAAGTGCCCACGCTGGATTGGAGGCCCATGCTGAAACTTCAGCTACGTTTCAGTCGCCTTGATCGATTCAGAAGTTGTCGAGTGGATTTATACTGGCACTCGTCGGGTGCTACTTTGATTCAAAATTTTGGCGTGATTGGTTACGGCGTATACCAGATCTTGTGTGATTCGAAATTTTGGGGAAGCGCGCCACAGTAAGCGGACGGATAGACAGGGGTGCCTCGATTTCCACGCCACCTTTTTTGCCACGTACCCGGCGTGCGACTGTTGCGGGATTTGATAGGATTGCTCGGGCCCATGCGTCAGCCACTCGAAAGTGGGTCCTTAAAAGGCGTCGGGGCCGAAGCGTACACAATGTGCGCATTCGTTCTCCCTCTTCCTTCTTCGCTTCTCCACTGCATCTTTTCCCTCCGACCTCGATGCGGCCGCCCTGCCACCATGGTGAAGGACAAGACGGCGGCGCTGGAGCGCCCGAAAAAGGTCACGGGGTCGGCGAAAGGCAAGAAGACGAATCAGTGGTCGTCGTCGAGGTCCGCGCTGCCGCCGGGCTGGATCCAGGGCGATTGGATCCGATCTTCGCTCTGGCCAGAGGATTTGGAGGAGCTGGCTGACTCCGGGTTGATCACTGTCGGGGACGCGAGGCTGCTGGAGGGGGAGAAGGAGCCTCGGCCGCGGTCAGGTGAGTGCGTCCTCCTTGCTACCCACGTCGACCATGGTTTTTCCCTTCCTTCGCATCCTTTTTTCCGGGGCTTCTTGAACTTTTTCGGTGCTCAGCTCCACCACTTCACTCCCAACACCATCACTTACCTCGCCGCGTCTGTGTCCATGTGTGAGAAGTTCTTGGGTTGTCGACCGCGCTGGGGTATTTTCAAACACATCTTCTCAATCCTCTCTCAGACCGTGAAGAAAGCGAATTCGAGTGACGAGAGGACGCATGTTATCTAGATGTGCGGGGGTTTAGGGATCCAGATGAGGAAGAGGAGTGCTTTCCCTCCCATTACATTTCCTCAATTGGTCAGGGGCTGGCAGTCGACCTGGTTCTACTGCCAGGATATTGCGACCCCCGGTCAGTCGACTGGTCTTCCCCCTTTTTCCTTAGATCGTGCCCAGCAACTTTGTTCACTAAAAGTGACTACTGCGGAGAGGGTGGAGACGAACATGTTGGTCGATAGGGTGGTCTAGTTGGTCCGTCAGGGTGTAACAGGCATGGATCTGCTTGAGATGTTTCTCAGTCGACGCATTCAGCCACTCCAAGCTCGTGACCACTCGATGTGGATGTATTCGGGAGCCAACAACACCGCTCGGGTACACCCAGAGGATGTTATGGACGATACGGTGGCCCTATGGCTGAACAACATTATAGGAAACAAGGACAACCCCAGGGGAGCCAGGAGAGTCGATCCATTCGACACCAACAACCAGCCAGACAAGGTTTGATCTTGGCTTCCGAGTGTACTTCAACTTGTCTTGCGACTGCTTTTGAATCCGACTGACATTTGATTGACTTCTTGTCTTGTAGGTTTATACTGACATATACTCAATTCCCAATTGTGAACAAGCTCTGGAGCAAGACCAAGAGGGAGAGGATAGCGCAGACTGGCAATCTCCAGAAGATGACGACAAGGAAGACAACGATGAGTCGAACGATGAAGAGGTAGTCGACTCACCACCTCGCTCAGAGCGTCGATCCAAGCAACTACAAGATCCGACGGGCGGGCGCATCAACACTACAAAAAAAGACACATCCGTGACATTTTGGGCTGAACGAAATTTTTTCCTGTCATACTTATGACACTTCTATGACGATAATTGTGACAAAACCCGGTATCATCATAGATGTGGTGGGCTCCTACTTCTATGACAAGAAATCATGACAGAAAATGGGCTTTTCATCCTGGGCGGGCTGGAGATGTAGCTGCATGAGATTCTTTGGGCCGTCCATGACGGAAAAAACCGTGGTAGAAGCGAGGGTGAGGAAAATTTCGGCGAGTTTCCGGTTACGGTGGGTGGTCGGGGGCCGAGCGATGCGCGTTTCTCTCGTACACGTATGCGCGTGTGTGCGAGCCGTTGGCTCTAACTGAACCCGAGCGAGGCATTGGGCTCTAACTGAACCCGAGCGATTGCATTGCAGGCGACGCGTTACTGAACCCGAGCGATCGATCGATGGCTGTTAACTGAACCCGATCGAGCGATTCCTTCGCTACTGATGCTAACTGAAGCCGATCGATGCTGCCTCTGGATGAACAGTGACCGTTGCGGAGGGTTTGGATGAATAATGACCGGTGGGGGTGGATGAACAGGACCCCATGGCGTTGCCTCTGGATGAACAGGACCCTGATTGATCGAGCCGGTTGGGGCCGGATGAACAGGACCCCATGGAGGGATGGATGAATAGGAAGACCCCGTGGAGGGCTGGATGAACAGTAGACAGTGGAGGGGTGGATGAACAGTAGCCCGTCGAGGGGTGGTTTAACAGGAGCCCGTGGAGAGGGGTGGTTGAACAGTAGCCGATGGAGTAGCCAGCGGTGGAGGATGGATGAACAGGAGCTCGTGGATGAACAGTCGCAGGTGGAGGCAGGAGGAGGTCGACGGTGGATGAACAGTAGCCCGTGGAGGCTGGAGGATGTCGATGGTGGAGATGAACAGTATCCCGTGGAGTCCCGTTTTGCGGTACGCCACACTCCTCCCGATGAACAGGACCCCCGTTTCGACCGTAGCGCTCCAACACGTCTGTTTCGTCCGTTTTGCGGTATGCCACACCCCTCCCGATCAACAGGACCCCGTTTCGACCGTACGAGGTCCAACACAAGTTCGTTTCCTCCGTTTTGCGATACACCAGACCCCTCCCAATGAACAGGATCCCGTTTCAAACGTGGCCGGTCGAACACAAGGCCGTTTCCTCTGTTCTGCGGTACGCCAGGCGTCGTTTCCATCGCCTGTTCCGTCCATGCCCTCCCGATGAACACGACGACGCATTCCATTCCGACCCAGCCGATTGGTTCCCCATGAATACGACGACGACGCTGATTCTCCATTCCGACCCAGCCATGTACACGAGCCCTGGTCGTACGTATATATGCGTGAGTAGGCGTTCGAGACCCCGCCCATATGTACGTATGTGGTCGTATTTTCTTTTTTGCACCTTGGCCGCTGTACGTACGTGTACATGCTACGTGCACGCCTCTATTACGACACGTGCGCGAATCTACATCCACCAGTATGTACGTACACGTTCATGACCAGAATGACAACGTTACGTACGCTTCGACCAGGTGGGTCCCGACTGTCAGGCACATCTTTGCGTGCGAAGATGTATATGGTGGGTCCCAGCAGTCAGAGGGGCAAATCGTTTTTTATTTTTTTGCCCGAACGCACTTCCTTGCGTGCGAAGATGTAGCTGGTGGGTACCAGCAGTCAGGGGGCGAATCGTTTTTTTCTTCGAATGCACTTCCTTGCGTGCGAAGATGTAGCTGGTGGGTCCCAGTAGTCAGGGGGGAACACTTTTTTCGCGAAATAAGGTGGCCCGTCCGGTGGTTCACTGCTGTCATGTGGAGGAATAATTATTTTGCGCGTAATAAGGAGGCACTTCCCTGCGGCCGCCGTGGACCCAGCTGTCAGCCTCTCCACGTAGAGTACTCTTCCGATGGAAGTCGTTCCTTGACCACGTTGACGACGCCGCGCCGAGAGCACCAGAGCGGTGGACGACGGCGAGGCCTAGAAAGGGGACGACACGGAGGCGGGGAAGACGCGGCAGTGGAAGCCCGCGCAGAGAGGAGTACGAGGGTTCACTGGTTCGGCTGTGGTGTGAGGCTCCCGTCGCCGCAGAATAACAGGGGGTGTGGGTGAGTAGAGGGATGGCCTGGCCAGCGGTGGGAGTAGTAGGGGCGGTGAGGCCTCCGCGGCATCACAGCCGGCCACGGGAGGCAGGAGCACGCGGCACGACCGGCGCTGGTTTGGGCGGCTGGAGCAAGAAGACCAGAGGTTGAAGAAGCACTACGGCCGTTGGATGAACATCGTACGGTAACATAAGCTAGAATCGTTCATATTGACTAAGTTGACAAAGCCCTCCGTCCCCGTCAACTTGGTAGGCCCACAAGTTAGCCTCCCACTATGCTGGGTTTCAGCTGGCAGGGGGAGTATTCATTTTTTTTGTGCGTAATGAGGAGGCACTTCCTTGCGTGCGAAGATAGCTGGTGGGTCCGACCTGTGAGCGAGGGGCACGTTTTTTCACGAAATACAGGGGCCCTTCCAGTGGGTCCTAGATGTCAGGTGGAGGAATCATTATTTTGCGTGTAATAAGGAGGCATTTCCTTGTGTGCGGCCGTGGACCCAGCTGTCAGCCTCTCCACGCACATTCTACTTCCCATGGTGTCGTTCTTTGACCACGTTGACCACGCCGCGCTGAGCGCATCCAAGATGGTGGACAACAGCGAGGCCTCGGACAGGAACGACCCGGAGATGGGAAGACGCGGTAGTAGAGTCGCGGACGGAGAGATGTACAAGGTTTAACTGGTTCTAGTGCGGTGTGGTTCGGCAGTCGGTGGAGAAGAACAGGAGGTGTGGAGTGGTGGAGGGATGGCCTGGTCAATGGTGGAGTAGCGCTTCGTAGCGAAGCGTGCTAAGCAGAGCTGCTAGCAGCAGCAGGCGGGACGTGGTCCCGGCGGCGCTAGAGAAAGAAGACGAGAGATTGAAGATGGATGCCGGTTGTTGGATGTAAATCAAATGGCTAACATGTCAGAATCATTTTTTGACTAAATTTACAACGACTTGCATTGGTTTTGACCTATTGGCTCACATTTCAGCCTCCAAAAATGTGGCACGTATTCAACCCATTTTTTCAGAAATTACAGTCTTTTTTTTGTGCGGTAAAATTTACAGTCAATTTGATCTTTTTTTTAATTACAGTCCATTAGCTAGGCTGGGTGAACAAATAATGTAGCGTTCATGCGGCCCATTTATTTTATTTCCTAAAAAATTACAGGCCATTTGCACTTTCTCGAAATACACGATTTTGCTGGACTGATTCTAATTATAATGTTGGGTTGGGCCAGCAATATTATCAAAAAATAAAAAGGGGCTGAGAATTTTGTTATAAATATATTTAAATAATAAGTGATACTATTACATTCGTCCTTAAATCTTACCAAGCTTTTGTACACAATCACTAGGATTTTCGTGCCAAAACAATCCAGGATTTATTGTTAAGAAATTATTTTTATAAGTTAATAAGATGTGGGATATTGTTTTCTTACATATGTACGTATCTGTTAAATATATGATGACAATAAATATAAATAATTTAAATATATATAATATAGTTAGAAGGGAAACATAAGTTGGACCTGGCTTTCCTATTCTTATATAGAAAAATAGAACAGACCTCTGCGTTTTCTTCAAAAAAATCCATAAATTGGGCTACAGATGTTTCAGGAAAAATAAAACCTCGGACAGGAGATCCATAGGACGGTCGATACATGACGACCCTCAAGAAAATACAAACAGGCCTATGGACCTCCCATCCGAGGTCGTGGGCTGCGCATGTTAAAAATGATAGCCTAGACGGGGCAGCCCAAAACCCAGCTGATACTTGTTGCCCCAGTGATAATAAATGATACTTGCCAGCTTCCCAGCTTTGTTGTGAATTTATCTCCTATAGTAACTACGTTGAAGCACCTAAAGAAAATGTAACTATGTTGACAAAACCATGGGCCTCTATGTCAATATAGCATTAGGAGGAAGTATTTTTTCGATGAGGCACTTGCTTGCGTACGGCCATAGACCTGGTGGATCCCGACTGTCCGCCTCTCCACGTACAGTCCTCTCCAGATTCCTCTCGTTTGTTCAGCATGTTCACAATAGCAGACAGCGGTGTCGCGGCGAGCGCACAAAGGAACAGGAGGGGATCCGACCACCTGAGGAAGTGCCTTATTATTAAAGAAACTACTGAACTAGCCTAGTGGCCAAGTGACGCTACCTGACAGTTGTTCCGCCCGGGTTCGATTCCACCTGTGCAGGGAAAATATCTCCAAATTTTTTGCCTCTGCCTTTATTGACATGTGGGTCCCTATTGTCATCTACGCACACCAAGTCCAACACTTGCCAAAACTTCATCCCTCGTTTTCTCTGTGTTTCGCACACTCAACATTGTGTGGGCATTTTGACTGTGCATCATATGAAGATGTGCTATGCATGAATGTTGATCAGCATGATGTTAACTGGCTGGTAGTTCCATTTTCGACCATGAATAAAACTTCCAACATGATGTTAACCCTGTTTGAAAAGGCCGTGTTAATATAAATGCTCTGCCTCTGAAAGTTGCAGTTTCTTATCTGAAACTGAACTTGCAGTTTCTTATCTGAAACTGAACTTGCAGTTTCTTATCTGAAACTGAAACTTGCAGTTTCTTCTCTGAGAATCACATTGTCTGCACTTTTATACTCATACAAAACTACATTTTTTTAAGTGCTAAAAATAGTTCTCTAGAATTCATAAAATACTTCATATGCTCAATACTGCAAATCTGAAATTCAAAAGACATTCATATCTAAAAGTACTCTCAAAATACACAACACAAAACACAATTCACAACCTGCAAATACTGACAACCCTAAGCTCCTCCTAACAATTCACAACCTGCCCGACTATTGGGCTCGGGGGGCAGTCCCCTCCTATTCATCGGCGGCAGACAGCCGCCCCATGAGATGATGTGAACAGAGAGGGAGAGGATGGCGGGGAAGCGTCGTCGGGCCAACTACTTTTCTCCTCTTGAAGTTGGGTTCGGTCGACGAAGACTCCACTGGCTCGCTCTGGCAGGACACCCTCATAAACGGCACCGTGTAGATGCTCGATCCTTCAATCTCTGGTGGATGCTCCATCTGGGACCGATACGCCCACCACCGCTCCCTCACGGTCGGATTCGGTGAATCTGTTTGCTCCATTGCCCAGAGGATCAGCTCTATGTTCTCCCGCGTGAATCCCTCCGGTTCGCTCTATTGCAGATATTTGGCCATGGATGTCTCTGTCGCCGCTAGTTGGTCCTTGTTGTCAAACCAAGACTGTATCTCCAACATCCTAGCTAGCTTCACAGGGTCACAGTCTGCGATCCTCACATATCGGTTGTACTCCTCCATCTATCTACTTATCACATCATCTTCACTCGTCGGCGGTGTTTTTTGAATGGAAGAGGAGAGGAGCAGCGCTGGTTTTGGATTAGAACGGGAGAGGAGCGACGCTGGTTTTGGACTGTAACAAGAGAGGAGGGGCGGTGGTTTTGAAATGGAAGAGGAGAGGAGCGGCGCTGGATTTAGATTGGAACAGGAGAGGAGCAGCGGTGGTTTAAGAAGAGAAGAGCGGCACTGGTCTTGGAAGTATTTTTTTGTTGTTTTGCGTATTTTGGGTCAAAGTTTGACCATGTACTGTATTTGACAAGCAAAATGTGAATGCATGTCAACAAAAATTGTATTGTTTGGTTCATATCTGAATGTACTTTCATATTATATTATTTTTGCAACGTATAACATATATTTATGTGTGAAAATCATGGTCATTTATGACCCAGAATAAAAGGGAGACGAGTTAATGTCGGGTCGCTTTCTTAATTGAAGGGTAAATTGATTTTGATTTTGATCCAGTCACAGCGCGCCGGCCCTCTCGTCCAATCCTAAATCGCCGACGCATGCTCCTCTCCCTCTTCTCCATTGCAAAACCACCTCCTCTCCTCTCCATCATCTCCATTCCAAAACCACCGTCTCGCCTCTCCCTCTTCTGATCTTTTCCATTGCAAAACCACCACCTCTCCTCTCCATCATCTCCATTCCAAAACCACCGTCTCGCCTCTCCCTCTTCTCTATTGAGAGACCACCGTCTCTCCTCTCATCTTCCAAAGCTAGCGTCGGACCACTCAGAAGGACATCTATGGAGAGGATACAGCAGCGAATCAGGCAGATCACCAGCGGCAACCTGGCAAAGTTAGCCAGGTCGAAGGAGATCCTTACTTGGTTTGACAATGAGTGGGAGATTTCGAGGACGGTTCGGGCCATGTGGTAATGTATTCGAAAGAGCGAGACGGCGGTGATGTACATGTACTCCTCGACGGCAGTCACGCCGCAGTCCTCGAAGTTCATCGAGTATATCCTCTGGGCGATGGAGCAGAAAGAATCTCTCGAGGTGACAGTCAGGCGGAGGTGGTGGGCGTACAGGTCGAAGGTCGAGCACCAAGAGCATAACGAATCGATCGAGTATGGTGTGTCGTTCGTGAGGGTGCAGAGCCAGCCGGAGTCACAGGAGTATTCATTCTCCCATCGCAAGAGGAGACCGGATGGCGCGACGTCGCTTCCCTGCCGTTCTCCACGGTTCCCTCGACACTCGCCTCGTTTCAACGGCGGTGGTAGGGTTTAAGGTAAGCTTTGCACTAATCTAATCTTCCACCTGCTCAAGCTTACAATCAGTGTGACAGCTAATGAAAAGCATGCTTACAATCAGTCTCCGAGTACTACGCCAATCATCCTAACATAGCTCTAGACCTTTGGGTCAAAGTTGTGACACAGTGTACAAATAAAGAAAAATAGATTGGTGCTTCTTTCTGAAAAGAGTACTCCCTAGAAACTGCCAATATAAGCTACTAGTATTTGGTTAGAGGATTTGCTGCCGAGAAAGATCCATCCACAGAGAGCGCCACACATCCCACTGGTGGTGGTGGATGCCAATGCATGCATGCAGCATGGTTAGTGTCGGTAATTTTTACTTGGCACACCTCGCACTCTGCATATATGCCGGTTCCATACGTACATTTGTGCAGTTCCACCAAAATGCAGCTGAATAACCCTGTTTGCACAGATAATGAAAAAGCGTGATTACATTGTAGTGGCATTAGTTGATGAAACATGGAAAATAAATAGAAGAAAATATTGCGATAGTATCATAGTATGCCATCCTGCGAGGGGGAGATGGGCCCTGCGACGCCTCATGTGGTACGCCTCATACTGGAAATCGTCCCAAGTGTCCCAGATACAGCTTCTGCCAATGATGAACATTAGTGTACAGCGGTAGTACAAGGAGGCGCCTTGAGACATTCAAATCTCTATTTTTGTATAGATCAACTAAAATTAAGCACCCCAGTTTGCAAAAACGCTTAAACATTAACAATGAGACTAGTTGATGAAACATACATTAACAAAGAGAAGCACCCCAGCCTTGAGACTTTCTTTATCTACATTGGAAATGAAATGATAGAGAGGGCACTCTCTCTATTTTAACTGTATTATTACTTCATTTTATCAGTGACACTAGGGTCGAGCAGGTGGCAAACGAGGTGTACCGTGCGTCGCAAGGATGGAAGCCAGGGGTGCTTAGACTGGGATGCTGAAGCTGGCTCTTTCAGTCACAAACATGGATGATTCAATTCATGGGACCTTTTGGTGCAGTTCACCTAAAATGAAGCAATGTCCCGTGAGCTAGCAACTTCTTCTTCAATTTTTTAAAGAAAATCGCTCCAGCCCCGGTTCCATTTCCATCAGAAAACGAAACCCACCGAGCTTCTTCTTCATTAGTTGCAATAAAATTGAGCAACATCAAGGTTGGTTGTGAAGCTCATGGAATGTTCAACTATAATTTGGATATCATTTGTGCAGTTCAACTAAGATTGAGCATGAAATGTATATCTCTGTTTGCACAAAAAAGGTGGAAAGGAAGGTGACTAACAAGTGATGAAACATACATCAAATGAAAAGAAGAATGTTCCTTATCTGAATGGCAATCCTACAAGGACAGTAGCAATTTCTAAAGCAGTGACATTGCTAGATATTATTGTGGGCATTAGGATTAGCTATGACAACCGTTAAATACAACATTACTTTGGGCATGGGAGGATAGGCGGACCAGGATAGTTGCATTTCTAACAAAAAGAACCAACTTATCTTAATCGGAAATTTGGCAGGACATGTAAAAAAGTGCCATTGATTCGTATTACTGGAGGCATTACACTGAAAACAACATTGGTTTAACGTGTCCTTACTTTTAACAGTGCGACTGCTACATTTTACTAGAGGCGTTACATAAGAGTGGCTCAGGGCAACAAACATCAGAATAGGATATCTGGGTTGGTCCCTTTTTTGTTCAATATAGCCACCTTAGGCCCTCCACTATGTAGGCCAAAGCCGATGGCAAATTCACGTTTTGAACATTTGGCAACCGTGCCCTACATAGCCCAGCCGATGCCAAATAAAAATTTCAGGGCATCGGTTCCTCTACTTGCTCCGACGCCACATTTCTTGAGGCAATAAACTAAGCAGCTACTGTACTTTTGCATGCGAGGCACCACCGGCGACACACTGCTTTGAGTTGATATATTACTAGTTTATAGTAGGTGGTCAGAGGTGGATGGATGCCAAATCTGGTGCTAAACTTTTTCCATTTGGCATCAATGTGTACGAGGCAAACTTTTTAAATTTCTGGCACCGAACACATAGTTGAGGGCCTTATGCTGTGTGAGGCTATCTAGTGTTGGACTTACTCTGTTGACTTGTCCCCCAGTCCCCACTTTCTTTCCTTTTCCAACGAATAGATCGGGTTTATATTGAGTTTGTACTGTCTTTCCCTTTATTTCCCTATTAGACCTAGAGATCACTTGGATAGCCAGTCTCTGCTACTTTTCGCCCCCATTATTTCCACTTTTGACGAAGTCCTAGATTCAGGTAACAAATCCTCCCCCACCCCCACCCCCTTTCTTCCTTGTTTGAACCAAGTAGTACTAGATTCGAGTGCATGAACTAGTTTTACCTCTTAAACGTAAAAAATTAGGTGGTTTTCGAACAGCCGATCGATCCTACCTACGAGGGGGCCTGAGAAATAGTAAAAGATTCAAATGCAGCGACGTCAGGAGCTCGGGAAGTAGAGCAAGGAAGGTTTCGAAGGAATTTATAACTGATGGTCGCCGGGATGTCGCTAGGTGGGCGGCGGGAGGCCAGATCTGCCCACACTACGGAAGCGAGGAAGAAGGGGTCGGAGCCCCTCACTCGCCTGCGGTGATTGGGAGGGAACGGCAAGGTAGGCTGATCGGGACATGCCAGCAGTAGGTGAGAGCCATCACCGAGGACGACCGCGTCAACGTTGCTCCTTCTCACCTTTCCTGGTGGAGAGGATCCGGCTGGATCTGTGACCAGCGGTGAGCAGAGAGAGAGAGAGAGAGAGAGAGAGAGAGAGAGAGAGAGTGGCCACCGCTGTCGTGTTTAGATCTGGAGAGGACGAGACAGTGTGAAGAGAGCAACACTAGCAAGCAAGCGCGGAGGCTCCTGCCTATATAGTGAAGTACTAGTTTTCTTTTGTCTACCGGAGCCGGCTTGACCTCGTCAATGACTGTCGAGAAGTCTTCATTCACGTGGCTCGGAGGCACAGTTGTCGTCATTTTGATCTGAAGTGCCGGATTATAACATATAACAAAAAAAAATGCCACATGACAAGAAATCATAACCTCACTGCCCAAAGGAGACAACATTAATCCCGACGGACAAACTAGATGAGGAACAAAGATCAAATTAAAGATAAACTCGTAGAAAAGGGGTCCGTCGATAGATGTCCTAATTAACATAGCCGACTTGACCTAGATGGCAGCCGAGTAGTCTTCATGCGTGTGCCCCCAATGACTAGCCCAAGTCAGTTGTCGTTGTTTAACCCTCGCAGTGATCCGTAGCACATGACACCTAATTTTGCGAGATGACAAGAAACCTTTTTTTAGATTTCTCACCACAACTACAACCATGTACAACACAACCTGCACGATATGTAGACAATAGCCAATCCAGGCATGTCTGCTGGAGTCTGGTCACATGCATGGACGAACTGATCTTTTGTGTCTTGCAGGGATCGTCTAGGCACCAACGTAGTACAACACTTCTCTAGTACTATCGCTCGTCTCCCTCTTCTATTAAGTCACCCGACTTGCGGGGCCGGGGAGTGTGCCTATGGTCGGTTCTCAATTGCGGTCCCACATGTGTGTGCAAACGCAATATGACGCGCGTTCCATTCGGAAAGCAGCGTGCCAGACCGACCGACTGTCTGTGGTGCGACGCAAACACGACGGGCGTGTTGTATACTCCGTACATGTGTACCACCATTTTCTAGATTTGCTCCATGGTGCAATCCATGGATACAAAATTAGTATACTGTACTATTTAAAAGTCGAGGGTGGGGCTTTTCCTGTGCGGTAGGCGGGGCAGTTCCGCCTAGTCGGTTCGACAGAGACGCGAGAAGATGAGGGAGTAGGCTGCTGCAAACGTAGGGTTGTGCGATTTGACAGCGAGTTACTGCTGGACAGGTGGGGCCCCGTGATTTGACTTGCCATTATCATTTTAACTATGGCACTACGACCGACGTGAGTCTCCTGATTCCTGACCACCTCCATGCAGGTGCCTCTCCCAATGCTCCACCATGTAGTAGAGGCTGGCTCTTGCATGAGAGCCCACTTCTCCACTTTTCCCTTGCCTCTCTTTCTTCCACACATGCAAAAATGCCATATAAAGCGCACTATTGTACTTACTTGCTACTACGGGTGCTAAGCTTGCCACATAGGCATAAAGTCTGATGTGGCAAGTTAATCAAGAAGAGAGAGACTAGTTTGGTGACCCAACGAAGAAACGGTGCTAAGCGCGTGTACCTAGGTGAAAAGACAATTTTGAGTCTATAGCTAATTAAATGAAGCAAACTTAGCAACAAAAAACTAATAAGCACGCCATTTCATTGGAAGAGGGCACTCCTTGGCAAATGCAATAAATACTATTCCCTCTGTCCCATAATATAAGAACGTTTTGGCACTACACTAGTGTAAAAAACGTTATTATATTATGGGACGGAGGGAGTATGAAGAAAGAGATTGAGATAAGTAAAAAAATACACTTATAGCCAACCTTATAGCTAACCTTGTTGTAGTATGAGTGACTAAGTGATGACTATGTATGACATGCCAACATTAGATAGCCTAACGCACCGTGTTAAATCTCCAAGGGAGCGATCGCGCGAGCGATGCGACGGTCGTGGTAGACGCGACCATGATATGGGCTGCTGGCAGCCCTTGGATCTGAGATCAAACGATCGCATACTGAGTTGCTGGAAATTTGCAGAATAACCCTCCAGGATAGGATATTCACCCATAGGTCTAGAATGACGCCATGCAACCGTTCAATCTAAGATCCAAGGGCTCTCGGAAGCCCGTATCATGGGAGAATGGAAAGCCACTACCCTGCCGTTCGCACGCTGGCAGTTCGCTCCTACTCATCCCCGCACGTCCTTTAATATTATGGCGGTTTGCTCCTAGTCGTCCCTTCCGTTCACATTACGGCAGTTCCACTAATCCTAACCCTCCTCCTAAATCTATAGCGTCCCAAATCTCCATGATCGGCGATGAGTACAAGGTTAGAACCATCACTGGCAATGAGTTCGACGTCATCTACACCCATTCTTCGGCGACGGTGAAAGGATGCCTTTCTCGCTTCATACGCATGTTCGAAAACTCAGATGACGAGTGGGTCACTGGGCTAGATGTTGAGTACACCACAGTCCTGGGACGAGAGAAGGATCTAAAGAACGAAGAGAGGAAGAAGCCCACCGTGATCCAGGTTTGCGTGCATGACTTATGCTTGGTCTGCCACATATGGCATGCCGATGTTGAATGCCTGGATTTTAAGAACTTCCTTGAGAGCAACCTAGTCAAATTCGTTATTGTAGACTTTACGAACGACAATGAAGTCCTGGGACCGATAGGTCTTGTTGTAGGCAACCTCTTCGACCTCCAGAAGAATCGGCTACTGCCCTCCGGTGGCCAGCCTTCAATGTTGACCCTGGCAGGAGCCATGGTTCATCCTTCGTACGGTAAACTGGAGAATCCTCCATACACGTTTCATCGTTATGCATGGCAGCGGAATGTACTAGATATAGACCACATCCACTACGCTGCAATGGATGGCTACCTTTGTTTCAGTATCTACAAGGGTTGGATGAAGAGCAAGAGCCAAGTGTGCTGTTCAAGCAAAGAAGTATCGGCAAAGAGGAAGAAGGACAAGGACGAAGTCGAGGACGTGGATGAGGACTCCGAGTAAGGTGGAAGTGTCGTTGCTCATGGTTGTTCTAATGTAGTGTGTACCGGAATAGTTGCAAAGTTTTCTTTTCATGTGTGCTTAGTTTAATTTGAGGGGTGTGTTGTGCTGAGCCCCCAGCAGAACTATATTATGTTTCTTCTTGTTACTTTAACTCTTCAGTACGTACATACTAGTATTTCTTACATTTCATCTTTTAGTTGGTATAGTACTACCACTCGTTTCTTCACATTACGTACGTACAATATATATGCCCAACATCATATAGCCAGCAGGGTGCTTAGTTTTGTCAAAGAATTACAGGATGCTTAGTTTTATTTGAGGGGTGGGTTGTGCTAGACACCATTATTGTGACTAGTCTTTTTAATAGTACTATATGCATAATTTGACGACGAGCGCTCTCTATATGTACCACCTTTTTTTAATTTCAATTTTTTCTCCATGGCGCAATCCATCGATACTAGTACTACTGTACAAAAGTATACATTATTTAAAAGGCTAGAGGGCGGGGCAGTCTAGCTTGGTCGGTTTCACGAGAGGCGAGGGCCTTTGTGATTTGACGGCTCATTACTGCTGGAAGGCGGGGCCTTGTGATTTGACTACTCGTATAAATGCGCCGACGACCTGAGGAGGAGCAAAGAACTGTGTTGTATACTCAAGTTTTCCACTGGAGTAGTACTACGACGGAGGAGCATGAAACACGGCAGCCAATGCCATATGGCGATAAAAATGATCTAATTTGCTAGTCATGTCATTGTTAGCATTGTTATATTCATTCCCTCAAAAAAAGCATTGTTCTATTCATGCCTCGCAGAGAACGTGACACGTGCAGCGATACACCCGAAGCAAAAGATGAAACACATGAGCAAAAGAAGAAGGAAGATTATCACTCCAAATGATCTAATTCGCCGCGGAGTCGTAACTGCTTCTCCATCGCCTCCATGACCTCCATCTCCTTGCGCGTCTCCTCCACCATCTTCTTCATTCTGTCCATGACGCGGGATTTCTCGACGCGAGCCTTCATCATCTGTTCCACGGCCGCATTATGTACCTTGACAGCAGTCGGGTGCTCGATGCGGAGCTTCACTAACACCTCCTTCTGTTCCATGACGAGGGCCTACAGCATCTTCATCGAGGAACTACTATTCGCATGCAACTTCTTCCAGCCGGTGTTCTTCTCCTTCAACAGGTCAAGCTCATGGCAGGGCTTCGCCTTGTCCTCCTGAAGTTGCAGAATTTCGTCGGTAGCCTTCTTCTCCGAGGCAATGCTCTTCTTCAGCAGCATCACCAAGCCAGCGGTCAACTCCCCCTGCTTATTGAGATCAGCGGGCATGTCGTCGAGGCTCTCCTTTAGCAGCTCCACCAAGCCTTGGATGAACTCGTTCTGCTTATTGAGGTGCTTATTGAGCTGATCGGGCATGCCGTCAAGGGATAACGACTCCAGCGCCGCCGGCTCGACATGTTCGCCTCTGCGGCTAGGGCGCTCCTTGGAGCCATCGCCTGCCCGTGAGAGATCTTTCGAGGTCTCTGCATGGCGGCGAGCCCTCTTTTTTCTGCAGCCTTGGTTGCCGCTCCCTTGTTACGAGTAGTTCTCGACTTGGAGCTCTGCTCACCGGCCATGGCAAGGATGGACGAAGAAGAAGCACTTATGAGGAGGAAAGGTAGAGTAATTTTCGGTTAGGTAGTTCCCCTTTTTATAACCTAAGTACTAGCACTGGTACTAATACCTGCATAGTGGGAACATGTTCTGTTTTGGTACGTATTAGTAGGTGTGAGCAGGCTTTCGAATAGGATGGGAACAAGGTAACGATTAATTGATTGTTTTGGTTTCGAGGCCCGAAACCGCACCCGATGAGTTTAGTGGAACATAAATTTCAAGTAGACTACACTGTTCAAATGCGTAAATATTATGTTACTGTCAAAAATTGGCACAAAATACGAAGGAGACCAATGGAAGTACTACTAGGAACCCATGATTTAACTACTCGCATGCGCGTAGTGGAGTAGTTATGTCTTTGTTCCGCCCTCACGTCCACTCAATTTGCACCCGCTATATTAATTGACCATCAATGAAGTGAACGACTTTACACCCGTCAAATTATCACATAGGTTGGATCTTGGTACAAAATTGCGTCCACCCGTGTACCCGCGTGTGCGTGCAAGGGAATGATTGCGTGCGTGGCGTGCGTGCACATCTTCGCTTCATGCATGTACCGACAATATGGCTCAGGGAGGACGTGTACATTCTTCTAGAACCAGCAGCACGTCAATGTGATCAATCCACACAAGGAGGTCGCGACTACGCCTCCACATGTGCCACGTGGCTTCATGAATGTAGCGTGCCATTGGAATTCTAATTTACGTGTTTTGTACATACTCGAAGTACTAGTAAGGTACACGTGCATTACACGCATCAGATTTTGCAACCAAATTATGAATAAATACCACACTATAGCATGTAAGCTCTGAGTCATATATGCCTGATGTAGACCTTTGTTTTCATCTCATTCAAAATCAATTAGTTTTTATAAAAAATCTAGGGCCTCTTGGATTCGTAGGATTTCCAAAAGGCGGGAATAGTAAAAACATGGGATTATAGTGGAATGTCGTGTTGAATCCTACAGGATTGTACGAGTGTTTGATTGTGCATAGAAAAAACGCAGAATTCTTTCAAAGAGGTTTGACTGGATGGGATGTTTCCTATGAAAGCTAGTGCAAATGAATCATATGGAAAATTCATATGGTTTACAATCCTACGAATCAAACAACCAAGATAGGAAAATTCCTAGGGATTAGAATCCTCCAAAATTCCTTTGAGAATCCTTTGAATCAAAGAAGCCCTTAATCTATTTTATGATTAATGGAATTTTGCGTAGTAAAGCATGAAGTAAAAACAAATAATGGCAATTCAACTAGAAAAAAATTTGGGCAGTTATGATACGGAAGATTCTAGAACAAAAGAGAACCACTGTTGTTTTGAGGTTTGTGCATTATGCTTAAGTTCAACCATGGAGTCTCTAGATTGTACATGTGGCAAAATCTGGTGGGGGGCTAGAAGATGGTGCGAGGGGCCGAGTGGAGGGAGACTATGAAGGAGTGCGCAAGTGCGAGATTGATATTTAGAGAGAGGGGGCGAGAACGTGCGCTGTTGCGTGCAGTGGCGGAGCCATGAAAAATAAATGAGCTAGGGAGCCAAGCATTGCTAATCCTTTACGAGGAGGGTCAATTCATGAACTTAAACCATTTTTAGAAGAAATTGTCTAATGATCACATTCATATTAGCCTCGATATATAGTGATGTTGGGGGGGGGGGGCAGGGCCCTTGCTGCCCCCTGTCTTCGCCATTGTGCGCGCGTCTGAGAGATGAAGCGGAAGGCATGGAGGATGAGAGGGGGACGTTGGATATATAATTAATGTGGGTGTTTTAGCTATATATGTTAATCCTATACAGAGAGGTATAGATTGATCGATGTGGACGTGGGAAAGAGGGTGAGACCTCACTCGATATATCCATTGATCGGTTTGTGTGGAAAACTATGAAAGACCTAGCCATATACAAACATACATAGAGGAACATCGATCGTTGCGCATGCACGCGTGAGAGATAAAGAATGCC
>LR880971.1:10842626-10870705 GCA_904067115.1 Aegilops sharonensis | reverse complement strand
AATTGTCTAATGATCACATTCATATTAGCCTCGATATATAGTGATGTTGGGGGGGGGGGGCAGGGCCCTTGCTGCCCCCTGTCTTCGCCATTGTGCGCGCGTCTGAGAGATGAAGCGGAAGGCATGGAGGATGAGAGGGGGACGTTGGATATATAATTAATGTGGGTGTTTTAGCTATATATGTTAATCCTATACAGAGAGGTATAGATTGATCGATGTGGACGTGGGAAAGAGGGTGAGACCTCACTCGATATATCCATTGATCGGTTTGTGTGGAAAACTATGAAAGACCTAGCCATATACAAACATACATAGAGGAACATCGATCGTTGCGCATGCACGCGTGAGAGATAAAGAATGCCTGATATGATGGAGAGGGGGATGTGTGTGGGTGTGTGCCTTCATGGGAGACCGACCTGAAGAAAAAGATTGCATGTGTGTGATGGATAATGCGGACTGGTAGTGCGTGTGCATGCATGTACGAGAGAAAGTTAGTGGTACAATTATAAAGAGAAGACGACTGTGTGGGTGTAGAAGACTAGGTGAGGTCATATTATATTATTTTATATTGTGTGCAGGTAACTTTAACTTTGAAAGATGGTCGTTGGATGAGGCGAATACGATGGTCCAAAGATGGCAAATTTGAGCACTGCTGGTCGTTGGATATCATCTAGATTCCACCAGATTTCGCCACATGTATAATCTAGAAGACTTCATGGCTGAACTTAAGCATAATGCACAAACATCAAAACACAAGCACTTCTTGTTTGTTCTAGAATCTTCGGTATCAGAATTGCCCAAATGTTTTTCTACATGATTTGCCATTATTTGTTTTTACTTTATGTCTTATAGTGCACAATTCCATGAATCTTAAATTAGATTAGCTTTCTTATAAAAACAAGATGATTTTGAATGAAATGAACTATAAGAATTAAACGAACATCTACATCATGCATATATGACTCAAAGCTTACATGCTATAATGTGGTACTATTTATTCATAATTTGGTTGCCAAATCTCATGCGTGCAATGCGCGTGTACCTTACTCTAGTCTAAATGATGTTTGTGTGTGTGTTGTGCATGTTGAGGTGCAAATTGTCTTTTTTTGGGTACACATTAAGCTTGTTCTCCCGTAATTTAAAGTCGCTCCTTGTTATGCTGAAAATTCAAGCTAGCGTCTCTGTCTATCGTGCTGCGAAACTCCCGCCTCTTCAACCCGCACCTTGTTAGCCCGAAATATTTAAGATATATCTTTGTCTCGTTGTGCTCCGACAACTCCCTCAATCTCAACCGGTGCCTTGCTATTCCGAAATTACAACACACGCGAAAACTCCCACCTCATGTGAAATCCGGACACGCGAAATGCCCGTGGTACCCCTGACCGAAATCCCGCCTCAAATCGGTGGGTGTACTTTCGTAACTTACCCCATATTTCGGACAAGCGCGTCCCTAAGCCATGGTTCCCCACTGTCGGTGTCAAAACCGGCGGATCTCGGGTAGGGGGTCCCGAACTGTGCGTCTAGGCGGATGGTAACAGGAGACAAGGGACACGGTGTTTTACCCAGGTTCGGGCCCTCTTGATGGAGGTAAAACCCTACGTCCTGCTTGATTAATATTGATGATGTGTGTTACAAGAGTGGATCTACCACGAGATCAAAGAGGCTAAACCCTAGAAGCTAGCCTATGGTATGATTGTTGTTCGTCCTACGGACTAAAACCCTCCGGTTTATATAGACACCGGATAGGGTTAGGGTTACACAGAGTCGGTTACAATGGTAGGAGATCTACATATCCGTATCACCAAGCTTGCCTTCCACGCCAAGGAAAGTCCCATCCGGACACGGGACGAAGTCTTCAATCTTGTATCTTCCTAGTCTTGGAGTCCGGCCGATGATGATAGTTCGGCTATCCGGACACCCCCTAGTCCGGAACTCCCTCAGTAGCCCCTGAACCAGGCTTCAATGACGACGAGTCTGGCGCGCATGTTGTCTTCGGCATTGCAAGGCGGGTTCTTCCTCCGAATAATTCATAGAAGATTGTGAACACCAGGATAGTGTCCGGCTCTGCAAAAATAAATTCCACATAACACCGTAGAGAGAATAATATTACACAAAATCAATCTGCTGACGTATTTTGTGGCGTGACATCGCACCACTACCAAGCCTTTATTCAAATTGTTTTTACTGTTCCACCTCAGCACGTTTAGCGAAGCGGTTTCCTTGGCACGTCTTGTCGAGGCAGAGATCGTGTTCCCCTTATTCCGGGATTCCCATCAATACGTACGTGGGTAACCCAACCGCGCCATTGATTGTGGCGCTTGGGAGATAAGCGAGTTTTACCAGGCCGGTGGGGACACATGTTTTTGTCCGCCCATATAAGGGGATAAGGATCCACCCTTTCACCTACGCCTTCTTCCTCCTTTGCTCATCCATTCCCGTGCACTCGAGTTCTAGCGCCCAAGTCCGCACTTTCCTCCTCAACCTTCTCCAACCATGTCATGAGCGGGAGGCAGATGGATGGCCTCCTCCGTCACGGAGGGGCACATCACAAGACTGCGGGAGGCCGGATAATTGTCCGGCGATATCGCGCACAGGCTGCCCGACGCGGGGCAGCTCATTCCAACCCCCAGTCCCCATGAGAGGGTGGTATTTCTCCCCCACTTCCTCCGTGGACTAGGTTTTCCACTTCATCCATTTGTCCGGGGGCTCATGTTCTACTACGGTCTGTACTTCCATGACCTGGCCCCGAATTTCGTCCTCAACGTCTCGGCGTTTATCGTCGTGTGCGAGGCCTTCCTCTGCATCCAGCCCCACTTCGGCTTGTGGCTCAAGACCTTCAGTGTCAAGCCGAAGGTTGTGAAGGGCAGCCAAGCGGAGTGCGGAGGCGCCATGGTCGGCAAGATGGCCAAAGTCCTACGGCTCGAGGGCTCCTTTGTGTTGACAATAAAGGGGTGGCAATCGGGGTGGTTCTACATCACCGAGCCACGCGACCCTGAATGGGTGGCGGCCCCCGAATTCAGATCTGGATTCTCCACACGGCTCTCGTCATGGAAAGAGACGGGCCTGAAGTGGGGGGATTCGGACGAGCTATCCGGACTCCAAACATGCGTCCGGAACCTGGTGGACAAGAATCGCAGGCTTGTCGATGTAATCCAGGTGATGCTCATCCGCCGGATCCTCCCATGCCAACAACGGGACTTCAGTTTGTGGGAGTTCGATCCGGCACAACACCGAACCTTGAGACGGCTCTTCGATACTACGTACAAAGATGCCTGGAAGGTGCTGTTCAAGGGTGCCGAAGCCCCCGCATTCGCTAACAAAGATCGCGGATATAGCTCGTGGCGTCAAGCCGGCGAGGTAAGTTATTTTGCCCTTTACGGGACTCTTTTTCATAGATTGACTCTACGTGGGATCTAAAAACTCCCCATTCTTCGACAGGTCTGGCTGAAGATGTCCGGACAGATTAACTGTCCGGCTCCTTTGCCAGAAGACCCAGCGGACGCCCGATTGACGGGGCTGCTGGCTCCGGCACCCCATGTGGTGCCGGAGAAGAAGGCCAAGAAGGAGGCCACGGGAACTCGAAGGAGCTCCCGACGCCAGGTGCTGTCGGATTCTGAAGCAGAATCTTCTCCTGAAGACGAGGAGGAAGAAGAAGAAGCTTCTCCCCTAGCGGGGGAGGAGAGGAAAAGGAAGGCCGCCCCAACTGGGGAGGCCGGAGGGTCCAAGAAGGGAAAAACTCTTCCTCCGGACTTCTCCACCAACGTCGACGACGACGAGGGGGATTGGCCTACAAGGGCCAAGCCCCTGGTGAGATCGTAAGTATCCGGACTCCCGAATAACTTCAAGGTTTTTTACTTTCGCCACATAATGTCTTTCTAATGCGGCATACAACCCTGCAGTCCGCCCAAGGATGATTTTCCCGATTCGTCGAGCGGGTCCTTGGGTGCGTCGGATATGGATTCCCTTCCGACTGCCCCCACCCCCCGTGCCGCGGACGACGCCGAGGTGGGATCCCAGAAAAGGACCCACCAGGAGGAGGAGGCCCCGGAGGTGTCACAGGACACCCTCCCGGACTGTGCACCGGACTCAGCCCCGGAGGCCACAGTGGCTCCGGAGTCCGGCGGGCGACCCCTTCGTAGGAAGGGCAAGACCGAGACGCCGGCTGCCTCCGTCCAACCGGAAGTGCCAGATAATTTGCTGGAGGCGCTCAACAGTGCCTCCATCAAAGAGGAACACCGCACTGTTATGAGTGCGGTGATTCAGAAGGTTCAGCTCGCCAAGAGCGGGCCGATCGAAGCCTGCAGTAGCCTTCTAACAGGCTTTGAGGTAAGAAATTTCAATATATGTAAAATGGTACCGCATAGACAGTAGCCCCTGATGCTTGGTTCGGTGTTCGGAAAGAAAAGCCGGACTGAGGATCTTTAGAAAGATAACGCAGGAGTCATAAAAATATGTCAATATGGGATCTGCAGGCTGTGCTGCTGACCTCCGCCGCACTGACTGCGGAGGTCAATAATTTGAAGAAAAACCTCGAGCGGTCCGAGAACGAGCTCGGCCATGCCAAGAAGCAGCTCGAGGAAAAAGAAGGTGAGTAATACCTTATGAAAATTGTACCTTACAGAAAAGGATTTGGTTGCAAGAAAAAATGACAAGGATAACGTGGGTATTGTAGGGGCCACTAACAAGGTGGCGACCCTGAAGGAGGCGGTGGCCGCGGCCGAACGCAATGCGGCCGCGGAGCGCACCGAGCAAGAGAAGCAGGAGGTGCGGGTGGCGGAGGTACAGCAAGAGCTCCAGGATCTCGTGAAAAAACATGAGAGCTTGGAGCGTGACTCGAAGACTCGAGAGTCCGAGCTTGCAACGGCTCTTGAGAGTGCCCAAGCCACTAAGGCCGAAGCCTATAAGGCCCTCCAGGAGATTGAGGCGGTGAAGAAAATAGCAGCGGGTAAGGCATTTTTCATGCAGAGTAAGCATGTGGGTGTTAATTACCTATTGCTTACCCGAATTCGGAGCTCTCCAGGGGCGTTCGCAGATCTTCCTCGCAGCGTGTCTGATGCTGCCGCATTCTACCGGGCCGAGGAGGGGAGCTCGACGGAGAAGGTCTTCTGGTCTCAGTATGCTGAGGCCGGGCATCCGGTGCCCCTTAGCGACCAGCTGAAGCAGCTGGTCGAGCTCCACAAGGCGGCCGAATAGGCCATGAAGGGCCTCATAGTTCGGCTGTGGCCTAGGGAGGCCATGCCTGGGAGCTACTTCGGCCTGGTGCGGCGGCTGACGGATGCGTGCCCGTTGGTTGAAGTGATCAAGCATTCCGCTTGTATTGAGGGTGCCCGTCGGGCCCTTGCCCGCGCAAAGGTGCACTGGGGTAGGATGGATGCCCAGAAGCTTGTGACGGACCCGCCACCAGAGGGCAAGGAGCATCGCCCGCCCGAGATGTATTATAAGAGTGTGCTGAAGGGCACGCGTACTATTGCGGGTGAGTGCTCCAAAGATGTAATATTTGAGTAGACTCGCATTTTCTTATCCTGTGCGCTTAAAACTTAGTTCATATACGCTAAGCAACGCTTGTTAATTTAAAATATTACCTTCTGTGTGGCTGTTTATCAAATCTGAGAGATGGCAAGTCGTCGGCTTCAGCCCCCATGCCACGAGTGCTGGGGTGTTCGGGATAAACTTGAGCGCTCTTGTTCCCATTTTTGGGTCCATCTAGGGAGGCGCTCAACACAGCGAACAAGGCAACCGGACTTATAATGCTTGAACACTCTCACTTAGCCATAGAATTCTATAATTTTAAATTTTGGCGAAGCCCCTAGTCTTCGGAAGGCCGAATTTGGGGCGCTATCCACGCCTTGGCCGGACAGTATCCGGTTCCTCGCTCTAAGCGGCATAAGTCTTTAAGGACTCGCAAAAAACCTCTCGAACAGCGACCGCTCTCTCGCCTCATCATGACGGTCAATTTTAGCTTTCTCCACTGAGGCGTTAACCCAGCCGAACTGGGGCGGAATCGCAGTGGTTCTGCCGGTGCTACCTTAGCCGATATAACGGAACGTAAGTTACCAAAACACGGGAGCCGGGCAAACCCAACTATTGACCCAAGACATGATTCGGAGCCGATGCATATAGTGCTATAAGTTCGGGGTGCCGCACTTGTGAAAGTGTTCGGACTCATCATACCGTAATGCGGGGAACATAAGCCCCTGGTGTATATTAGCCGTACCAGAGTGTACGGATGCAACATGTCGTGAATGAACATATGTATGAACAAGAAATGCAATTATAAGCAAAAAGGTGCTGCATTGTTTTATTCAATAAGTGCTGCTACGAATGCAGAACGATACAAATAGTGCGATAAGCAAGGTATGAGACTGTTAAACATGTTCCCCTCAAGGGGTAGGCTGCAGATAGGTGTATGAAAATGCTCGTAATGGAGACCACCTGTATATTCGTTGTAGCCTTTATCCTTCCCTGGCTGTTGCATCGTGAGTTCGGCAGGTCTGCTGCCGGACAGGGCTTCTGACAAACGGAGTCCTGTGGGTAAAAAGTAAAAGGTAAAAAGAAAAGAAAAAGGAACGACACACTTGAGAGCCCCTCGTGTGGTTGAGCCGCAGTCTGGGTGTATTGTGGTCGTGCCCCCCTCCCCATGCCCATGGTATCTTCAGAGCGTAATGGTGTACGCGAAGGACCTGCTTTGACGTTTCATAGGAGCTGGGGTTGTGGCCGCGCTGCTACGCGTGCTCGGAACGTGCCAGGTGGTCTTGTTGTGAGTTACTCCGGGCGCGCTTGGCTGTGTCCGGCCGCTTAACGGCCGGACTTGAGAATTGCCTTAAGAGGCTGCATTGCACTTCTGCCGCGAGAGCCGCTGTATGTTCCTCCGTGCGGAGAGAACGTTCAGTGTTTTCGTTGACCGTGATGACTCCTCGAGGGCCTGGCATCTTGAGCTTGAGGTATGCGTAGTGCGGCACCGCGTTGAACTTTGCAAACGTGGTACGTCCGAGCAAGGCATGATAGCCGCTGCGGAACGGGACTATGTCGAAGATTAACTCCTCGCTTCGGAAGTTATCCGGGGATCCGAAGACCACTTCCAGTGTAACTGAGCCTGTACAATTGGCTTCTACACCTGGTATGACGCCTTTAAAGGTCGTTTTGGTAGGTTTATTCCTTGAGGGGTTTATGCCCATTTTGCGCACTGTATCCTGGTAAAGCAGGTTCAGGCTGCTACCGCCGTCCATCAGGACTCTAGTTAGGTGAAATCCATCGACGATTGGGTCTAAGACCAGTGCGGCAAATCCTCCGTGGCGGATGCTGGTGGGGTGGTCCCTTCGGTCAAAAGTGATCGGGCAGGAGGACGATGGATTGAACTTCGGGGCAACTGGCTCCATCGCGTAGACATCCCTGAGTGCACGCTTCCGCTCCCTTTTGGGTATGTGCGTTGCGTATATCATGTTCACCGTCCGCACCTGTGGGGGGAAACCCTTCTGTCCTCTATTGTTCGGCGGTTGGGTCTCGTCCTCGTCATCGCTATGCAGCCCCTTGTCATTGTTTTCGGCAATTAACTTGCCTGCCTGCTTGAATACCCAACAGTCCCTATTGGTGTGGTTAGCTGGCTTTTCGGGGGTGCCGTGTATCTAGCACAAGCGGTCGAGTATTCAGCCCAAATTGGATGGACCCGGAATAGTTCTTTTGAATGGCTTTTTCCGCTGACCTGGTTTAGAGCCTCTGAATCCGGCATTGACTGCCGTATCCTCAATATTGTCGCCGTTAATGCGGCGTTTGTTTTTGTTACGATGCGGCCTGCCATTTTCGGTCCTTGAAGTCCGGACTGCCAGAATTTTTGCTAAGGTTGTTGCTGCGTGCTAGCCAGCTGTCCTCACCCGCGCAGAAGCGGGTCATGAGTGATGTGAGGGCTGCCATGGATTTCGGCTTTTCCTGTCCTAGGTGCCGGGCAAGCCACTCGTCGCAGATGTTATGCTTGAAGGCCGGGAGGGCCTCCGCATCTGGATAGTCAACGATTTGATTTTTCTTGGTTAAGAACCGTGTCCAGAATTGTCTGGCCGATTCGTCTGGCTGCTGAATTATGTGGCTTAGGTCATCAGCGTCTGGTGGTCGCACATAAGTGCCCTGGAAGTTATCGAGGAATGCGGCTTCCAGGTCCTCCCAGCTTCCAATTGACTCTGCTGGCAAGCTGTTGAGCCAATGCCGGGCTGGTCCTTTAAGCTTGAGGGGGAGGTATTTGATGGCGTGAAGATCGTCACCGCGGGCCATGTGGATGTGAAGGAGCTAGTCTTCGATCCAAACCGCGGGGTCTGTTGTGCCATCGTAGGATTCAATATTGACGGGTTTAAACCCTTTGCGGATTTGATGATCCATTACTTCGTCTGTGAAGCATAGCGGGTGTGCGGCGCCTCTGTACTGGGCGATATCACGATGGAGCTCAAAAGAGCTTTGTCTGTTTTGTTTGGCCTGGCCGGACTTACCTTGTCCGGCGCGACGGTTGTCGTCACGTACCGTGGGGCGCCCACGCGATCCATAGATCGATCTTGATTGTCTTGCCTTGTCCTCCAATATATCTCGCAGGTCCGGAGCGTTCCCCTTCGGCCGTGTGCTTTTTGAGCGATGCCGGGGTACGGTTCTAGTGAAGGGCCTAGAGGCCTCTCTGTCGCGACCACGGGGTGGTCGGTTAGCCGTATTGTCTCCTGGTGTTGCGGGTTCATAAGCCTCCTCCTCTAATCGGGAGAGCAGCTTGCGTTTAGGGTAGCTTTTGGAGGGGCGTTCGAGCTCATGCTCTTCGGCTGTGAGGACTTCAGTCCATCTGTCGGCTAGCAGATCCTGATCAGCTCGAAGCTGTTGCTACTTTTTCTTGAGGCTGTTCGCCGTGGCCATAAGCCTGCGTCTAAAACGCTCTTGTTCGACGGGATCCTCAGGCACGACGAATTCGTCGTCGTCGAGGCTTGCTTCGTCTCCGGAGGGAGGCGTATAATCCTCTACCTCTTCTTCTGCCGCTCTCTCTTGAGGGCTGGCGTCTCCATCCTCCTGCGCTGCATCTTGCTGGAGTGGATTGTCTTCGGCACTGTCCGGTGTATTGTTATCTCCGGTGCCGGAATCTTCATTCTTACTGTGGCGGGATTTAGAGCGGCGCCGCTGACGCTGGCGCTTGGGCTGCTTCTTGGAGGGGTCATCCTCCGTTGTTCCATCGTCGTTCCCATCTTTTGGGATGTCCACCATGTATATGTCGTATGACGAGGTGGTCTTCCAGTTCCCTATAGGCGCTGGGTCTTGGTCGTCTCCGGCATCTCCGTCCATACTGTTGATGTCTTCGGAGTCGTAGTCTAGCATGTCGGTTAGATCGTCGACAGCGGCTACCAAGTGGGTGGTGGGTGGGCGTTGAATTTCTTCATCGTCCGCATCCCAACCTTCCTGACCGTAATCCGGCCAGGGCTCTCCGGATAAAGAGAGAGACTTTAGTGAATTCAGGATGTCGCCAAAGGGCGAGTGCTGAAAGATGTCCGCGGCAGTGAACTCCATGACGGGCGCCCAATCGGATTCGATTGGCAAGGGCGCGGAGGGTTCAGAGTCCTGAGAGGAGTCCGACACCCTGGAGTCGAGGTCTTCGCAAAGGACAGGGATAGAGTTCGGCTCGATCGCCGTAGAGATTAAATCCCCCGAGGCGGTGTCCAACCACTCGTCCTCGATCGGGGAATCTGGCTCCGGATTAAGGGCCGGGGCGGATTCTGGTGCGGCCTCCAGGGCACTGTTCGGCTGCAGAGCTAGATCATGCCCATCGAGACAGTGCGGCGCGCTTGGCCGCAGCCCGAATCTGTCGAAGATCAAGTCTCCGCGGATATCGGCCGTATAGTTTAAACTTCCAAATCTGACCTGACGGCCAGGGGCGTAGCTTTCGATCTGCTCCAGATGTCCAAGTGAATTGGCCCGCAGTGCAAAGCCGCCGAACACGAAGATCTGTCCGGGGAGAAAAGTCTCACCCTGGACCGCGTCGTTGTTGATGATCGAAGGAGCCACCGGGCCTATCGGTGATGACACAGAGGAACTCTCAATGAAAGCACCAATGTCGGTGTCAAAACCGGCGGATCTCGGGTAGGGGGTCCCGAACTGTGCGTCTAGGTGGATGGTAACAGGAGACAAGGGACACGATGTTTTACCCAGGTTCGGGCCCTCTTGATGGAGGTAAAACCCTACGTCCTGCTTGATTAATATTGATGATGTGTGTTACAAGAGTGGATCTACCACGAGATCAAAGAGGCTAAACCCTAGAAGCTAGCCTATGGTATGATTGTTGTTCGTCCTACGGACTAAAACCCTCCGGTTTATATAGACACCGGATAGGGTTAGGGTTACACAGAGTCGGTTACAATGGTAGGAGATCTACATATCCGTATCGCCAAGCTTGCCTTCCACGCCAAGCAAAGTCCCATCCGGACACGGGACGAAGTCTTCAATCTTGTATCTTCATAGTCTTGGAGTCCGGCCGATGATGATAGTTCAGCTATCCGGACACCCCCTAGTCCGGAACTCCCTCACCCACTGCCATCCCATCCACCCACCCATTCATACACCGAGGCCCCGAAAACCCGCGACGAAGCCCCACATCATGCTCCGTCTGCCACCCAACCGGAGACTCTTACCTGACGACGTCGTCCACAGCAACACCTCGACGTCCCTCATCCACCGTACCGGATGAGGATCCGTCGTCGATCTCGTCGTCCCGCCGGTTCATCCACCCCGTCCTCCACCTCCAAGGAGCTGCCCCGACGTTCCCCTCGTCTTTCGCGCCACCTCCATTCCCACACCACCGTCTTCACCTGCACCACCGGAAGAGCATCATCATTTGCATTTTTTGTTAAGTATGTGGGTGACTCATCATCGTGAGATCGGTTGGTCGAAAATTCTTTTCAAGTTGTCTCAGTCGGCGAACTCGGCTCCACAGAAGAAGTCAGTAGTGAATCAAAGATTCCTCGGATGAAGCTGCCGCCTAATCGGCGCCACCAAAGAGGTTGTACACTAACCGTCGTATTTTCTTCTTGATTCGATCTCACGGTGCTGCCGGCGTTCGGTCCCGAGCCGACACGGCGCGGCTCCATCCACGGTGGCGTCGCCGGCCACTTCCTCCACAGGGTCGCTCCCTCGGCGGCAATGTCCACGTCAATAGGAGCTGCTGCTGCTTTAGCTCTCGCTCGCGCTGCTGTTTTGCTCTTGCTCTCGGTCCCCTGCCTGGTGTGCTCTTGCTATTGCTCTTGATCACGCTGCTCCTCTCGCTCTTGCTCTTGCTTGCGATGCTGCTCCGATTTAGCTACACTTCAGTCGACTGAATCGACTTTTGGGTCAGTCGATTTTTAGGGGGTGTGGGAGGGCCGGCTCGCCGGGGTGAAGGAAGAACCAGCCGCAGTGGGGAGGGGGGCTCGCCGGAGAGGTACCCTACTATCTGTCTTAGGGTTTAGGGTGGGGGCGGTGGTGGGGCGGTGGCGTGGGGATCGCCGAAGAAAAAGCTCGGCACGGGGGGCCTAGAGGGATGGCCGGGGCGGCGGCGGACTGGCGGTGGGGAGTGTTTTCAGGGCGGGCTGGGTGGCGCACTGCCGGCCGCAGGTGGCGGGGGGCTGCTGTTTGGCCGGTGGTGGCTGGTGGCTCAGGGGGGTGGAGGTTGAAGATGAACTGCAGGCCCTTGATTTCATATCCAACGGCTGCAAAATCGACTGACCGCAGATGAAAAAGTCAGTCGACTGACGTGTAGCCTGACCTTGCTAGTGCGTTCAGTATTGACAGTAAAATTCAGTTTTGAGAGCAAAATTCAGTTTCGACAGTTAAGTGCAGTTTCGACAGTTAAATTCAGTTTCGACTGTTAAGTTCAAAGATGAGCGGCTGATGTATTTTACGTCTAGCACTTTGTGGTTATGTATTTTACGTCATGTATTGGAGATGCTATTAGAATTCCACTCAGGTTAACGTTGTCTCTCTTGTCCTGCTTCAGCCTCGGCATCGCACAACTCACCGGAGCTGCTCCAATGACAAAACCCTCCATCACAGCGGAGCAGTACCTCGGGCTCCATCTCCAGACGCCTGAGATCTTATTCCCCTCCTCTGACATCCAAGTCAGCCGAAGCATCCTCACTGGCCAACCCAATCACGCTGAGATCGACATGGCTTCGCCAAAGAGGTTGTACACTTGTTGCATCTCTTTTTTACTACATGTTATATATATTGTCCACTGAGCACACGTAGTAACGGGAAATACGATTATTTTATCCTATTATATGACAAGCAGTGAGGTACCAAGCAACTTAGCTATCCGTGATGGACTCTCTTGAATGCCATCATTATTTATCTCTGCGCGTTTGAGATGTGCATTTGTCGATGGGCCTGGGAGTTGAGCTAGTATGGCAGTGGTCTGGGTCCAAAGTAATAGAAGTAGCACAAAAACATTTTTTTAGTGTAGGATTTTCCTTGCTAAAGCCTGCCTACTAGAATCGCCAGTGCTTGAAAGGAAAAGTGAATGAAAAACATAGGAATTGGAAAGGTTCCTATGGTACTACTTTTCATGAATTTGGTGCAAAGGAATGGAGCAAAGGAAAACTGTAGGATTTGTTCATTTAGTGTCTCCTTGAAAGAAAAACCGTAGGAATTCTAACTTCCACTTGTCCTCCTTTTCATATTCCTATTCATCAAGCACAAGACTAAGATACAGTAGCATAATAGCATTATAACCGTACATTTTCTTGTGGTTTGACTTAATCTCATCATGCATTTTTGCATCCTGTGATCTTCCAATTGTTGTGAATCAAACACACAGATTGGCAGAAATCCTGTGTTTTTAAATTCTCTGTTTTGCACGTGCATTCCTATCCTATTCATGTACATTTCCTATCCATGCATTGTTAGAATCCTCAAATTCAAACAAGCCCTTACTCAATTACTTCTGTTACAGATATGTGTCAAAGAAAACCTTGTGTGGTTTGTCCTGCTCCTACGGCGCTGTGTTCCAACCCAGCTCAGTTGCTCCAACGATGGAAGGGTTCACCACAGCAGGGATCCGCTCTCCAGACTGTCTTTTTTTTGAATATATACTATGAGGCAACGCCCCACAGCCCTCTATTAGAATAAAAGTAGTTGTACAAACAAATACAAAATATATACAAGGAGAAAAAGGAGAAAATCTACCTACGGCTAAACATCCCTACCTCTTTTACAACAAAGAAGCAATCCAACTCAAGAGTTGTGGTTTGATACAATCCTTCACCCTGTGACTCCAGACTGTCTTTCGCCGCCTCAGGTCTTCTTCCCCGCCGCCGGCAGCCACGACAACTGCATTACCAGCATCAACTGAGCAGATGATCTTGAGGACTACACGGGTCCGCAAGAGAGGTCGCACTATTCCGTGTCTAGTTACATTATGCATCGCTTAATATGATGACATGCTACATTATCGTCGTGTTCACCTATTAGACTCCGAGTCAGTTCCAAACTAATGCTGAAACTTGAGTTTTTAAATGGTTGTGGGGTACATATTGGGGCAGCAATCAATACTATCTATCTACTATCTGGTTAATCTCGGGTGTCTACTATGAGTTTCATGTGGGGTGCAAACAAACATTAAAGGGGCCATTATCTGTATTTTTTAACTAAAGCTATTATCTGCCTGCTATCATTGGTTTTGGGTCTATCCACAGTTTGCTACCATCACTGTGGATTTGTGCATGCACTCCTTACATAATCTCACTATGTTTTATTCCTGTGCATGACAGTTATTGTACCGAATGAAACTGATCACGTAGAGCAAAAGATACGAGCCTTGCGTGGCAATAAAATTTCACGCAGATGTCGCTCCATGGTGGGCGCAAAGGCAGCCCCCCCCCCCCCGTCCACCCATTTCGGATCATAATCAAGAGGAAGATAACTGTTCTGAGGGGTACTGAGAAGGACAAGACCACTCCTATTTACCCCATGATGTCTTCGCTCTAACTTGGCATGCTGATGTTGGTAATATCATGCATATGGTGCCTTGCATTGCTTAATGTATACATTAAAGATGTCATCTGCTTAGTTTAGACATGCTTTGTGTCAATGCCATCTGTTTAGTTTCTTTATTGTATATGTGAATCATGCAATGCCATCTTGTTAAGCCAGGCATCATATATGTGAATTTTGCAATGCCACCCTGGTTAGCCCGTCATCTTATATGTGAATTATATCGTGTCATCATTTTTTTATTATGTGTTAAATTTGTCAACAATATTAGTACATTCAATTACTCTTCATGTGCATCAGCCATTCAGTGCGGTCATGGAAAAAAATCTGGAGTGGAAACATGGTCTTCAGAGCAGACAACACTATCTGATGAAGTGCGTGTCTTGCTGGTTACCATATATGTGAATTATGCAATGCCATCTTATTGCAAGACCTTATATATGTGAACTATGCAATGTTATCTTGTTGCAAGGCATTATGTATGTGAATTATGCAATGCCATGCTGTTTAGGCAAGCGTCATATATGTGAATTATATCATGCCGTCCTTTTTTTGTATTTCTCATTGTTTTTGTCGACAATCTCTTCCTGTGCATCAGCCATTTGAATTGGTGATGGAGAAATCTGGAGTGAAAACAAGGTCTTCAGAGCAGACAATGCTACCTGCTGAAGCAGNATGCATATGGTGCCTTGCATTGCTTAATGTATACATTAAAGATGTCATCTGCTTAGTTTAGACATGCTTTGTGTCAATGCCATCTGTTTAGTTTCTTTATTGTATATGTGAATCATGCAATGCCATCTTGTTAAGCCAGGCATCATATATGTGAATTTTGCAATGCCACCCTGGTTAGCCCGTCATCTTATATGTGAATTATATCGTGTCATCATTTTTTTATTATGTGTTAAATTTGTCAACAATATTAGTACATTCAATTACTCTTCATGTGCATCAGCCATTCAGTGCGGTCATGGAAAAAAATCTGGAGTGGAAACATGGTCTTCAGAGCAGACAACACTATCTGATGAAGTGCGTGTCTTGCTGGTTACCATATATGTGAATTATGCAATGCCATCTTATTGCAAGACCTTATATATGTGAACTATGCAATGTTATCTTGTTGCAAGGCATTATGTATGTGAATTATGCAATGCCATGCTGTTTAGGCAAGCGTCATATATGTGAATTATATCATGCCGTCCTTTTTTTGTATTTCTCATTGTTTTTGTCGACAATCTCTTCCTGTGCATCAGCCATTTGAATTGGTGATGGAGAAATCTGGAGTGAAAACAAGGTCTTCAGAGCAGACAATGCTACCTGCTGAAGCAGATATCTTGCCGGTTACAGATAGCTCTTTAGAGGAAGATTCAGAGGAAGATGATCAGTCCTATTATCCCCCTGAGGTGTATGCTCAAACTTGGCAGGGTTATATTACTCATATCATGCATATGTTGTATTGCAATCCTTAGTTTTTACATCATATACACAATATTGAATGCCATCTCCTTAGTTGACACATCATATATGTGATTACCCTCTGCTCACTTCCTTAGTATATAAAGCATATATTTGAATTATGTCATGCCATGATGTTTACATAGACAGCATGTATCTGAATTATGTCATGCCATGATGTTTTCTTCCCTACTATCCATTGCACATGTCTATCTTACAATGTCTGTACATTCAATTACTTTTCTTGTTTATCAGTCATTTCAATTGGATGGAGTGATGGCAGTATCCATGGGAGGAAAAAAATGGTCTTTAGAAAAGATCGTGCTACCTGTCGATGCAGATAGAACCACGGTTGTACTTGCCCAAGAACCAGCCCCACCACACATAACCCACACTCATGCAGATTGTACCCCTACCCAGTTGGACAGAGAACCAGCTACACCCGTTCTAACCCCAACCCCAGCAGCTAGTAACCCAGTTCCCGTTGACACATCACCGTCTCCACCACAGAGCACCAAAACACAAGCAGTTAGTAAGGCAACTGCAGCGCCCAAAGCACGAGGACCACCACTCCAAACCTCAAGTCAATGCTTAAAGCAGAACAAGAATTGTTTTCAGGCCAGGTTCCGTAGCTATGGTTCATACTACTTTGCTCTTGCATCACTGTATTTACTCATACCAACTAATTTCAAATTTGAAGGATGCAATTGAAACTCCAATGGCGCAACAGGTATGTTTTAAACCTGTTTCTTTAACGTGTTTGGTTGTTTGATGTTGTAACTTGCTCTATGTTGATTTTAGTTTTAATTGAATAAAGGGTTATGTTCTCATGCCATGCACATTACAAGTGTTGTTCTTGCTGTGTAGTTTCCCACACTTATATTATGTCTATGCTACTTTGTCTTAAATAGATATGATCCGAACTGTATCTATCTTGATTTGGCAACATAAACTAGAATGATATAGACCATACAATTACCATACTACATAGATGTATGTTTGTTTCATGCTGTTATCCTGTCCACCTTACTACTGAACTGGTTTACCAAAATGAGTTTCATATACTACATTGTAAACTTGTAATGTGTTTGTTTGTTTCTCTTTTAGAACGCGGATAAAATATTGGAAAAGAGTACCCCGTTATGCAATGGTAAAGGAAGTAATGCAGATAAGGTTCAAGATAGTGAGACATCCCTGTGGTCTCCAAGAAAGCTGATAAAAACTATATTGAAGACACTGAGACAACCCCAAAGTCATGTCTTGTTGTAGTGTTCGAGTTACTGGCTACTACTGCTGTCACCATCTCTTTGAACTCGTTGCCTGAATCAGTTTGGCTTCTTGAGTCTCAACTTCAAGTTGAAAGACATCGATCAGATGTTATGCGACAGGAAACCAAAGGACTGAGGAAGTCCCTGGAGAATTCAGATGCATACTTACTGGTGCAACATCAAGTGCTAGAGGACTTAAGCGCCAAACAAGAGAAAGTTAATAAGCTTGCTAAGCATCTTTCCAGCATTATGGCTACCCAGGATATTGTTTCTTGAGCTCTTCTGAAGTGGTTTCAGTTATGGACTTGTTTTGCTGTGGCGTTTATATGCTGCTGTGTTCCCTATATTTGCACTGGTGGCGAACTTTGATGCCCAGTGGATGTAATATGTGTAATAGCCGTGATAGCCTAGCGTAAGTTGCTTGCTTATTTATTTCCTTATTGTCTTATTTATTTCTTTGCTTGTAGTCAGTGCAGTTCTTTTTCCGCGGTTTGCTAGTGGCCGCAATAACCTATTTTTTAAAACTAGGCCACAATAACCTATTTCTCTGCGGGACGTCATTAAGCTTCCGGATGACGAAGAAGAAGTGCCTCTGAGGGAGAGAAGAAGGAGGGCAGGGCCTCCAGCGGGAGGATGACTGAGGGTCATGTGCCTCAGTCGACATCGGTGCCTGAGACAGTGGTCCAGCGATCTGGAAATCCGGCTCGGACCAATGTTACCTTTGGCAATCCAATGTCGATTGACCGTCCTTCGGGGTCGACTGCTCAGGCCTCTGCCGCTCCAGTACAACTCCATGCTTCCGACCCTGTGACAACTCTTGTTGTGCTGCCACCATCGCTCTTCGCTGCCTACCAGACTCCAGTCGACCCGCCGAGTGCCGCCAGGGAGGCCCTTCTCCAGGCAAACCTCGTGATGGAGCAGATGAAGGTGGTACATGAGGCCAGTAAGGTTACCTACAATGCCAGCACTGCTTTCCAAGCCAACGTCAAGGTTAGTTGGTTTTCGACTGGTCTCTTGAGTAGTGATAGTTGTGACTGTTGCTTCATTGTCCGTACGGCGTCCTTGGATGAGCGTTTTGGAACCTTTTAGGTGCATCTATCATGGGTATGCATTTCGCTTCCAGTCAACCACTACGGTGTTTCTGACTTAGAGTTGAACAGTTCTTCCACTTGAGTCGACTAGGTTGAGTCGAGTGTTTTTCTGAACCAGTGGGGGCACGTAGAGTGCACCCAATGGGTGTAGTCCCCGAGACCGCGGTCGACTGCTGGCATTCGGCCAGGGTCTAAGAAATCGCCCTTGTTTTTTTTACTCATGCGGGGCAGACCATGCTGAGTGTAGAACCAGACCAGTGGGGGCACACCAAATGTACCCACTGGGTGTAGTCCCTGAGACTACTGTTGAATGTTTGATTCAGCGTTAGTCTTAGAGCAACTTCCACTTTGATTGACTGTTTTCTCTGTCGACTGACATATCTTATTTGCTGACTGCAGAAGTCTTGTGATCATGGAGCCCAATTTTCTGAACTGGAGAAGAAGTAGATCAGCCTCAACCTTGATCTGGAACTGGCCCAGAAGAACCTAAAGAAGGCCCAGGACGAAGCAGCTATCATGGGAGGTAACCACTCGTCGACTGTCCATCTTATGACTATCTTTTTTAAGTCTCTTTGAACCGAGTGACTCCACTCGAACAGATGTGCATAGTGAAAACCGTCAACTTCAAGCTCGTCTGAAGAATGTTATTTCTTTAGAGAAAATGAAGCAGGCTCTGGAGAAGAAGGATCAAGATCTTGCGGCGGCCTAGAAGGAGGCGCGAGAGAAAACGGCACTTGCATACAAGAAGTTGGCTTCAGTCAACATGTTGGAAGAGGAGAACTCCAACTTGAAGACTGTCATTTCCGAAGCTAACCAGGAGGTTTCACAACTTAAGAAAGACAAGGAAAACTTGACTAACGAAGTTGGAAGTCTCAAGGCCAAGAAGGGCGAATTGGAGTCTTTTCTGGGGCAGCTTGCAGCGAAGTTGGTCTTGAAGCTTGAAGGTATTTTCTCTTGTTCGGCTGATTTGTTGATGCCGACTGACACGTCTTGCTAAACTGTCGACTAACTTCCTTTCCGACTGTGGAAAACTTTACCAAGACTTCCAAGCAGAAACTGGGCGGGTCGAGACAGGTCTTGACCCCATAAACTCTCCTGTCAAAGATGACGTTGAAGTGAATGTGTTGCGGTTGGAGTCTCGCCTGGACAGTGCAGTGGATTATCTTGCTCGACTGAAGGCAGCAAAGACGCTGATTGATGCTGAACTCTGGCCTCGTATGGAACTCCCACATGATCTCGAGTCTTTGATGACTCGACTGAATCAAATCCCAGGTCGAGTGCAGGAATTGAAGAAGTCATTTGCTCGTCGTGGCACCGACGTTGCTCTGTCATTGGTCCGAGTGCACTGCAAGTATTTCAGAGAAGACAAGCTAGTGGCCATCAAGGTTGCCAACACCAAAAAGCTCAGTTTTCGGTCCTTTAGGGACACCTTCCTTGACGCCGCCACTCGCATCACAGACAGCATCGACCTTGACAGCTTTTGTGATCCAGCAAGTCCTTCTCCTGCCGAGTGACAAAACACTATGCCCCACATTTATTTGCCTTGGAATGCCGAGTGGTTATGTAACCATTAAACTCTTTCACGCTTGATTCCTGAGTACTTCTGCCCATTGCGGTTCTAAACTTTTCGAGGACTTATCTGAACTTGGTTTTCCTTGAATATCATGGCTTTAGCTTTTATTCCTTCTGAATGTTTTTCAATTCCAAGTGAACTTGATCTTTTTACCTTTTGTCGAGTGGGTCTGACGATGTATTTAGTCGACACCTCGTCAACCTTGCGGATCGGGGTGGAACGTACATTGTACTTGTGACGCAGCTCAGACGTGGTGTTCAATCGACACCTCGTCGTCCTTGTGGATCGGGATGGAGCGTACATTGTATTTGTGACGCATCTCAAACGTGGTGTTCAATCGACACCTCGTCGTCCTTGCCAATCGGGATGGAGCGTATGTTGTACTTGTGACGTAGCTCAAAGGGTCCTTGTGACTTTAAGCGAGTTCGGGGTCGCAGCTAAGCCCCCCGAGTGGGAGGATTGCTCTCCACTCGGAATTTTTTAACTTAGGCGACTACGGGGTCGTAGCTAAGCCCACGAGCGGGAGGATTGCTCTCCACTCTGAATTTTTTTTTAACTTAGGCGAGTACGAGGTCGAAGCTAAGCCCCTGAGTGGGAGGATTGCTCTCCACTCGGAATGTTCTTTAACTTAGGCGAGTACGGGGCCGCAGCTAAGCCCTCGAGTGGGAGGATTGCTCTCCGCTCGGAATGTTTTTTTAACTTAGGCAAGTACGGGGTCGCAGCTAAGCCCCCGAGTGGGAGGATTGCTGTCCACTAGGAATATTTTTTAAGTTAGGAGAGTACGGGGTCACAGCTAATCCCCCGAGTGGGAAGATTGCTCTCCAATCAGAATGGTTTTTAACTTAGGCGAGTACGGGGTCGAAGCTAAGCCCCCGAGTGGGGGATTGCTCTCCACTCGGAATATTTTTTAACTTAGGCGAGTACGGGGTCGCAGCTAAGCCCCAGAGTGGGAGGATTTCTCTCCACTCGGAATGATTTTTAACTTAGGCGAGTACGGGGTCGCAACTAAGCCCCCGAGTGGGGGGATTGCTCTCCACTCGGAATGTTTTTTAATTGGGTGAGTACGGAGCCGTAGCTAAGCCCCCGAGTGGGAGGATTGCTCTCCACTCGGAATGTTTTTTAACTTAGGCGAGTACGGGGTCGCAGCTAAGCCCCCGAGTGGGAGGATTTCTCTCCACTCGGAATGTTTTTAACTTAGGCGAGTACGGAGTCGCAGCTAAGCCCTCGAGTGGGAGGATTGCTCTCTGCTCGGAATGTTTTTTAACTTAGGCAAGTACGGGGTCGCAGCTAAGCCCCTGAGTGGGAGGATTGCTGTCCACTAGGAATGTTTTTTAAGTTAGGAGAGTACGGGGTCGCATCTAATCCCCCGAGTGGGAAGATTGCTCTCCACTCGGAATGGTTTTTAACTTAGGCGAGTACGGGGTCGCAGCTAAGCCCCCGAGTGGGGGATTGCTCTCCACTCGGAATATTTTTTAACTTAGGCGAGTACGGGGTCGCAGCTAAGCCCCCGAGTGGGAGGATTGCTCTCCACTCGGAATGTTTTTTAACTTAGGCGAGTACGGGGTCGCAGCTATGCCCCCGAGTGGGGGGATTGCTCTCCACTCGAAATGTTTTTTAACTTAGGCGAGTACGGAGTCGCAGCTAAGCCCTCGAGTGGGAGGATTGCTCTCTGCTCGGAATGTTTTTTAACTTAGGCGAGTATGGGGTCGCAGCTAAGCCCCCGAGTGGGAGGATTGCTCTCCTCTCGGAATGTTTTTTAACTTAGGCGAGTATGGGGTCGCAGCTAAGCCCCCGAGTGGGAGGATTGCTCTCCTCTCGGAATGTTTTTTAACTTAGGCGAGTATGGGGTCGCAGCTAAGCCCCCGAGTGGGAGGATTGCTCTCCTCTCGGAATGTTTTTTAACTTAGGCGAGTATGGGGTCGCAGCTAAGCCCCCGAGTGGGAGGATTGCTCTCCTCTCGGAATGTTTTTTAACTTAGGCGAGTATGGGGTCGCAGCTAAGCCCCCGAGTGGGAGGATTGCTCTCCTCTCGGAATGTTTTTTAACTTAGGCGAGTATGGGGTCGCAGCTAAGCCCCCGAGTGGGAGGATTGCTCTCCTCTCGGAATGTTTTTTAACTTAGGCGAGTATGGGGTCGCAGCTAAGCCCCCGAGTGGGAGGATTGCTCTCCTCTCGGAATGTTTTTTAACTTAGGCGAGTACGGGGTCGCAGCTATGCCCCCGAGTGGGGGGATTGCTCTCCACTCGAAATGTTTTTTAACTTAGGCGAGTACGGAGTCGTAGCTAAGCCCCCGAGTGGGAGGATTGCTCTCCACTCGGAATGTTTTTTAACTTAGGCGAGTATGGGGTCGCAGCTAAGCCCCCGAGTGGGAGGATTGCTCTCCAATCGGAACTTTTTTAACTTAGGCGAGTACGGGGTCGCAGCTAAGCCCCCGAGTTGGAGGATTGCTCTCCAGTCGAAATGTTTTTTAACTTATTCGAGTACGGAGTCACAGCTAAGCGCCCGAGTGGGAGGATTGCTCTCCACTCGGAATGTTTTTTAAGTTAGGTCAGTACAAGGTTGCAGCTAAGCCCCCCGAGTGGGAGGATTGCTCTCCACTCGGAATGTTTTTTTAACTTAGGCGAATCAGGTTCGTGGCTAAGCCACCCACTGGGGGATCAGACACAAATGATTATGGGAAATGAATCATTAAGATACTGTAAAACTCTTGTCTTTGGTAAGCAAACTTAAGTACTCTTATTACAACTCGGCGGTCGAGTGATTTTAGGTATAGAAAGGACGAAGCGCTCTTCGTTCCATGCGCGTGGCTCGTCCATATTCTTGGTTACATTATAGATGTGGTACGCTCCATTGTGAAGCACCTTGGTGATGATGAAGGGACCTTCCCAGGCCGGAGCAAGCTTGTGAGGCCGTTTCTGATCCACTCGGAGCACAAGGTCTCCTTCCTGAAATGCTCGACCTCTGACATTGCGAGTATGGAATCGATGCAAATCTTGCTGATAGATGGTCGAATGAACCAAAGCCATCTCCTGTTCCTCTTCCAGGAGATCGACTGCGTCTTCGCGTGCCTGCTCTGCTTCAGCTTCTGAGAAGAGTTCCACTCGGGGGGCATTGTGCAGCAAGTCACTCGGAAGCACAGCCTCGGCACCGTACACCAGGAAGAAAGGGGTTCGGTCAGTCGAACGGTTCGGCATCGTTCTCAACCCCCACAACACAGATGGTAACTCAGTCACCCAAGCTCCAGCAGCGTGCTTGAGGTCGCACATCAGTCGGGGTTTTAACCCTTGAAGGACCAAACCATTCGCCCTTTCTGCTTGTCCATTCGAGTGCGGGTGTTTGACCAACGCATAGTCCACCCAAGTGCCTTGAGACGCACAGAATGCCTTGAACTCATTAGAATCAAAGTTGGAGCCGCTATCTGTGATAATGCTGTGAGGAACTCCATATCTAAATATAAACTCCTTGATGAAACTGACGGCAGTGCTTGCGTCAAGGTTTTTGATGGGCGTGGCTTCGATCCACTTAGTGAACTTGTCGACTGCTACAAGAAAATGGGTGAATCCACTTCTGCCGGTTTTGAAGGGTCCAACCATATCCAATCCCTAGACTGCAAACGGCCAGACGAGTGGAATAGTCTTCAGGGCAGACGCAGGCTTGTGGGACATGTTGGAGTAGAACTGGCAACCTACGCACTTGTTGACTATATCTTTCGCCATCTCATTAGCTCGAGGCCAATAGAATCCCACATGGCCACGGTGGTCACGATGGTCCGAGAGGACGCATTGTGATCACAGGTCCCTGAGTGGATATCATTTAGGATCATTCAACCTTCTTACGGGGTGATGCAGCCTGAGCCACTCCTATGACACTTTCTCTGTAGAGCTGCCCTTTTATTACGATGAAAGCTTTCAATCGATGGACTACCTGGCGAGCCTCATCATCATCCTCTGGGAGCTCCTACCTGAGAATGTACACGATGTACGATACTGTCGAGTCGGGTGTGATGACCAAGACTTCCATGATCAAGTCGACCACGGCTGGAACCTCAATCTCAATCGGGTCGGTTGAACTAACTAGTTGCGAGGGCTCATCCTTGAATGGATCTTATGGTACTGACGGCGTATGGAGATGCTGCAACAACACGTTGCTGGGGATAGGCTTCCGAGTGGAACCTATCTTCGCCAGATCACCAGCAGCTTGATTCTTGATTCGCGGTATGTGGTGGAGCTCTAACCCCTCAAACCTCTTCTCTAGCTTTCTCACTACATTCAAACAACATGGTCCAATGTTCCGATTGAATCTGAGTCGGTTGTTGTTGTTCTGTCCACTCTGCGAGGAAATCTGCAATTGCTTTAGACTTGACGGCTTTCTTTGCCTCAAACTTAATATCTAAAGGAAGAAGTTCAATCGCCATTTTTTCCACTCGACCAGTTGCATCTCTGTTATTCAGAATTTCTGACAATGGAGCGTCGCTGGCGACTAAAACTGAGTGATCAGAGAAATAATGTGCAACCTTCTTCGTGGTCTGGTAAATCCCATAAAAAAGCTTTTGATAGTGAGGGTATCTCTTCTTGGACCGGGTTAAGACTTCTGAAATGTAATACACAAGGCGCTGAACTTTGAAGGCTTTGCCTTCTTCTTCCCGCTCGACTGTGAGCACTGTGCTAACGACTTGTCCCGTGGCTGCGATGTAGAGCAGTAAAGGCCCTTTGCTAACTGGAGCAGCAAGCACCGGCTGGGTGGAGAGCAGGGCTTTGAGCCCTTCAAACACTGCTTCAGCTTCGTCATTCCACTCGAACTTGTCAGACTTCTTCATTAGTCGGTAAAGGGGCAATGCCTTTTCACCGAGGCGTGCGATGAATTGGCTCAATGCAGCCAAACAACCAGTAAGCTTCTGAACATCATGCATGCGCACTGGGCGCTTCATTCGGAGAATTGTGCCAATCTTCTCTGGATTTGCGTCGATCCCTTGTTCGGAAACAAGAAAACCGAGTAACTTTCTATGGGGGACTCCGAATGAGCATTTTGATGGATTGAGCTTGATATCATACCTTCTTAAATTAGCAAAGGTTTCAGTGAGGTTAGTCAGCAGGTCGGAACCTTTGGGTGACTTAACCACTATGTCATCCATGTATGCTTCCACATTCCGACAGATTTGAGTGAGCATGCACTTCTGAATCATGTGCATGAATGTGGCACCAGCATTCTTGAGGACAAAGGGCATAGTAACATAGCAAAAACACCCGAACGGGGTGATGAAAGATGTCTTTATCTCATCGGGTCCATACAGTCGGATCTGATGGTACCCGGAATAAGCGTCCAGAAAGCACAGTCGTTCACATCCCACAGTTGAATCGACTATCTGGTCGATGCGGGGCAGAGGAAAATGATCTTTTGAGCAGGCCCGATTGATGTGCTTGAAGTCAATACAAATTCAAAGTGATTTATCTTTCTTGGGGACCATAACGACATTGGCGAGCCACTTGGAGTGGTATATCTCGCGGATGAACTCCGCAGCCAGAAGCCGAGCCACCTCCTCGCCAATTACCTTGCTCTTGTCCGCGGCGGACCGATGGAGATGTTCCTTAACGGGTTTTTACTTTGGGTCGACTCACGAACGGTGCTCAGCTAGTCACTTGTGGACATCTAGCATGTCAGGTCGCTTCCATGCAAAGATGTACCAGTTCTCACGGAGGAACTGGATGAGCGCTTCTTCCTATTTGCTGTCGAGTGTCGTTGAGATATGGGTAAGAGCAGCATTGGGGTCGGTCGGGTGAACGTGGACTGGCTTGGTCTGACAGGACGACTAAAATGCGGACTCTGAGGTAGGCCTCTTTGCACGCAGCAAATCACTCGGATCCGTAGTTTTCTGGTACTCTTGAAACTCTACTGCTGCCATCTGCTCATCTACTATCTTTGCACCGTCCTGAAGACTGTCTTCTGCTCTTTGACGGTTACTGGAGACCGTTATCATGCCTCTGGTGCCAGGCATCTTCATCTTGAGGTACACATAACATGGTCGAGCCATGAAGCTAGCATAGGCAGGTCTGCCAAAAATGGCATGATAGGCACTCTAGAAATCCGCAACCTCAAACATCAACTTTTCCTTGCGGTAATTCTTCTCATCTCGGTAAACCATGTCAAGAGTGATCTGACCGAGTGAGTCGGCTTTCTTTCCTGGGATGACTCCGTGGAATCACATGTTGCTCTCTCTGAGCTTGGACATCGGAATACCCATTCCTTTGAGGGCCTCAGCGTATAAGATGTTCAGACCACTGCCACCATCCATCAAAATATTGGTCAGTCGGGTACACCCAATGACTAGGTCGACCACCAGCGCTTGCCGCCCAGGGGAAGCAATGCGTGGTGCGTGGTCGGACTAGTCGAATGTAATAGGGTTTTTTGACCACTTCAAATACTTCGGTGTTGCCGGAGCAACCATGTTCACCTCTCTGTTAATGACCTTCAGTTGACTTTTTTCTATCGAGATCAGCAAAAATCACAAAGGTGGCATTGACATTGGGGTAACCACCATCATCATCTTTGTCTTCCTCCTTATCGGACTCTTTGTCCTTTTCACTGGGTTGGCTTTCTCAGAAGCTCTGGATTAGGAGTCGACATTGTCGAGTCGTATGTTTGGGGAGGATCAGGTTCCCCTCCTCATCGTAATTGGTGTGAATATGACACGGCGAATCTATCACATCATTTCCTGCTTGGTCTTTCACTTTCTTGGGGATCCAAGGCCCTTTGGGCCTCCCCTTGAACTTTCCTTGATTCAACACTGATGACCCACAAATATAGGGGATCAATCCTAGCCCTTTCGATAAATAAGAGCGTCAAACCCAACGAGGAGCAGAAGGAAATGACAAGCGGTTTTCAGTAAGTTATTCTCTGCAAGCACTGAAATTGTAGGTAACAGATAGTTTTGTGGTAAGATAATTTGTAATGGGTAACAATCAATGAAAGTAAATAAAGTGCAGCATTGTGGCCCAATCATTTTTGTAGCAACGGACAAGCCTGGACAAATTCTTATAATGAGAAAAGCGCTCCCGAGGACACATGGGAATTATCGTCAATCTAGTTTTCATCACGCTCATATGATTCGCGTTCGTTACTTTGATAATATGACATGTGGGTGCGTGGACCGGTGCTTGGGTGCTTCCTTTCTTGGACAAGCATCCCACTTATGATTAACCCCTATTGCAAGCAACGGCAACTACAAAGGAAGTATTAAGGTAAACCTAACCACAGCATGAGACATATGGATCCAAATCAGCCCCTTACGAAGCAACGCATAAACTAGGGTTTAAGCTTGTGTCACTCAAGCAACCCATCATCTACTTATTACTTCCCAATGCCTTCCTATAGGCCCAAATAATAGTGAAATGCCATGTAGTCGACGTTCACATAACACCACTAGAGGAGAGACAACATACATCTCATCAAAATATCAAAAAAATACCAAATTCACATGACTACTAATAGCAAGACTTCACCCATGTCCTCATGAACAAATGTAACTACTCACAAAGCATATTCATGTTCACAATCAGAGGGGTATTAATATGCATTAAGGATCTGAACATATGATCTTCCACCAAATAAACCAATTAGCATCAACTACAAGGAGTAATCAACACTACTAGAAACCCACAAGTACCAATTTGTGGTTTTGATACAAGATTGGATACAAGAGATGAACTAGGGTTTGAGAGGAGATGGTGCTGGTGAATATGTTGATGGAGATTGACCCCCTCCCGATGAGAGGATCGTTGGTGATGATTTCCCCCTCCCGGAGGGAAGTTTCCCTGGCAGAATAGCTCCACCGGAGCCCTAGATTGGTTCCGCCAAGGTTCCGCCTCGTGGCGGCAGAGTTTCATCCCGTAAGCTTGCTTATGATTTTTTCCAGGGTAAAAGCCTTCATATAGCAGAAGATGGGCACCAGAGGGCCACCAGGGGGGCCACGAGGCAGGGGGGCGCACCCAGTAGGGGTGGGCGCGCCCCCCACCCTCATGGCCAGGGTGTGGGCCCCCTCTGGTACTTCTTTCGCTCAATAATTCTTATTAATTCCAAAAATGACTTTCGTGGAGTTTCAGGACTTTTGGAGCTGTGCAGAATAGGTTTCCAATATTTGCTCCTTTTCCAGCCCAGAATCCTAGCTGCCGGCATTCTCCCTCTTCATGATAAACCTTGTAAAATAAGAGAGAATAGCCATAAGTATTGTGACATAACGTGTAATAACAGCCCATAATGCAATAAATATTGATATAAAAGCATGATGCAAAATGGACGTATCAACTCCCCCAAGCTTAGACCTCGCTTGTCCTCAAGCGGAAGCCGATATCGAAAAATATGTCCACATGTTTAGAGATAGAGGTGTCGATAAAAATAAAATACGGACATGAGGGCATCATGATCATTCTTATAACAGCAACATATATTGATTTTGTCATATGATTTCTTATGCTCAAGTAACAATCTATTCACAATGTCAAGTATGCATCATAAACTTCATTGAGGACCAACAAACTATAATTTCAGTCATTGAAGCAATTGCAATTTATCATAACATCAGAAAGAGTCAAGAATAGAGCTTTTCATCAAGTCCACATACTCAACTATCATATAGTCTTCTAAAATTGCTAACACTCATGCAATACTTATGGTTATGGAGTCTTAATCGGACACAGAGAAAGATAGGGGCTTATAGTGTTGCCTCCCAA
>LR880971.1:10827041-10838650 GCA_904067115.1 Aegilops sharonensis | reverse complement strand
AGTTCGAGAGGTAAGTGACATGCTTTTCCATAAACCATCTTATACGGAGACATACCCATAGGATTTTTATATGCAGTTCTATAGGCCCATAATGCATCATCAATTTTCTTGGACCAATTCTTGTTAGATCTATTAACGGTCTTTTGCAAAATTAATTTGAGCTCTCTATTACTCAATTCTACTTGACCACACAATGTGGGTGATAAGGAGATGCAATTCCGTGATTAACATCATACTTAGCAAGCATTTTACGAAAAGCACCATGAATAAAATGTGAACCACCATCATTCATTAAATATCAAGGGACTCCAAACCTCGGAAACATAACTTCTTTAAGCATCTTAATAGAAGTTTTATGATCAGCACTACTAGTTGGAATAGCTTCTACCCACTTAGTAACATAATCAACGGCAACTAAAATATGTGTATATCCATTAGAGGCAGGAAAAGGTCCCATATTATCAAAGCCCCAAACATCAAATGGCTCAATAACAAGAGAATAATTCATAGACATTTCTTGACGTCTACTAATATTACCAATTCTTTGACATTCATCACAAGACAAGACAAACTTACGGGCATCTTTGAAGAGAGTAGGCCAATAAAAACCGGATTGCAATACCTTATGTGCAGTTCTGTCTCCAGCGTGGTGTCCTCCATATGCCTCGGAATAACACTTGCGTAGGATCTGTTCCTGTTCATGCTCAGGTACACAACATCTAATAACACCATCTACTCCTTCTTTATAAAGGCGTGGGTCATCCCAGAAGTAATGTCTTAAATCATAAAATAATTTTTTCTTTTGCTGGTATGTGAAACTAGGTGGTGTAAATTTAGCAACAATGTAATTAGCATAATTAGCATACCATGGAGCAGTATGAGAAGCAATTATGACAATTGATTGTTCATCAGGAAAGCTATCATCTATAGGTAGTGGGTCATCAAGAACATTATCTAACATAGACAAGTTGTCTGCAACGGGGTTCTCAACTCCCTTTCTATCAATAATATGCAAATCAAATTCTTGTAGCAAGAGAACCCATCTAATAAGTCTAGGCTTAGCATCTTTCTTTCCCATAAGATATTTAATAGCAGCATGATCAGTGTGAATAGTTACTTTAGAATCAACAATATAAGGTCTGAACGTATCACATGCAAATACAACTGCTAAGAATTCTTTTTCAGTAGTAGCATAATTTCTCTAGGCAGTGTCAAGAGTTTTACTAGCATATTGAATAATATTTAATTTTATATCAACTCATTGCCCTAGAATAGCACCTACAGCATAATCACTAGCATCACACATAATTTCAAAGGGTACATTCCAATCGGGTGGCTGAACAATAGGTGAAGTGATCAAAGCTTTCTTAAGTATTTCAAATGCTTCTACACAATCATCATCAAAGACAAAAGGAATATCTTTTTGCAATAGATTAGTTAGAGACCTAGAGATTTTAGAAAAGTCATTAATGAACCTCCTATAAAAACCGGCATGACCAAGGAAACTTCTGATACCTTTAATGTCCTTGGGACACGGCATATTTTCAATAGCATCAACTTTAGCTTTATCAACTTCAATACCTCTTTCAGAAATTTTATGCCCCAAGACAATGCCTTCATTAACCATAAAGTGACACGTTTCCCAATTCAAGACGAGACTAGTGTCTTCACATCTCTGCAAAACTCGATCCAGGTTGCTCAAGCAATCATCAAAAGAGGATCCATAAATAGAGAAATCCTCCATGAATACCTCACAGATCTTTTCACAAAAGTCAGAGAATATAGCCATCATACATCTTTGAAAGGTAGCAGGTGCATTACATAAACCAAAAGGCATACGTCTATAAGCAAAAGTACCGAAAGAGCAAGTAAAAGTAGTCTTTGCTCGATCGTCCGCTAACACAGGTATTTGAGAGAAACCAGAATAACCATCTAGAAAGAAGAAATGTGTATGTTTGGATAGTCTTTCTAGCATTTGATCAATAAAAGGTAAATGGTAATGATCTTTCTTAGTAGCTTTATTTAATTTACGAAAATCAATTACCATCTTATAACCTGTAATAATTCTTTGCGGGGTCAATTCATCTTTATCATTAGGAACAACATTAATACCTCCCTTCTTAGGGACAATGGACAGGACTTACCCACTAACTATCAGCAACGGGAAAAAGGGCCAATTCTTTTCGCCCTATAATTCTGGAGAATTACGATTCTGAAAACTGCCCACAGAATTGTGTGTCCAGTTCTTTTCCATAATTCTAGCCTGTGACTGTTGTATGAGTTGTGTGCCGAAATGTCTGTAACGCCCCTAGATTGAACTGAGAGTTGAATTGCTAACACTTGGTTATTTCAGACATTTTCATGTCTAATATTACAATATAAAATAAATATCAGAGGAGCCATCAATCCATACAATTTAGCAAACAAGTGAGCATACATATTTTTACTGCATTACAAATAGGTGCTGCCTAGACTGAAGATTGTAAATTCAGATAACTGCTAGCATCCAATGGTATTTTTACAGAGATAAGAGTTCAGGTTCCTATTCACAACATTGGACAAAATTACAGAGAAGAGACAGAGAAGAGAGGAGACAAAACAGACAAGAAAGACAGAGGGGAGACGCAACCATGGCGACGGCAAGCAGCACTGCTCTTTCCTTCCGGTGAGCGTTGCTGCTCTGCTTTCCTGCTCGCCGCGGTGAGCTGAGACGATTTGGGGCGGAGCAGTCAGCTCGGATGACGAGGAAGAGCACCTCGCCAGCGGGTTGGGACGAGGAGGCCTGGGTAGAGGGATGGCCGAGCTCCGGCGAGGGATGGCCGATATCGGGGTGGCGGCCTGGGGCGAGCTCGGAGGGCGGCCGGGGGCGAGCTTGGGCGAAGGCTGGCCGAGCTCCGGCGTCGTGCGAGCTCGGGCGAGGGCGGCCTGGGACGAGCTCCGGCGAGGGCTGGCCGAGCTCCGGCGAGGAAGGTGAGATCTGGGCGGCAGGCGTCTGGCCCGAGCGTACGCGCCCGAGTGGCAGTGTACGTGTAATATGACGCTCGAACAGGGGTAGACACCAGCAGCGAACCGTTTTGTTTTGCGGGAGCTCGCAGAATTGCCAGAATTGTGGGTGGGGGGTGCTTTTGGATTGCACTACTGATTCTGATAATTCTCAGATGATTCCTAGGGCAGAAACGAGTTCTTTTGCGATTGTGATTCTCTGGGCAGTAATTCTTCAGAATTGGATAAAAATAACTGGCCCAAATTATACCTGCCTCAGCGAGCTTTAGTATCTCCTTTCTTACCACTTCTTTCATCTTAGGATTTAACCGTCGTTGATGATCTGTAACATGTTTGGAGCCTTCGTCCAATTTAATTTTGTGTTGGCATAGAGTGGGACTAATGCCCTTAAGATCATCAAGAGTATATCCAATAGCAGAACGGTGCTTCTTCAGAGTTTTCAATAATCTTTCCTCTTCCTGCTCTGAAAGGTTAGCACTAATAATAACAGGATATATCTTCTTTTCATCAAGATAAGCATATTTAAGATTATCAGGTAATGGTTTAATCTCAAATACGGGATCACCCTTGGGCGGAGGGGGATCCCCTAGGATTTCAACAGGCAAGTTGTGTTTCAGAATAGGACCCTGTTGAAAGAATACTTCATCTATCTCCCTTCTTTCATTCATAAACATATCATTTTTATAGTCTAACAAATATTGTTCTAAAGGATCAGTAGGAGGCACAGCAATAGAAGCAAGACCAATAATTTCATCTTTACTAGGCAATTCTTTATCATGGGGTTGTCTACGAAATTTGGCAAAGATAAACTCATGTTTCATATCCCCCAAGCCAATTGTAACGACATCCTTTTCACAATCAATCCTAGCGTTGACAGTATTTAAGAAGGCTCTACCAAATATAATGGGACAAAAGCTATCTTGTGCGGAACCAAGAACAAGAAAATCAGCAGGGTATTTAACCTTCCCACACAAGACATCAACATCTCTAACAATCACAATCTATTTATATATAAAAAGTGATTGACGGGCTCCTAGAAAAAAAGAGAATAGACTAGGAAATTCCACAATAATTAGAAACATCCAACCATCTATTTAATAGATTAAACATTCACAGTCATTAGATGTGTTTTAAGTGAAAACAATTACCCACCATTGCCATTACCAGAAAAAAAACGTTTCGCTTCGAGGAAAAAAAGGTAACGTGATGTTGGCTGATTCCTCCGTATATACACACATGCATTAGCGTCCTAAGAAGAGCTGCCGTGATGTGGCCTGACTCCTTCCTACATTCACGCATCCATTAGGGTAGAACTTTCCAAAAGGGCAACGATCTGCGCCGGCGCACCGGCCCAACTGTTGGGCCGGCCGCACAGCAGCCATTGGATCCCCTGGGCCGTTGGATCCCGACGAAGAAAACGATTCCCCCTTACCTTCTTCTTTCTCGCGCCGCGCCGCGCCTCCTGCTGCGCCCGCCGCTCCAAGCGTTGCCCCTCCCCCCGCCCCCCTCGTGCTAGTCAACGCCCTCCGCGCAAGTTGGTGCCGTCGTGGATCGAGCCCCACCACGCCGCCTCCGCTTCCGCACCCCGCACCGCCATGCTCGCACCCAACTGAAGCTTTTTTCATTGCTGGTCGAAGCAAACGGAGACATGCTTGTAGCAAAAAACGGAGACAACGTCATGTCGTCGGGCCGTAGCTCCTGCATCGTCATCATGTCAGCGCCTGGTAGCCAGCTATTTTCTTTGCCGGTTGAAGCTTTTTCCTTCCCGGTTGAAACCGTTTGCATGTCTGAAGCTTTTTCTTCCCCGCCCATTGAAGCTTTTCCATGGTTGAAGCTTCCTCATTCAACGGTTGAAGCTTCTTCACACAACGGTTGAAGCTTTATTCCGCGCCGCTTGTAAGAATTTTTCCATGGTTAAAACTTTTTTTCCACCCCATTGAAGGTTTTTCCCATGGTTGAAGCGTTCTTTTTCGCCAGTTGAAGCTTTTTTACACATCGGTTGAAACTTTTTGCCGTGCAAGTTGAAGACTTTTTGCATCGTTGAAGCTTTTCCCCACATGTTTACGATTTTTCCATGGTTGAAGCTTTTTTTCATGGCAGTTGAAGCCTTTTTACATGCCGGTTGAAGCTTTCAACATTATGCCTGTCGTCGGTCGGAACATTCCTCATTGCTGGTTCCAGCAAAAATTCACGCTGGATGCAGCTTTTTTTCCGGCCGGTTCCAGCTAAAAATCACACTGTTTGCAGCACCAGTCGCCTCCGGTTGATGCTTGTCGCTGAGCTCCACCTCACTGCTCGTAGCATCTAGTCGCGACGGTTTTCAGCTCGTGCCATGCTGGTTGCAGCTCCGCCGGTCATCTTTGCATCTCTCCCGAGGTCTGCCCCCGCCGCATCTTCCACACCCCATCACGCGCGGCCATGGCGACAGGAGCGGCGCGAGGGCGCTGCCATGGCGAGGGGTGCGACCATGGCGATGAGGTTGCAGCAAAAAAGGCAGCAGGGTTGGGCGCGCGAGGGGGCGCACAGCTGGGGGCGAGTCCACTGGCCGGGTGGTGCTTGCCAGAGAAAGAGGAAAAGGGAGGGTGGGTCGAGGTGGAAGAAGATAAGGCAAAAAAAAAAGACGCAGGAGGACGTGGGATAGACACAGGATTCCAGTAGATCGAACGCTCGCGATAAGACCGGCCGAGCGTTCGGCCGGCGCACCGTCTGTAAACATTTCCCTTTCCAAAAAGGAAATCTAGCGTGACATGGGTGATGCCTTTGTTTATACATGCATTTATAATTCCTTTATATGGGCGCATGAGAAGAGAAAAAAAAACAATTGTTTTGACGGGCTCCCAGAAAAATGAGAATAGACTAGAAAATTCCACAATAATTAGAAACATCTAACCATCTGTTTAATAGATTAAACATTTACAGCCATTAGATGTGCTTTAAGTGAAAACAATTACCCACCATTGCCATTACCAGAAAAAAAAAAACGTTTTGTTTCGAAGAAAAAAAGGTAACGTGGTGTTGGCTGATTCCTCCGTATATACACACATGCATTAGCGTCCTAAAAAAAGCTGCCGTGATATGGCCTGACTCCTTCCTACATGCACGCGTCCATTAGGGTAGAACTTTCCTAAAAGGAAATCTAACGTGACATGGGTGATTCCTTTATTTATACATGCATTTATAATCCCTTTATATGGGCGCATGAGAAGAGAAAAAAAAACAATTCTTTTGAGGAACCACGTTAGCCACATCAATAAAGATAGCTTGATGGATGGATCAATAATTTCTAAGTAAGATTTACTGAGAGATACAAATTTTGTATCATAGAGTCACTGCCATGTACGCACGTTAAAATTAAATCCAGTTTGCACTGAACTTGAACATCACATGTGTTTTTTCTTTCAACTCCTCGACCACGTATCTTATTGTGGTACACACACACACACGTGCTTAACTAACTATTAAGGTGGTTTTCAGAAGAAAAAAAAGAGTAAGGTAGCTGCATGTACGCTAGGTACATGTTATATATTATTTATATGTACGCATAAATATAAATAATGAATAGGTATAGAAAGATGATCAAAACATTATTTATAAAAAATTAATATGCAATATTATTGATTATTAAATATATGCATAGATATAAATAATGAATACATCAATAATAATTTTAAAAAATTAATATGAAATATTATCAATTTATTAAGAATAAATTACTGTTACTAATTAGAGCGTAAGAAATACAAACTACATCAGGCATTCAAAAAACAAATTTACTAGAGCATAAGAAATCTGACATCTATTGGTATGAACGGGAACAACAAAATTTCAAAAAACATTTCAGAAAAAGAATATTTCTTAAGTCACAAAAATGAAATCATTAACATTTTCACTAATTATTCAAGGATAAAGAAGAAGTCTACATAACAAATTTAACACGTCATATGTTTGAAATAAAAATGCTAAGTGCACTGTCGCATAACAAATACACATATGGTGTTCCCATAAAAACATACATATATTGTTATTGTCCTACAAGCCTGGCGCCTACACGAAGGTGGATATCCCATTGTTCTAGAATATATGTCTAGATGACTCAGTTGTACTATGAGACTAAGTAGTTACAAATTACCATACTGATTTTCCTTTTGATAGAAAGAATATATGGAAGACTCGTATATCTAAATTTGAGCATCAGCATTTCAACGATGCTAGAAGGAGTTATGCCACCACAACTCCAACATCGCACCAGTAGACGGTTCTAAATATTATCATATTAATCACATACTAGAAATATTTTCATCTATGGAAATGATAACTTTCGACCATCAATCTGGTGAAACATCCTTTTATCAGTACATTGTAATCATTAGATCTTCGTGAGTAAATCTTGGAAAATTTAATCCTAAAGATACTCATATCTTCAACTAATACCACAATTCAATACAAAAAGAGGGCAACCGTAGTAATTCCCAAACACAAAATAAAACATTTGGTCATCAATTTGGTGGACCATCTATCTGTCCGTATACCACATCTGACATATCACAACAAATCAGAAAAGCTAGACGTATCATAGTTGATACATTTTATAATTGTATACAAACATATCATCTGAGTGCTAGATTATTAATTAACTACAAAAAGTAAAATTTTACTCATAAATTAAACCTATTACACACGACGGTTATTACAACATTCTTAACGCGATACACTCCATTGATATTAAAACTAACCCATGTAGTCACAAAATCGTATATACTAGGTATATCATTGTGAGGCACCCAGTCAGACAGTTCAATTTAGATAACAAGAGCAACGGTACTATGTATCTCATTCAACGCTTATATACCAGTTATAAAAGGAACCACATGTTTTTCCAAGATTTGAAAGACATATGATGAAATGTTTAGGCATTTCTTCAATTACATTATATTTGTTGAATTGCAAAACCACAGGAAAACGATAAGAAGAAGGGAGAATATTACAATCTCAAAAGGAAAAATAGTGACGTGTAGCTCCAACTTCGGACAATGTTTCCGCTATGGAGGATGAGGATGATGTGCCCAGCTACCGCGAGCAAAAATAGAGAAGACCCGTCTGGCTTGCCCACCTATTAAAGAAAATGTCGCCAGCAACAAAAGCTGGATTCAAGAGGGTTGCGGGTCCACGTGAGATGAAACCAATGACCAAGAAAACGCACGGACACCACTGTCTCTGTTTACCAGTCTAGGAGACTGATGAAACGTGCGAGGACACAAACCAGCCGCCATCCGGGGTCAATGTGTCGCCGAACCAGCAATGAGGGTAGCTCTAGGTGTGGACGACCAACCAGAACGCAACAAAGGAAGAAAGGAAGCTGATGGGAGCATTCCGGCAGCATCAATTTTTGAATGAGAAGAAAGATTTAGGAAAAGAGAAAGGGGATCGAGGAAGATGAAAAATCTCAATGCGTGAAAGGATGAGTAAGGGAAAGATGAGGGAGAAGTCAAGAAGACTACAGAAAAGGGAATGTGAAGAATTGATGGGACCCATCAAGAAAATGACATTTTTCTACATCCACCTTGCTGTTATTGCACGTGTCTCATATATTCATCCAAAATATATCAAGGGTTCATTTTTGGTAATACGAAAAAGGGACCGGTATGATAGCGAAATTATACCATAGGTGGCTTATATTTTGCGATCCTTGGTACTGCTTTCCACGTCTATGGAAGCAAATAACAACCAACAAATACTTTATGGATAAATATGCCAATCTTGCTAAAATATGCCTATAATATTATATAAAAATCCAAAATAAAATTCAGTACAAACTCAATAAATAAATATGCCAGTCTAGCATACCGTTAGCACACTACTAGGAAAAAAGTTAAAAGAAAAAAGTTACGGGGCTTTCAAGATCTAGAGGCAAAAAAATTCAAAAATTTTCAAACTTACTAGTGGCGCACCGTTTGCTAGGTGCGCCACTAGTAAGAGAAAAAAATAGTTTCGAATTTTTTTCGGTAATTTTGTTTTCAAAATATGATATGTAATATGAACGGAAGTTTGAAATAATTTTTCAAAATTTCATCACACTCATGAACATGAACAAAGTCCTAAACATCAACAAGGTTTAATAGGACTGATATGCTAGCTATATCAACAAGTGCCTGTGAAGTGAGCTGGTGCTGGGGTTGGATAGAACTCTGAAGTTAAGCATGCTTGGGCTGGAGTAGTGTGAGAATGGGTGACCTTTCGGGAAGTTTGACCATGAAGTGTGATTTGACCTGAGATTAAGCATATTGGCCGCACTCCTATGTGGTGCGCCTCTAGGCATACTAATGGTGCACTATAGGTGCGCCATTAGTATCTTGTATATTAATGGCGCACTTGTGGTGCGCCATTAGTAAAAAATACTAGTGGCGTGGTACTAGTGGCGCACCAGTAGTGAGTCATTAGTAGGCAAAACTGGTGCGCCACTAGTAGGCCTTTTCCTAGTAGTGGCAAATTAACTTATGACTACAAGAAAATAATGAGAACTACTAAATTTTTATTTATAGAAAAAACTAGCAACATGATAAAAATGTCAACCAAAAGATACAAATATAATTTGAAGAATGCAGTCGATTATGAAACTACAGTTAGTATGACAAGCATAATTTGCAAGTAAAGAATGAAGGAAAACACATATATTTATATATTAGAGAAATTAAACATACCAAAGACACAAATATGTTTGCACAATTCTTATATTTAAAAATATCATCATATTTGCTTTCAATTTTTTACGGACAGATCAAATAATATGTTCTCAAAATTTAACTTCATAAAATCCTAGCCTGCGCATCGAGCGGGCCACTTTGCTAGTTGGTGAAATAGTATCTCTATTTGCCAGCTTAATAGTAACATCAATTTCTTCTAACTCAGCGGGTGCAATATCATGCATAATTTTTTCATATAAGGAAATAGGTATTGCACTGGCACTATCACCCATATCACATAATCCATGATAACAATGGTCTCCTATTTCAACAGAAATAACAGGCATGCCTACAATAGGTCTATCTATCTTAGCATCGGGTTTAGCAATATTAGCAGCTTCCTCACAGAAGTAAATAACAAGCCCATCTATATTATCAGCCAAGAGATCTTTAACAATAGCAATACTAGGTTCAATTTTAATTTGCTCAGGAGGTGTATATGTTCTAGTGTTACTTTTACAAACAACAGTAGAATTTTTAGCATGATCCTTTATCCTAACAGGGAAAGGTGGTTTCTCAACATAAGTAGTAGGAACAATAGGATCATTATAAGTGATAATCTTTTCTTCAACTGTAACAGGTGCAACTAATTTTACTTCAATGGGAGGATTATATTTAAACCACTTCTCCTTAGGGAGATCAACATGAGTAGCAAATGATTCACAGAAAGAAGCTACTATCTCAGAGTCAAGTCCATATTTAGTGCTAAATCCACGAAAAGCATCGGTATCCATAAAAGACTTAACACAATCAAACTTAGGTGTCATACCTGACTCCTTACCATCGTCGGAACCCCAATCTTCCGAGTTCCATTTAATTCTTTCCAGTAAGTCTCACTTGAATGCAATAGTCTTCAGCATATAGAACCAGCACAGGAAGTATCGAGCATGGTGCGATCATTGAGAGAAAGCCGAGCATAAATTTTTTGAATAATCATTTTTCTTGGGAGCTCATGATTGTGGCATGAATATAACATTGACTTAAGCCTCCACTAAGCTTGAGTGATGCTTTCTCCTTCGTGAGGCCAAAAATTATATATATAATTACGATCACGATGAACAAGGTGCATAGGATTGAACTTCTGGTGAAACTCCAATTTCAATCGATTATAGTCCCAAGATCCCGTATCATCACATAGACTATACCATGTCAATGCATCTCCCTTCAAAGATAAAGGGGAGACATTCCTCTTAACAACATCATCGGGTATACCTGCAAGCTTAAATAATCCATAAACTTCATCCACATAGAGAAGGTGTAAATCGGGATGCAATGTTCCATCTCCTGCAAAGGGATTAGCTATCAGTTTCTCTATCATACCCGAAGGAATCTCAAAATAAATATTTTCAGTAGGTTCAGTAGGTTGAGGAGCAACTCTTTGCTCTACTGGTCGAGGTGAAGATAACCCAAACAAGCCCCTCAAAGGATTAGTTTCCATAGTAACAAGTGACAGTAAATTTCAGCACACTATATAAACATTTCCTTACCAAGTTCCACTCACCAAAGGCGCTTCATTCCCCGGCAACGGCGCCAGAAAAGAGTCTTGATGACCCACAAGTATAGGGGATCTATTGTAGTCCTTTCGATAAATAAGAGTGTCGAACCCATCGAGGAGCGGCACGAAATGACAAGCGGTTTTCAGTAGGTAATCTCTGCAAGCACTAAAATTGTAGGTAACAGATAGTTTTGTGATAAGATAAATTGTAACGGGTAACAAGCAATGAAAGTAAATAAAGTGCAGCAAGGTGGAACAATCCTTTTTGTAGCAAAGGACAAGCCTGGACAAATTCTTATAATGAGAAAAGCGCTCCCGAGGACACATGGGAATTATCGTCAAGCTAGTTTTCATCACGCTCATATGATTCG
>LR880971.1:10792367-10811521 GCA_904067115.1 Aegilops sharonensis | reverse complement strand
GGACTAATGGGCATCGCACCCTTTAGTCCCGGTTTGAGGCACAAACCGGGACTAAAGGGCACAGGTGAACCGGGACTAATGCCTTAGCCGCACGAACTGGGATAAATGCTCACATTAGTCCCGGTTCTGGATTGAACCGGGACTAATGGGCTAAACCGGGGTGGACGAAAGCCCTCTTTTCTACTAGTGCACCTGGACCCCATGGACACCACCTGGACAAAAGGAGTGCATGTGTATGACCACCTGGAAGTGGTAGAAAGAGGGACCAGCAGAGGTGCCCTCACGGCGGCCGATGGCGTAATGCAGTAGTGCTACGCGGTGCGCTGCTGTCGGTGACACCATGGCTTCTCCCTACCGGACAGCTGTTGGTTTGCTATGCACATGGAAGAGTGAAGGGCTTGCGATGGATTATGACGGGGGGGGGGGCGCCCCCCCCCCCCCCTCCCCCCTCCCAATCACCGATATCGCAGAGTTTGAGGTCGCTGCTCGCGGGGAAAACAGCATGCCCACCGCCCGTGGGGGAAACCGCATGCCCAAGGTCCCCGATGCAGCGGACGAGATCGAGGTCCTTTGCGCAGCGAAGGGCAACTTGGAGGAGCGGCAGCTGCAGACCACGCATCTCCCACACACGCCGACGCGCTAGGAGGCCGCGCGCAGCAGCCTGCAGCCTCACCTCCGCCGACACATGGCAGGTAGCTATCCAAGATGGAAACGGTGACGGCGACGGCGGGGACTGGACTTGGTGAAGCGGAACTCCCGCGGGTGCGGTCGATGCGGGATCAAAGCTGACCGGCGGTGGCTGCTGCAGCTGCAGCGGCTGCTGCGACGGAGCACCGGGCGCGGCGGAGGCTGCCAGGAGCGGCGGCTGCCACTACAGCCAGGGCTGGGCGATGGTGGTGATGGATGGAAGCTGCTGCGGCTGCTGCAGTGGCCCGGCGAGCGCGGCGAAGGCTGCCTGCTGCAGCGGCTACCACGACAGCCACAATGGCGCGGGGGCGGCGATGGGCGCTGGAGGCGCGGCGGGAGCAGGCGCCGGCCACTATGGGGCGGCGGCGGCAGCTGCAGCTGGGGCTGCAGCGTCTCAGTGAACGCCGCGGAGGCCCCTGGATGCGGCGAGTACCACGGCAGGGCCGGCGGCCCGGTGGCGGCGGTGAGCGGCAGGGGCGGCGGTGGCCCGTAGGGGATGGCCAGGTACAGTCGGATCCCCTGGACGGTTGTGACGAGGTCGTTGAGGACCTCGGTGATCTCCTTCGGGGTGTAGGCGGGGGCCGGTGGTGCGGTACAGGGCGCCGGCATCTGGGCGGTGGCGGAGCGGGAGGATGCGACCAGCGGCACGGACAGGGAGGGCAGCGGCGAGGTGTAGATGGCCAGCGGCGTGGTGGTGACGGTCGGCAGCGAAAGCGACGGGGTGGGCGGCTGCGAAGACATGATCGGAACTGAGCGCTCTGATACCAAATTGTTATGGTGCTACTAGAAGGAGGGCGCGAGAGGGCCGGCCAGGGGCCTTTTTGCCCGCGGCCGAGCAAGAGGGAAGGGATTTCCTTCTTAATTCTCGCTTCATTAGATTGATACATCTCCACTCTTTATATACAGAGGCTTACTTGACTCCCAAGCAAAGCTTACATGACCCCTAAGCAAGCGACCCTTATCTCTAATTAACCCTAAGACTAATGGGCCATTAGGCCCATTACATACTCTAACACAATACGTAGATCTATTTGTGTTTTTATGACTAGCTAGGGGCCTTAAACGGTAGCGCTTGTTGGGAGGCAAACCCAATTTTATTTTTGTTCTTTACTTTTTGCTCCTGTTTAGTAATAAATAATTCATCTAGCTTCTGGTTAAATGTGGTTTTATGTTTTAATTAGTGTTTGTGCCAAGTAGAACCTTCGGGAAGACTTGGGTGAAGTCTTTGTGATCTTGTTGTAAAAAACTGAAACTTTTGCGCTCACGAGAATAGCTGTCATATTTTACAAAAGAGTGCTTTTAGGTTGATTCTTTTTGCAGATGATTAATTGAAAAATTCCTCACGTCCACCGAGTTACAGATCGCTACAGACTGTTTTGTTTTTTGACAGATTCTGTTTTTCGTGTGTTGTTTGCTTATTTGGATGAATCTATGAGTAGTATCGGGGGGTATGAACCATACTGAAGTTGGAATACAGTAGGTTTAACACCAATATAAATAAGAATGAGTAGTATCGGGGGGTATGAACCATAGAGAAGTTGAAATACAGTAGGTTTAACACACAAGCGCTACAGCTAATTAGCAGTAGCACTGGACGGACAAACGCTACTGCAATTCTACTTAGCAGTAGCACTTGTGTGAACAATGCTACTGCTAAGTAGGTATAGCAGTAGAGCGGTACAAACAACGCAACTGCTGGGAGTTAGCTGTAGCGCCTTATTAGTAGCACCGCCGCCCACGCTACTACTAGGACTACGACCCGCGCTACGGCTAGGGCTTTCCCTAGTAGTGCTAACATATCTCACGAAGTTCCGTTAAGTTCTGTATGATTGAAGTTTTAAGTTTTATTTGAGATATCGATATGAGGAGAATAAGGAGTGGAAACACCCTAAGATTGGGGATGCCCAAGGCACCCCAAGTTAATATTCAAGAAATACGCAATCAACTAAGCTTGAGGATGACCCGGAAGCCATCCCCTCTTTCATCTTCAACATTATCAGTAACTTGCCTTGAAGCTATATTTTAATTTGTCACATGATATGTGTTTTGCTCGGAGCGTCATTTTATTTTGTTGCTATTTTCTTGATGATATTTAGAGTAATATTTTGCATCTTTTATTTCAATAAAAATTTCAAGTATAGTCTTTACCATGCTTATTTTGCAAGTCCATATGATGTTGTTTCTAAAGAGAAAGTTTGCTGTTATGTTTTGAATATTTATGAATATTGAGAACATGATAAAATCTTGAAATTTTTACACGATGAGCTATAACACATTTTCTACAGTGTGGTAATTTTTCAGAATTTTTGCAAGTAGAGAAGTTTTGATCTTTTTGCATCCTTTACAGACTTTCCTGTTTAGATAGATTGTTGTTATGTTTGTATTGTTTGGATCTGTTTGCTTGTTTAATAATTCTATTTGAGGATAGGAGTATTAAATATGCAGAGGCATTTAGTATGCAATGTTAAATATTAATTTTAGTTATTTGTTAGACTAGAGAATGATAAGGTTTTGCATTAATTATACTAACTTATCTCACGAGTTCTTGTTGAGTTTTGTGTGGATGAAGTTTTTAAGATTTAGGGAAACGGTGATATAAAAGGAATTAAGGAGACACAAAAGCTCAAGATTGGGGATGCCCAAGGCATACTAAGATAATATTCCAAGAAAGCATCTAATCTTGGGTATGCCTCGGTAGGCATCCCACATTTCTTCATCAACAATTATCAGTTAGCCTCGGTTAAGCCTAAGTTTTTGCTTCTTCACATGATGTGTGCTATTGTTGGGATTTCATTTTATTTTATTTTGCTTGCTTTTTTAATAAAAATACTAAGATCTAAAGGTTTTTAATGAGAAAGAGTCCTCAAATAGCTACCCATTTACTTAACTACTCGCTTGATCTTCACTTATGTCTTTTTGGAGTAGTTTGTCATTTACTCTTGTGCTTCACTTATACCCTATGAGTACATTGTTGAATGAATTTAATCACATTGGCTTTAGAAAGTGAAATCTATTGAAGCTTGACAATCACAATTAATATTGGGCATACAAGCAATACATGAATGATTAGTATAAGGAAGAGAACTTTCACATACAAATATATAATATTGGATATCTTCTATGATTGTGAATACCCATTAATTATTTTACAACTTGAGAAAATTAGTTGAATTTGGACAAGGAAGACAACATAAGGACTTATGGTTGTGTATATTTGCATAGAAGTTATATTGTTATGGATCCTCCAACATGTGGTGTTTGCTTAGGTCTTTTGCTAGCCAAAAATTCGTACTAAGTAGAGATACTACTTGAGCATCCAAAAACCCTTAAACCCAATTTCTTGCCATGAGTGTCCACCATATCTACCTATGGATTTAATAAGATTCTTCAAGTAAGTTCTCCTCGGTGCAAAAAGCAATAAAAATTGCTCCTAAAATATATGTGATCATTTATTGCAAGGGAAAAATAAGCATGTACGAACTTGTGATGGCAAAGAAATAAAAGTGACAGACTGCATAATAAAGGTCGGTAATATAACATGATGTACCTTCGCATTAAGAGCTTATGCATCCAAAAATAAAAAGCGCATAACAACCTCTGCTTCCCTTTGCGAAGGGCCAATCTTTTACTTTTTAGTATTTGCTTTTATGCAAGAGTCAATAGTATGCATTCTCTTTTCAACCTCAATCCTGCTCTAGTTGGCAAGCATTATGTGGTGGGGAAAGATCTAGGCACATATGGCCAGTCAAATATATTTGATCATGAATTATTATTGTTGACAATTATCTCTATTTTAAATGAGTTGAGAGGCGAAAAGTTAAGCCCCTATCTTTCTCTGTGTTCGATGCATGTCATTTGTTCTAAAATATGCTCTGAGTACTAGCAATCATAGAAGACTAAATGCTTATTGAGTATTGGGAGCTCTTACTTAGACTTTGTTGAGAATAAGTTGAATTGCAATTGTTTGGTGACTAAGAACATAGGTTGTTAAGTTTCAAGAGTATGCATTGTTTGAACCATAACATGTGAATTGATTGCTACTTTATCATGATGAGTTTTATGAGAAAGAGTTGTTGTTATGATGCTAGGAAAAGTGGTCAAAATGATAACTCGTCAAACTTATGCACTATGCTAGCATTCACACTTGGTAAATTATTTCTTTTAGCATTTACCTACTCGAGGATAAGCTTGGGGATGCTGATGTGTCTTCAACGTATCTATAATTTATGAAGTATGCATGCCATGTTTCCAACAATTCTATATGGTTTTGGTATGATTTGAATGGAAGTAACTAGGACTGACGCTATTTTCAGCAAAACTACTATGGTGTTGTTTTTTGTGCAATAATAAAAGTTCTCCAAATGTAGCGAACCTTTTTGACGATTTTTGTGGAAGAAGAGAAGCACTAGAAACTTCGTGAGAGGGCTAGAAGAGCCACGAGGGTCCCACTACCTATCAGGGCGTGCCAGGGGGCTGGCTCGCCCTGGTGGGTAGTGGGCCCCTCGAAGATCATCTTGACGTGAGCACGACCCTAAAAATTAATATTAATAGAGAAACCCCCAGAAAAAACCTAAGAAGTTCGACTCCGCCGACGCACGTCTCTGTATCTTTGAAATATGATCTAGAGCCCTATTCTGGCACCCTGTTGGAGAGGGAAATCATCACCGGAGGCCATCTTCATCATCCCGGCGGACATCATCATAAGGAGGTAGTAGTTCACCCTCGAGGCTAGGGGTATGTACAAGTAGCTATGTGTTTGACCACTCTTTCACTATCGTGTTCTTAATTTGGCACGATCTTGATGTACCGCGAACTTTGTTAATATAGTTGGATCATATGGTGTTTTCCCCTCTCTATCTTGTTGTCATGAATTGAGTTTTTATCTTTGAGGTTTCAATATTATCGGATTGAATACTTTTATGGATTTGAGAACACTTGATGTATGTCTTGCATGCGGACACCCATGGTGACAATAGGGTGTTCTATTGATTCACTTGATGTATGTTTTGGCACTCAAATCATGGATTCCCGAGGTGCCATTGGGGTAATCTATGCACAGGGGTTGATGCACATTTCCGTCCTACTTTCTCCGGTAGAAATATTGGAGCACTCTTTGATTTTGTTTGTGTTGGATTGAATATTATGAATCTGAAGTTGTTTGATGCATATTGTATAATCAACTCACGGATACTTGTGGTGACATTGGAGTATCTAGGTGACACTTATAGGAATAGCTCAATAGATTGATCGGAAATGATAACTTTGAGGTGGTTTCGTACCCTACAAACAATTTCATGTTATGTTCTCTGCTAGATAAGAACTTTGGAGTGACTCTTTGTCACATGTTGAGGGATTGCCATATGATTCAATTGTGTTAGCATTGTTGAGAGATTGCACTAGTGAAAGTATGAACCCTAGGCCTTGTTTTTAAGTATTGAAATACCGCTCGTGCTCCGTTTTATGACTTGCTACCTTGTTGTTTTTATTTTTTTAGATTAAAAAACTTATATCTACTATCCATACTACACTTGTATCACCATCTCTTCGCTGAACTAGTACACCTATACAATTTACCATTGTATTGGGTGTGTTGGGGACACAAGAGACTCTTTGTTATTTGATTCCAGAGTTTCTTGAGAGAGACCATCTTCATCCTACGCATCCCACGGATTGATAAACCTTAGTTCATCCACTTTAGGGAAATTTGCCACTGTCCTACAAAACTCTGCGCTTGCAGGCACAACACGAGTCTACAAAAACAAGTTGTGTAGTAGAAATCACTCTGCGTACCACATTTCACTGAAAAGATTTGGTGCATGTCATTAAATTTGTTGACAATCTGACAGAGACAGCACAGCGTATGAATGCTGGATTTGGGATGGTATTAATTCTACAACTGGTGCACACATTGCACAAGACCAATTGTGTGCACAAAATGCTGGTACAAAGTCTTATTTTTATGTTGATGTTCATAAACTATATATAGCTTCAACGATATGTTACAATTGGTTTTTATTCTACATTGCAACAGAAATTGCCCGCTGCAGCTGTGCCTAAATCGATTTTCTGGCGCAGTCGAATTACACCTGTGCCTGCTAATAACACCATAGTGATTGCAATGTACTGCATTTCCTGTAGAAATGGAACCATAAAAATTAACATGTTCTCTCTTGTGGTGGCAATGCATCCACATTGGAAAATTGGAGACATTATTCTACTCATTCTCTACCAAGTCACAGGAGGGTTCTTCCTTTTCATTTATGAGATGCCGAGTCGCCGTGATCAGGCTGCTTCCAGCGGATAGTTGTGGTTGTTGGCCCTCTACCTCTTAGAATGAGCTAGTTGTACTATATTAAGTTTGTAGATATGGACCATATGGTTGTCAAAATTGTTAAGTTCATAATTGTGAAGTACCGAGTAACCTAGATCGGCCTTTTGTCCAATAGTGTCACCACTATATATATGTTACCTAAATGATGTTTGCCAAGTTGTTAAATTTTCATGGAAACTATTAATATCCTACACAGTTCATTCAATTTAAGCATGTGCCCAGTAGAGTAGAGGATGTCCATGTTTTCGACGTGATGATCAGCACCGATGTTTAGAACGCATTTGCATATTAGTTGTCCATATTGCAAATTCAGAATATATACAAATAGGCCAACTCATACAGTGACATATTTGACATGCATGAACAAATCAATCGAGCATATGTATATATGCTCAAATTATTCGTCCAGTGCCTAGTTCGATGAGTAATTTACAAACTATTAGCTCGCTTGGGCAGCCTCGACATTGGGGATCACTGGTATTGCCTCGGGCGTAGCGCTCACCAGGGCTACCGCGACCGCCGGGTCTGCCCCAATGAAGTTCAGTGAGACGGCGATGGCTCTTGCCAGGACTGCCATCACAGCCCCCAGGCATGCCCCGGCGAAGTCCGGTGTTGCGCCCTCCTACATTTGGACATAAGCCTGCGCCTCGTGCGGCAACAACCACTGCCGCAGTTGTCCTTGCGTCATCGCGGTTCCTGCTCCGCCGCCCGCACCATCCGCAATACTCTTCACCGAGCCAGCAGTATCACCCACTGGCGATCCCTGTCCGCTTCCAGGACAACCCTGGCTAACCCGGCGGCATGCTCGTAACGCGTTCCATGCTTCCTCTGGCCGTCGTCGGAAGAGGCGGCGGCATGGCCGTCGACCGCCAAGCCGACCATCGCGCCACCAGTCTCCATTCCACCATCGCCCAAATCCATTATGTCGTCGGCTATTGGGGGTATGCTGGTATTTGTGGGTAACTAGCTCGCAAGGGGATCAATAGTTAGTCGACGCTGCCAGCCATTATTTTGGATTTTATATATAGCAGTTGGCTAGAGGGTTGAGGGTTTTACATTTTATCCGTGCGGCTGCGCGGGAAGACTAAGTGGAGCACACAATTCCCCGCACACAATTGTATGTTGTGTCATGTGCTATTACACATGTGTTAACATAAGGACACATATCTGTAACTTACAAATCATCACGCACTAGTACTCACACCATGCATCGTGTGCAATGCTACTAGCCATCGCAAACAACTCGCTTGCATTTTTCAAAAAAAATTCTACACACATAATCACACACGAAATAACTATAGCAACTGTCTCCAAGGGTTAGGGACACCATAAATATCTTATGTTCGCTCTGTATCGTCTCTTTACTCTCGTAGCCCCCAAATCTGGCCTTCTTCTCCCCACTGTCCTCGCCTCCACAAAATCCTCCATATAACGCATGTCCTCAGAAACTCAAACCACCCTCTCCATCGCAGAAGGCGGGGGAGATGCAGCTCAGAAGCGCGCAGGAGCCTGCGACGGCGGTACACGCCAATGAGGGTGCGACGGCCTTGGTGGCAAGCGCGGAAGAGTTGGCGGCTGCAGCAGATCGGTTTGGGGCGAGCGCGGTTTCGTACGCAGAACGAGCGGTTGAGGCCGCGGCCTGGGTGGCACGCGATGATGAGTCCGACATTGCCTTGGAGTTGGCGACACAAGTGGATTTCGTTGTGGTATGGGCGACAACCTCCTTAGGGTCTGCTAGAGCTCTAGTAGCACACGCAGCAAATGCCTTTGCTGTTTACGACCGCATAGAACATGTCCGTCAAGGCCGCGTCGTATGCGCGTGTTTGCCTGTGGACGGGATTTTCCCTGAGCCCGGACCTACTCTCATGGAGTAGGAGCAGACGAATGGCAGGCCTATGAAATGTTCAAGTACATGGTCGTCGCCGACCCGAATCTCGACACTTCCTTCCGAGAGATGATTTTGCTTCAATGCGGAGAATATTTCAACATCGCCGCACCAACAGGCTAGCTCCGTAACAATGCCGACCAGTAGTTGTTTATATTTTGCTGTTTTCTGAACCTTGTGATCCGCTATTATGTTGTTTGGTTGATTATTTATGAGTACGAACAGTAATTTGTGCAATCATTTTCTGAATCATGTGCTTATTAGCATGAATTATATGTGTTATTGCCGGTCTGTGCTACTACACAACTCTGATTTCTAACCTGTTTACTGGGTATCACACACATCTTATTAATACCGAATCATTTGTGATTTTTTATCAACACAAACAATTCACCTGAGTGACCTGTTTGCCTGGTATCATACATATATTATCACTTGTAAACGTTTGTGTTATTTTTTACCATTAGTTCATCTGAGCTGCCTGTTTGCCGCGTATCACACGCATCTTGTTAAGTTGAACTGTTTTTGTTCTCCTGACTCTCCGTAAACAGTTCATTCGAGTGAATTGTATGCCGTATGTCGCAAACACCTTGATCTGTCCGACCGTTTCTGTTGTGTTGGCTAATGACAAACTGTTCATCCGGTTGAACTGTATGCCGTATATCGCACACACCTTCATATTGCTGACTGTTTCTGTTGTTATGCTCCTCGCAAACACTTAATTCGAATGAACTGTATGCCACGTATCACACACACAACTGTAATCTGAATCTTACAACATTGTTTGCGATTAATGCATCGCAAACAGTTTCGTCAGAGGGACTCTGATTGTAGTGTCGTGCTAGCAGCATACTGTAGTAGTGAGGCGTTGCTAGAGAGGGCTCGCCGACCATGTGAGGAGTGGTGTGTGGAGGGTTTAGGCCTGGATTGCCTTGGGGGAAGAAAGAGTAAGTAGATGAACAGTGGACGTGGGAAGAAAAGGGTTGGAGGAGGAAGTAGATGATTTGGCCGCTCAATCCTAATCCAACGGCTGCGAGCAAAAGTGACTTATGCCAAGAAAAAAGATCAGATGCCTGACGTGTAGGCGCTCCCATATTTTGAACACGTCTACGTCCTGCAACGATCTACAATCCTCTGCCACCTATATTCATCTATATATAACAGCCGAAATGGAGTCACGAGCAAAGTAAGCAGCACTGCACTACCTTAGAGAATACTCAGAGGCATTGAGAGGATGGCGGTGGAAATACATCTCCCATGCTGCTTCGCTCTCAAGTCGAAGCGCCATGAGAGCTACCTTCGTTATGTGCACGAGGAAGGAGACGAGGCGACCTACGGGCAGCTGCAGCTCAACGGCGAGGACGCCGTCAACCCCTTCACCAGGTTCGATTCCGAGCCGTCGCTGCTGCACGAAGGTATGGTTCACGTTCGATGCCGCTACAACCGCAAGTACTGGGTGCCTCGTCAGCGTGCCGGCGGCTGGTGGATCGCCGCCGACGCCCATGAGCCGGAAGAAGACCTCGACAGCGCCAACTGCACCCTCATCCAACCCATCATCAGTGTCACAGACTCCAAGGCCAACGACGACGACGCTACTACTGGAGCCGCCATGACCGTCAGGTTTCACAATTCATTATACTTATGATGAATATAGATACTAGTAGCTTACTGGGTTATTTATAGCTAGCATAAGAAATTAATTATACTTGTTCCTCTTGGTCTTGTGGTGAGCTATCTCGATTCGTCACGCATTGGGTTGTGTGCAGGTTCCTCCACGCTGGCCATGGCAAAGACATGCGCATGACCTTCTCCATCGACCGCGGCACCGCTGCCTGCATGCGCATCCTTGGGAGCGATGCCAAGGAAGAAGAAGAAGAAGATGGCGGTGACGACTTCACCGTCCTCAACCTCTCCAGCAGCCCCAGGAGGCTACCAAGGTTGGTGGTGTTCAAGGGCGACAACAACCTCTACTTGAGCGGGGCGACCATCAGTGGCCGCAACTACCTCCAGTTCTCGGCACGCGACCCCGGCGACCCCACGGTGGCGCACGAGATAACCTACCCCGGCAGCAACAACAGAATGCACGTGCGCAACATCCACCACAACATGATGTGGGGGTTTAGCAGCGCCGATTCAGAGTGGGTCTTGGCCAACATCACCCCTACTCAGGCGGGGGGGCTCAACTCCTTGTTCCTGGCCCTGGATGTCAAGGACTACTTCGCCCTCAGCAGCTCCTCCGCGTCGAAGCGCTACTTCAGCAGGAGGACGATTGGTAGCATCACCAACTGCCTCCACGGCGGCGCCACCAGCGGGGGCATCACCGCCGACGCGCGGATCAGGGTGGAGGAGCCCGTCCTCGACCGCGAGATCTACAACGTCGAGTACAGGCTGAACAATGTCAGGATCTACGAAACCAGCGTCATCACCATGGCCACCACGGCCGCCGTCAATGACACCTCCAAGGAGAACATCAAGACGCTCACTCTCGCCTACGAGGAGTCCGAGTTGAGCACCTGGGACGCCACCCTCGAGCTCAAGCTAGGGTACAAGTCCAGGCTCCGAGCCGGGTTCCCAAAGCTCGGCCTCGGTGCCACCGTCAACATCTCCGCCGAGTTCTTCGGGGCCTACAACTGGGCCGAGACCATGGAGAAGAAGGTGAGCCATGAGGTCGAGTACGAGGTCACCGTGCCGCCCAAGACCAAGGTAACCGTCAGCCTCATCGCCACCAGGAGCGCCATCGACGTCCCCTTCGACTACCAGCAGAGAGACGTCATGTCCACCGACGGAAAACCTCGGGTTGTTAGCAGGACGGATGGCCTCTACACTGGCGTCAACAGCTACAACTTCAAGTTCCAAACCACGGAGGAGAAGCTCAAGCCAAGGCTTTTGGCCACCACCCCACCTTGAGTTCTGTATACGTACATGTATGGGACGTAATAAATAAAATCCATAAAACGAGTGCCGCGTCCCAATGTGTTTCCAAAGTTTTCCAGTGAGTTGTACTAATAAAAAAATAATCCCAATGTTTTCTCCGCCTTTGAATTTTCTCATAAAAAGATTTCTCAAATTGAGGGCACGCTTTTTTGGCCGAAACGAGCGCATGCATGTGCTAATTTCTTGCCTGATAGTGCATGTGGCTGTGGCATTAAATGCATTTACACTGCTTCCTTCAGTTTGTTAAAAACATATCCATGTACATTCATTTCGGGTTTTCAAAATTAAAAAAATAATAATATCTTTCAAACCGTGCGTCAAAATTCAGATCTGTTTTCACCCTTGTAATCCTCGCAACGAGATCTTTGAAACTACATCCCGCATGGGCGTGTTTCGATGAATTTTTTTCAATGCCAACTTTAGTTCTATATGGTGCAACTCTATTACTGCATGGTGCAAATTTAGTATTGCATCAAATATCACCGAACAATATCAAGGTAATCGAAGCTTTAAAAAATTCATTCACATCAAATGGCTTTGTTTTCCGTCTAGAAATCAATTACACAATTATTGAGAAAACATATAATCACATAAACATGTTTAAAGTAAATATTGGATACGTTATTATCCATAAAACCCACAACAACACATGAAAATGTACAAATTCTGAATACACGTCAAGAACATGTGACACTTGTCGAAGATAATAAACCATACTACCGTGTGGCTCCAGGCTTTGCTCTACTTTTGGCATTGCCACTGGGGTCTCCTTCTCCGTATCGCCCTTTCCTGCACATATTGGCATCCCATTCATTGCTCGAAAGTCAGAATTGATGCAACTGATTGTCAATGGAATGCAGCAACAGATTAGTAAACGAATTGAAGCTCACCTGGCATAAGTGGCCCGATTAGTAAACGAAATGCAGCAACAGATAATGAATTGTTTCTTCCAAACCTGAGTGCTGGAACAACCAAACCAGGTCGTAGAGTGTCAGCTTGGATGAAAATTACTAACAATAGATTAATCAATTTTTTCAGGGATAACATATAAAGCATTTCGATCGTGCAAGGAAGTAGTTTTGCACCAAGAAAGAAAGTGATGCATCTGACCATGAAGCAATGTCTATCTGTCACACATGATACTCAAGTTGCTTTCCAATTTTGACACGCACTTTCTATCTTGATTGTTAGGAAGATTTATGGTGCTAGCAGCTTCATTATATTATATCAGGATGACTGGTGTACGGAACACTATATAGATTAGCCTTTTATAATTATAACCATAAATTACTTAAACATCATGGTAATTACTTAAACAACCTGAAAAAATGTATCCGTTGGGAAGCCCCACGCTCCCCTCGGCCCCGTCCTCGGGCGCGGCCGCCTCGCCGGCGCCCCGTGCGCCACTGGCCGCCCCGTTGCCTCCCCCTCCATTCAGGCCGGTCCGCCTCGCTCCTGGGGCCCCATGGTTCTTCTCCGAGGAGCAGCGGCTGCGTCTGCGGTCTTCTGCGCTGGTTTCGGCTCCGGATCTGAGCCAGCCCCCATGGCCTGCGTCTGCTGCCTCCGCATCGGATCCGGCCGTTGCGGCCATGCCTGTGTCTCCCTCCGCTTCGCGGCTGTCGCGTCTGTCCGGGGATCCGGGCGTAATGGTGCCCGATTCGCTGCCTCCCTCCCCGGGCCTTGATGGCGCTCTGGCCCCCTCTGCCTGCATTCAAGGCGCCGAGCGCAATCAAGGTGAGGTGTCTTCGCGTCCACCGACAGCTATGGCGACCGGCGCCTTCAATGCGGCCTCTCGCCTCCGCTCAGCCATTATCATCCCGCCCGGCTCTGACCAGGCCGTCTTCGTGCCTCCAGGCTGCCCACGCACGCCGGACGACGTCCCATCCTCGCCTCGGGAGGAGGCCGGATGGACTGCTGCGCGCCGCCCTCGACGGGACGCGCCTTCAAGCCGGCCTGCTGCTGCATCCCCTGCCCATCCCGCGGCTCTCCACCTCGTGCAGCAGCGTCGGGCGAGCCAGCTCCGCTTCAAAAGGCGCACGGAGGGCCTCTGCTCTCGTTGCCTTGCTCCGCAGCACCACCGCTCCGTCGCTTGCAGAGATCCAATCCGCTGCCTGTCCTGCAAGCTCTCCGGTCATACCGAGCGCAAGTGCCTGCTGCGCACCAAGCCAAGGCCTCCCCCTCCCAGGCTCCACCCTTCCACGGCTGCTCGCCCTCGTTCATCGCCAACTGCGCCGGGCGCGAGTTCCTGGGCCGCCATCGTTGCTGCTCCTCCCGCGTCGGCCCTTCCTCCACCACGCCAGCCCGCGATGGCCCGCGCCTCTGCTGGTATTGGGGCGCCGGACGCTCGCCCGGAGGAGGACTCCTGCATCATCCCGTCCTCCTTCGACATGGATCGTGACATGCTCGATTGGGAGCAGACTGCCGCCATCGCCTGGTCAGTCAACTCGCCACGGCGCCTTGAGGCGCTTGACGTCGACCGAGCCATCCGGAAGCAGTTCCGTTTGAGCCACGCGGATGTGTCCGTCACTCCGTACCACCCCGTTGAGTTCCTCGTCAAGTTCAATCACAAGGCGCACTGTGACGAGGCCCTCGCTGCGGGGCGGGTGCGCGCCGGCGGTGGCATCGTCCACATCCGCCCCTGGCGGCCGCTGGAGCGAGCGCTTGGCGCGGCTCTCAACTACAGAGTGCGCCTCTGCCTGGAGAACGTGCCGGACTACGCCTGGACCCCGTTCGTCGCCGAACGCATCATCGGCCGGCGTTGCTCCCTCGACCGTCTTGAAGACCACTCCGCGCTCAGGACAAACTCGGAGACGCTCGACCTTTGGGCGTGGACGGCGGACCCAAACCTGATCCCGAAGATCATTTGGCTCACCTTCACCACAAGGCCGTCCGGCGGTCTGCAGGTGTTCGCCAACGAAGCCAGGCCGTCCGGTTGCAAGAGAGGCTTCACCATCCGCGTGCTGGTCCATTTGGATGCGGTGGAAGACCATGCAAACGCCCCGCTGGACTGCTACGTCACCGACAGCCGTGCCGCCCCGTTCAGCCCGCCTCGGTCGGACCTGGTGTGGAACCGAGGTTCTGTCGACGGCATTCCCCCTCCGCTCGGGGCGATGCTGACCACGCCTGCTCCCACCATCCCCTCACGGGCCGCTGCGCCTCGCCGCCGTGGCCAGGGGACCGACGACCACCCACGCTAGCTGCACCGGCGCCGCGACGACGGCGACGACTTCGACGATGACTGCCATGGGGGCGGCGGAAGAGATGGGCGCGGGCGCGATGGCCATGCTAGGGAGAGTGCACCCGTTCCCCCCGTCGCCGGGACGGGGCGGACGGACGACACGGACGACGCCGGGCGGGGTCTCCTGCCGCTGCGGCGCCGGTCTCTTTGGCGCCGGGGTTGGGCTCGGGTGCCTTCTGTCAGCTTCGCCCGGCGGCCTCCGACGGCGGGCTGCAGTTTGGAGGGCAAGCTCGGGCGCTCCGGGACGAGATGGCTTTGGCGCTCGAGGCGGCACTCGCTCCGCTGCGCTCTGAGTTCTCTGCCATGCGTCGTACACTTGTCGGGCTCGTCGACAAGGCGGAGGTGCTCTTCTCCAAGTTGAGCTCGTCGGCACGCGCCGTCAGCCTACCCCCGCAGGCGGTGCATGGAGGCGTTCAGGCAGACAGGGATGCGGTTCTCCCCCTCATTGTCGGCCTGGCGGGGCTGGCGCTCGACTCGGCTCGGCTTGGCTCGGGCGAGGCCACGAATGAAGCCTGGTCCGTCCCGGCCACGGACACGCCTCAGCATGCCCATCCCATCACCGGGCTGGTTCCCACGACCGCCGCGCTTCCTACTGCTTTTGTTGCGCCGCTGTCGTCCCCTACGGTGGACTCCCTGAGCTCGACCGCCTCGCCTCTGCCTGTGCCTGCTGCTGGCCTGGAGGTGCATGGACCTGTTCTGCTACCTGATGCTGGCCTGGAGCCCGCGGCTGCTGTCGTGCTACCTGAAGATGGCCTGGAGCCCGTGCATGGAGTTGGCCTAGGGCCCGTGCATGTAAACGTGTTTGTTGATGGCCTGGAGCCCGTGCATGGAGGTGGCCTAGGGCCCGTGCATGTAAGTGTGTTGCCATGTGCGGACTTGGCGCATGAAAGCGTGCTGCCACCTGATGACTTGGCGGTTGGGTTGCTCCCTGTTGGGCCTGTGGTGGCTCACCCGGTTACCTTCAATGGGTCGTCTGCTGCTGTTGTTCTGCTGCCCGGCGACGCCCACTCTGAGTTGCTCGCCGACGACCCCGCTGCGCTGGCCGTCGTGGCGGCGCCTGAAGACGGACCGCTTCCTCCAGCTACTCTGGACACGTTCTTCGACTACGTCGCCAACTGCGCCGACGCTCCGCTGCTGCCCACTCCAGCTCCACGCAAGGCCAAGGCTGCTGTAGCGGTTACTCGTCGCAGCGCCCGCCTTGACAAGAAGAAGGCTCTGCTCCCGCCGGGCGCCGGCTCGGACGTGGTCCAAGAGATCATTGCTAGGGTCTGCGGTGTCCTTGATCCATCCGTCGGCTACGACGACAAGGCCAAGCAAGCGTACCTAGACATGTTCGCCACTCCGCTAGCCGCTCCCGTGGTCCAGGCGATTGCGGGGCTTGTTTCACATGCCAAGAACCTCACACAAAAGAAGCTGAAGAAGGGCAAGAAAGCAACCGTGGAGGCTCAAGTTGCTGATGTGTAGGTGTCCTAGTAGTTCTAGTGGCCCTTGCGTCCGACGCTCGGCCTGGGAGGTCTTCCGTCCCAAGATGTATCGCCTTCTGCTTTCTGCTTTCCGTTTTAGTCTCCAGATGCTGCGCATCGCCGCGGCTCGAGGTCGCCTATCGTCTCACCCTCGGGGTGCTTCATGTTCGTCTGCTATCTTCTACAACATGTGTGTTTGCGTCAACCGTCCATCTACCGGCTACTCGGCTTTCAGAAGCTGCTCCTGCCGTGATCACTCAAAGTTTCCTTAATGGCACAACCTAACGTCAACATCATCTGTTGGAACGTTCGAGGCCTGAACTCGCGTGCCCGCCGGGATGCCGTTCGGGACATCGTCCGGGACTCCCATGCATCCATTGTATGCCTCCAAGAGACAAAACTCCAGGCCGTTGATGACGCCACCATCCGCGAGATGCTTGGCCCGTGTTTCGTCGCAAACTTCTATATCCTCCCGGCCGACGGCACCCGTGGGGGCTTGATTCTGGCCGCGTCGGATCGCTTCTTCACCCTATCCGACTTTCATGCAACTCCGGGCTCCGTCTCTGCCACCGTCACCATGCTCAACGAGCGCGCTTCGTGGACAATCACGGGCGTCTATGGCCCGCAGGGCGAGCAAGACAAGTTGGCCTTCATTGAGGAGCTGAGGACTCTCAAGACCATGGCCAAAAGCGGGTGGCTCCTTCTGGGGGATTTCAACCTCATCACTAAAGCGGCGGATAAGAGCAACACCAACATCAACCGCCGCCTGGTGGGCAAGTTCCGTGGGGCTCTTGATTTCTTGCAGCTAAAGGAGCTTCACCTAGGCGGGCGCCGTTTCACCTGGTCAAATGCGCAGGCCAACCCGGTCCTTACCAAGATTGACCACGTGTTCCACTCTGACGATTGGGACATGCTCTTTCCCAATGCGCACCTTCAGGCTATCACCACAGCTTGCTCGGATCATGCTCCATTATATCTTCAGGGGTGCGTCGATGACTCAAGAAAGCCTTCCTTTAAATTCAAGGAATTCTGGCTTCGTCTCCCGGGCTTCAAGGACACCGTTGCCTTGGCATGGAACAAACCCGTTCAGGCCCGGGATGCCATCTGCAAGATTCATATCAAGCTCTGTCGGACCGCTAAGGCCCTGCGCAAGTGGCAAAAGGAAAAGGTCGGGATGCTTGGCTCCCAGATCGCAGTTGCCAAGGAGATCATCTGGCGCCTGGATGTTGCTGAGGAGGGAAGACCGCTCTCGGACTCGGAGAGGGAATTGCGTAAACAACTTAAGGCCTCGTACCTGGGGCTCCTCGCCATTCAGAAAATCAAGCTGAGACAGCGTTCTCGGCTCAACTGGTTCGGACTGGGGGATGCCACCACAAAGCTTTTCCATGCTCGAGCGAACGGACGAAGGCGTAAGAACTTCATCCACACAATCACCACCACCTCGGGGCTGGCAAGTACTAGACAGGACAAGGAACGAGCCCTTCTGGACCACTTCCAGGCTAACATCGGCACGCCCGCCCTGCGCACCAAGTCCATTGTCTGGGAGAACATTGGGATGCAGCGCCATGACCTATCGGCTCTGCTCGCTCCATTCGACGAGGCGGAGATTAAGGAGGCGGTATTCTCCTTACCTTCGGTCAAGGCCCCGGGCCCTGATGGTTTCATCGGCGCCTTCTTCAAATCATGCTGGGAGATCATCAAAGTGGATGTCGTGGCTGTGGTGATGCAGCTCGCGAACCTGAGAGGCGACTGTGCTGGCCTGATCAATTCTGCCAACATTATTCTGTTGGGGAACGTAGTAATTTCAAAAAAATTTCCTACGATCACGCAAGACCATGGTGATGGCATAGCAACGAGAGGGGAGAGTGTCCGTCCACGTACCCTCGTAGACCGAAAGCGGAAGCATTATAACAACGCGGTTGATATAGTCGTACGTCTTCACGATCCGACCGATCCAAGCACCGAACGTACGGCACCTCCGAGTTCTGCACACGTTCAGCTCGATGACGATCCCCGGACTCCGATCCAGCAAAGTGTCGGGGATGAGTTCCGTTAGCACGACGGCGTGGTGACGATGTTGATGCTCCACCGACGCAGGGCTTCGCCTAAGCCCCGTGACGATATGACTTCTCCGGCGCAGGGCTTCTCCTAAGCTCCGCGACGATATGACCGAAGTGGAATATAGTGGAAGGGGGCACCGCACATGGCTAAGGAAAGATCCGTAGATCAACTTGTGTGTCATGGGGTGCCCCCCTGCCCCCGTATATAAAGGAGGGAGGGAGGAGGAGGCCGGCCCTAGAGAGGCGCGCCTGGAGGAGTCCTACTCCCACCGGGAGTAGGACTCCCCCCCCCTCTCCTAGTTGGACTAGGACTTTGGGGAAGGGGGAAGAGAGAAGGGGTGCGGCCCCTCCCCCTAGTCCAATTCGGACTAGGCCATGGGGGGGCGCGCGGCCTGCCCTAGGCAGCCCCTCTCTCTTTCCCGCAGGGCCCAATAAGGCCCAATACTTCTCCCCGGCGAATTCCCGTAACTCTCCGGTACTCCGAAAAATACCCGAATCATTCGGAACCTTTCCGAACTCCGAATATAGTCGTCCAATATATCGATCTTTACGTCTC
>LR880971.1:10753953-10772948 GCA_904067115.1 Aegilops sharonensis | reverse complement strand
GTTAAAATACCATATCATGTTTCAGGTAGCTGGTGCCTTGTGTTGTTCCAGGAATGCCTGCCAAAGCGTCCTCGTAGCACTCCTCTATCCTACCATCTCTTTCGAGCTTAGCGACGTCGGCCACCCTCTCAATGTAAACTAGTTGGCCGTCCCTTGTGTCAATTGGGTCATCATGACGCATGAGCTGGATCGCAGCATCAACCACCTACAACAATAATCAAGTTAATTGTATTGTACAAAAATGAAACTTCATAAACTAATTTGTGAAATATCTTACTTCGTCACCCAACCATACCGCTTCTTCAGGTCCATCTTTTTGGGTGAGGCATTGCAAATGCTTCGATAGCACGACAATGTCATCAACTAAGACCATTTGTTTTTCTTGATTTGTACTGTTCATCAGTGACGCCACGAAATCCTGTCGAACCACATCTAGTTGTTCCCTCAGGGTTTCATTAACTTCTGACCTCTTTTTTAAGTTGCTAGAGCCGATTTTCCTCTTTTTATTGTTCGTGTCCTCATAACCATTTGCAGACTCTGTTGGAGTCTTGTTTTTCCTTTTTTTCTCTCAGTATCGTACGAAGCATACTCGTCATTCTTAAATAATTGCAATACCACATTTTTCTTTTCGCCCCCATGATTTGGTGGCGTCGATTCAGCCACACTTACTTCTTGCTGCTTTCGTAAGGGTTCATCATGGATGTGTTCATCTACGAAGGCACAGGGCTCTTCGGGCTGTCGCGATCCCGTAGCCTTCACAGAGTGCTGCTTACTCCATATGTTGAACGGAATCTATCATACAAAATAAACCGCATGTTAGCCTTTAGCAGATTCTTGCACAATTATAGGTAAAATGTGCATCACCTGGAATTCTTCAAGGCTTGTGGTGGCTTTGGAATGCATTTGCTTATCCAAACTAGGAGCACCCTGGATATCATCCACCTCTTTCAAAAGCTTATGAATACCACTGAGATTCTGTTTGATTTTTCTTTCAGCTCTTTCTAATGCTTCATCATGTACGTGCAAGATCACATGTTATTTCTGAAACGACAATGATTGTTTCATAATTAAGTTAACATGCGTACGTCAAACTCTTCATCAAGGTTCTTCATTGGGGGATCCATGTCATCATTATTTATTCCCTGCTTACAATGGTGCTTAGCAGCGACCTCCGTGACATCATTTTGTTTCCCCTGGTCAGAAGCCTGCTCAGCATTCTCAACAGAGGCCTCCATTGGGTGTGAAGGTGCCCCGAGGTCAGAAAGATGTATGTCCTCCAGTCCTGGAAGTATTCCGTCGTGTTTTGTCTTTAAAAAATACATGTTAGTCTCAGGTGTTTTCATAGTAAACTAGTTTAGAAAAAACCTTGTACACGTAAATTTCCAATTATATATACTAACTTCATAATTCTAGGCTTACGTTCAATTCTTTGATGAGGTCCTCTGTGAGCTTGCCATTTGTATGGGTACGCCTAAGGCACTCATTTATTTTCTTTTCAAGGGTGCACATCCTATCAACTTGTTGTGCACCAGCCTCCCGCACGAGGGAGGCAACTTCTTGCAAATCAGTCAAAACACGTCCAACGAGTACCTTCATCAGAGACTTTGAAACAGTTAGAATCATATAACTTCATACTAGTTGCAATGTTACAATATATATTGGGTGCCTGATGTAACTCTTTTACCTGAGCGCCAGTCTTCGGTTTGGCCAACGTACCATCTCATGCTGGAATGAAAGGCCTCATCAGGTCCTCAACATACTGCAGTTTAGTGTCAATAGAATGATTTAGAAAATATACATGTTACATAATCCAGGCAATGTGCTGACATTTTACCTCTCCAACTCCCAGATAATTATTCTGGATTATATTGTCAACCTTTTTTTCCTTCTCCTCGCTCCAGTTCTGGATCAGCGGCCTTAACCTTGATTCATATGAGATGCTAGAGTCGAATTGGAGCACTCTGAACTTCTCGTAGTACCATGTCTGCATGACAAGAAAAGCAGTTTACAAATATTCTCATACATCATGTAATGTATGTTAGGACATGTGATAATTGTACTACTACGAGTTACCTGCAGCAGTGCTAGATTCCCCTCCAGAATTGCCTCGCCATTTACAAAATTCTTCACGCTATCCATAAGATAGTCAAGCGTTAGCTGTCCAAGATTTGTGCCCTTTATCGTCTCAACGTTTCTAAAAATCCCAATATATTTGTTATCCACATACTCCTCTTTTGTTCGGCATACATATTTGCCTATGGTGTACAAGAAAAATGGCCTGACAAAATTTGGTGTGCTGTCGCCTTTCATCTTGGCTAGCAATCCTTTGAAAGTTATTTTGGTGTCATTACGGTCTTTCAGTTTCTTCCACAACTCCATATTATCATCAAGATTTGAAGGGACATGCTTCTTCCCGTGGCAGGGCATGCCTGTTATATGCGCTACATCTTCTAGTGTGATCCTACATGGTCTCCCGTTGATGATAAAGGCATCCTGCTCTGCATCATATGAATTAGCGATGGCCATGCACAATACACGTCTTATTTTGATGCTAGGTGTCTTGAGAAGTCCACCCAGTCCTATCAACTGGATGTACATCCTTTGCTGCGTGTTTAATCCCTTTATGAACTCCTCATATGGCGGCAAAGAAGCATCCTGGGTTCAATGGATGTGCAACTGTGATTATATTCAGCATGGTATACAATTTAAACACTCATACAGACGAATACAACTTATATATACCAACATAAAAATTGTGCTCTACGCTACTTCATGAGGTAATTTGTTTACAAGCAAGCTGAGTTCCATGAATGTGAAAATACTAGCATTAGATTCAGCTTGGTTACGTTTGAACGGTCATATAAGGTAATCTCCATTGCAAGGCGCTGATCTGAAATAAAATCAAGATTCGAAAATAAAAAACTATCCAACCGTGGTCTCCTCAACTCTAGGCGCTAATCATGGTCAGTAGTATGGAATTAAAACATGGGCCATCGATGCCTTCCATAACTCGTGCGGAAGGAAAAAAGAAGGCAAGCGCCTGCTGCCCTAATTGGCATCGACAAGACCAGAACCTAAGATTTAGCCTGGAATTAATCAATGAACTGCCAATCTGGTAGGAAACAAATCCTAGCGCCCTGCCATAACGCCCCCCGACTTAATTTCTTTAAAAACATGCTGAGTTACATGAATATGCAAACAACGAGTGGGGTTGCAGCAAGAGATCATGGGATTAAGATCGTGGCACGAAAAATAGCAGCGGCTGCATCAGGAGATCATGGGGAGTTACCTGAGGATTCATGTTTGGCTCCATCGTTCGGTCTTGCTGGATTCATGGGTTGCTCCGTCCTTCGGTCTTGCTGCTTTGGGCGGTGCAGAAGGACGAACTATGATCTATGAGGTTTCAAAGGATCCCTATTTATAGGGATCGTAACAACCCGGACATATATCCATGTATAGATTTCTTCGGTTGGAGGAAATCAAGGGAGGGCACCCACCACGTAACAACACTTAGGTCTCCTGAGAATCACGATCGTCAAAAAGATATAGTTCCCGTTTCTTTGAAAAACAGCCAAAAGAACTGGGACCGCTATTTTTTTTTGAGGGCAAGCATTTAGCTTTATTTTTTTGAGGGCTAGCATCCGCGGCATGATCAACGCGTCCAGCCCGCGCAACCACCACCTCTCCTGTGTGATCCCGCGCAACCACGCCCCATCCCCCTTGCATGCCATCTTCAATGAATGCCCCGTCCACATTGAATTTAGTCATATCCTCTGGAGGATGGGACCAGCGAGGCGCGCTTGCTAGCAGGGAGGTTGTTTTGCAGAAACACCCCTGGTACTCTCCGGCCGTGCATGCAACCCTAGCAGCGAATTGCGTGTGATCCATCGGCTCGGCTTGTCTCCCTCTCGGACTTTGTTGCGCTGAGCCCACCATTGCCACCACATGATGATAACCAACATCCGGTCCTAAAGTCAACTAGGATTAACTGTTCACACGTGAAGTATTTTCTTTTTTCTTGTGAAGCTATTTTATTGCCCATCCGTGCTCATACCTTTTCTCCTCGTATATGTGAGACCAAATTTTGTTGATAATACTGAATCATTTCTGGTGCTGCTCAAGATGGCACGACACCATGGTTTTCGCTTCGGTGAGATTCAGCACTCACTGCAATATTTGCCTTTTGGCCAAAATATTTCAGAACTCGCTGAAATTTTTCAGGAACTTCTAACTAGCGATGTTAAAAAAATTATGAAACTTCTAACTAGCGATGTAATTGTTCTGAATCTTGTCCAGACTCCGACGAAACTTAAATATAAATTTAAGAATTCCGTTAACCTTCCTAAGCTTCAAATTCTTGTCAAAAGCAAATATATGTTTCAGCGTCTCCCATGGAGACCAAATTTATTTCAAGAATAGTATTTGGAACCAGTACTGTGAAGTATTACAACTTGATTAATCCGCACTGGACTAAGAACATGGCTAGGAAACCTTCTTCGGGACTAAAACCAAACCACACCCTACTCTACCGCTTCATAACCAAATGTACACTCCATATCTAAGAATGGACCATTGCTGGACTAAATGCTTGCATCTTCATGATCTACAATCTCAGCTGCATCCGATAGGCTAGCATTGTACATTTTCAGCCTTTTCATGGACTTCAATTTGTTGTAGGGCGAATGAAGAAGGACAACAGGCAGCTCTCTTCTATAATTGTCGATGTATGCCTGCATGGGAAGATATGTTAGTCTCGTTCCATATGTTTACAAAATTGAGAGAATTTTAGGACTCTACGTACTTGGTCATAATGCAGTCTAAGATCTTCTCCCGTAAAGAATTCGATGTTCTTCAACATGTAGAGTGCACAAGAAGAACTACAACATTTAATTCTGTTAGCAGCATTTCACGTATTAACAATGAAAATCATAATTAGAAGCTAATACTGTTGACTGATTTGTCATCTTGTCTTGGCACAGGCACATGCTTTACTATCCATTGGGTCACGTTAATGTCTTGCCATGCATGGCTTTGTGGTCCATTGATTCGGAGCAATGCTCTCAGATGTGCTTCCACCCCACGTATCTGCCAAAGTCCATGGTATGAGAAGTTGCTCACGGTTCATGGCTAGGTATGATGCTAAATCATGTGTTATATTGAAAGACGTTTAAAATCTCACCACGTGAACCACTTGTGTGCGTTCTAGGTAGCCTAAAAGTGAATCAAGAATCTGAATCTCCCTTCTTCTGGGGTTTACGACCACAAGGAACCAGTGGGTGTTCGCCATGTTCGTAGGCAGAAAAACCTGGACAGCAAAGATGATTATATCAACATGCATAATAATTAGAAGAAAAAAGTGTTTATGTCATGGTGAGATGGTACGAGATCATGTCTGAGGTAGTTGTCTCCTTTTGTTGTTCCATGACTACCCGCCAAAGCGGCCTCGTGGCAGTTCTCTACTGTACTATCTCTTTCGAGCATAGCGACACCGGCCACCCTCTCAATGTAAATCAGCTGCCCATCCCTTATGTCATTTGGATGATCATGACGCATGATCTGAATCACAACATCAACCAACTAAAACAAAATTCAAGTTAATTGTACTGTGCAAAAGAAAATTGATAAACTAATTTGGGCAAATATCTTACTTCGTCACCCAACCATTTGTCATCTTCGCCTACATCTGTCATGGTGAGGCATTGCAAATGCTTCTGTTGCAGAACAATGTCATCAATTACCACCAATTGTTTATCAAGATCCGAGGTGTTGATAATTTCGGCCACATAACTCTGTCGAAACTTGCCAAGGTTGGTCTGCAGCGTCGAAGCACCTGTGGCTGTATCTTTTAAATTGCTTGCACAATTTTTCCTCTTTGTATTCTTTGTGTCCTTGGAATCGTTGGTAGACTCTGATGGAGTCATGTTTTTCTTTCTCTTTTTATCACTATCGTACAGAAAAAAATCTTCATTGCACAATAATGAAGATGCCACTCTTTTCCGGCTGCTCGCATGAGTTGGTAGCATGGAATCAACCCCACTATCTTGTCGCTGCTTTGCTAAAGAATCATCATAGTTGTCCTCATCAACTCGGAAGACATTGGGCTCTTCCGGCTCCCTTATTCCCTTAGCCTTCGCAGACCGGTGGTTGCTTTTGGTACCTGCCTCTGCATCCACCTCAATACTGACATCTTCATCATCTTGATTTCTTCTTTCTTCAGTCTTCCGCACATTCTCATTGTGCCTCAAATTCAGAGGATCCTGTGATTCAAAATGAAGTACTTGGTAGCTTGCAATGTGCGTGAAATAAGAAAAACAAAACCAGTTAACTGTAAAATGTCCATCACCAGAAAAGCTTCAAGGCTTGTGGTGGCTTTGGATTGCTTTCGCGAATCCAAACTCGGAGCACCCTGCGATGCATCCACCTCTTTATAAAGCTGTGAAACATTCTTGAGACTCTCCATGCAAGCTGCAGCAACAACTCTGTCTTCTTCATCCTGAACATGGAAGATCATATATTAGCTACGAATCTGCGTTAACTTAAAACAAAATCAGTTAGATGTAAAATGTGCATCACCATGAAAGCTTCAAGGCTAATCTTGGCTTTTGAATGCTTTCGTGATTGCAAACTAGGAGCAGGCTGTAAATCTTCAGATACGTTCTTCTTGGGGGCATCCATGTAATCTTTTTGTATTCCCTTAGCAGAAATGCCTTTGGCAATGACCTTCGTGTCATCTTTTTGTTTTTGCTGGCGAGTAGTATTCTCTCCTGGGACCTCCATTGGGTCCGCAGGTACTCCCAGGTCAGATAGCTGTATGTCCTCGACTCCTGGGCGATCAGCATCAAATATTCCATAGCGGTGGTTCTTAAAAAAAGTGTTAGTGTGGAGAGTATCGACAATAAAATTATTTATAGAAACTCACAATGGTATACTTACATTGAATTCTGTGATGAGGTCGTCCGTGCGTCTGCCGTTCGCAAGGGTACGCCTAAGGCACTCGTCCATTTTTTTTCAAGGGTGCACATCCTATCAAATTGTTGTGCACTGGCCTCCCGCACAATGGAGACAACTTCTTTCAAATCAGCCAATACACGGCCCATGAGTGCCTTATCCTGCAAATTACAAGCAGTTAGGAGCATATGACTTCGATTGTACTTGCAAAGTTACAATATATATTTGTGCGTGATGTTCATAATTTACCTGGCTGTCATTCTTTGGTTTGACCGGCGTACCAACTGGTGGCGGATTGAAAGGCCGCAGCAGGTCATCGACATACTGCATGTTAGTGTCGTTAGTATCATTCAAAATATATGGTACATAATCCAGGCACACAGTACTAACACTTTACCTCTCCAACCCCTATATAATTTTTGTTGATTATGTTGTCAACCTTCTGTGCCTTCTCGTCACTCCAGTTTTGGATCAGCGGCCTTAACCTTGAGGCATACGAGATGGTAGAGTCCAATTGGTGCACCCTCCACTTCTCGTAGTACCACGTCTGCATTACAACAAAAACAGCTTAGACAATTTTCCGTAAAATTAAATGTATGGTATGTTAATAATGATTGTATTACCTGCAGCAGTGTTAGGTTGCCCTCCAGATTTGCTCCAGCATTTACAAATTTCCTGACGCTAGCCATAAGATGGTCAAGCGTAAGCTGTCCAAAATTGGTGCTCTTTATTGTCTCAACGTTTCTAACAATCCCAAGGTATCTGTTGTCCACATAATGCTGTGTTGTTGGGCATACATATTTGCCTATGGTGTACAAGACAAATGGCCTGACAAAATTAGGTGTGCTGTCGCCTTTCATCTTGGCTAGCAATCCTTTCAAAGTTACTTTTGTGTCGCTGGGGTCTTTCAGTTCCTTCCACAACTCCAAAGTATCGTTGTGATTTGAAGAGACGTGATTCTTCCCCTAGCAAGGCAGGCCTGTTATATGCTCCACATCTTTTAGTGTGATCCTACATGGTCTCCCATTAATTATAAAGGCATCCTGCTCTGTATCATATGAATAAGCGATGGCCTGGCACAGTAGACGTCTCATTCTCATGCCAGGAGTCTTGAGAAGTTCACCCAGTCCAATCAACTTGATGTACGTCAGTTGCTGTGTGTTTAAATCTTTTATGAACTTCTCGTATTGCAGCAAAGAAGCAACCAGAGTTCCCTGAATGTACAAATAGTGTGATTAGATTCTGTATGGTATTCATTTAAACACGCATAGAACCGACTAATTTATGCCAATATCAAAATTGTGATCTACAGTAATGCATGAAATCATAGAGCTTCTGGGCCATATAATCAACACCAGACATAGAAAAAAAAGCTATCTCTGTTGGCAAATTGACTGATAATAGTATTGATTTTTAGTAGAAAGAGCAGACTTTGGTCTGTACACTACTAAAGTTACAGGCGTCACGCTTACGAAAATAATTGTATACATGATCAGAAGATCAATAGTTTATAGATAATCTCGAAAAAGGAATGTAGCAGTTCCATTGCAAGCATTCAAGAGCACATACTTCTTAGTTCCGATCAGATTAAAAAAGATCAATTAGTAAAGACCATGCAAAATTAAGGGGAATCACCAACAGTTTCAATCACTGGAGATTAAGAACTCATTTCGAAAGCCTATGCCAAAAAATTAGCAATTCCCTAATTTTAAGGCATATAAACAGAGACGATAACCCTGATTTTATTGCACATCTAAGTCCTATGTCATTGATTTCATGCTAAGATCCGTGCAAGCCTTTTTTTTGTCATTTTTTCTTTTCTTTCTAGACACACCCATCTCCCTTCGGTAAAATAGGGAAAATTATGGGATTGCATGCAGACTTGGGAAGGAGGGAGTATGCAGAATACAAGGATCTCGATCGTTACCGGAGGATTCTCTCGATGGCAACCGGCTCCATTGCCGTTCGCTTTCATCTTTTGCTTCGCCAGCTTCTCGGACATGCCCTTCTCTTTCGTCGACTTCTCTGACATGCCCTTCTCATTCATCTCAGGATCCGCCGACGCAGGCTTCGAATATGATGGCTCCGTCGGTTTCACCGACCTGGGAGCTACTTTGGGCGGCGTGGGGTGGTAATTCGGTGTAGTCATGGAAGGCTGGGTATGGGAGGCGTGGGGTGGAGTATTTATAGGGGATTTGAGATCTCACGAAGAGGTAGTTTTAGATCACGTAATGTTTCTTTTGGGCGATGCTATTGCGTGCGAGATCGATTTCCGACTAGACTGGCTTTATTAGGTAACCACGTCCAAACAGGAATCCCTTTAAATTAGGAAGGAGAGAGATAACTGAAGAGATTTTACAGAGAATATCTTACCTGCCCACGTTGAAATCAGGGGGCATTGAGATTAGAGGGGAGATCTCTTTAGGCCCACCTGAAAATCAGGGGGTAGAAAGATTAGAATCGTAGGGGGAGAGAGATTGGGATCAGGCGTTGCCAGGCTCGCTCGTCAAAGAGCATTCCCGGTTGTTGTTTTTTAGCAAGTTTTTTTTTGAGAATTTTTTTATCAACTTAATCTCAACCGTGAAGCATTTGGGCTTCTTGTGCTTTCTTATACGGGCCTTTTACAGTGGGATGAGCCCATTTTAAATGAGAACATAAGAAAGAAAGCGAGGACTCCAATAGGCGGGAGGACTCCAACAGGCGGGACGAGCCCCATCCCAATTATTAATGACGGGCATGCGCGAGGGCGCTTCGTCCTCACTGCCACGACTCTCCAAAAACGGTTCCTCTGCCTCTGCGTCCTCTCGATTCCCTCTTCCTCTGCGTCGCCCACTCTCCCAACAATCTGGCTTCTGGAATGGTGAGTTCTCCTTCCTGTCAATTTTGTTAGTAGTTCTCCAGTAGTAGCACATACGATGGCCTTCTTCTTGTCAATTTCTTGTTCTCCTGCTTCTTTATTTTGTGCGCACAGATTCAACTGCCTTCAATATGCGTTTCCTTATGAGAATTTTGCACACAGATTCATCTGCATGCAACATCTAGTCCGGTGTCTTGTCAATTTATTGTTTTTCTCCTGCTTCTTTAGTTTGTACACACAGATTCATCTGCATGGGCGATGAACAATTCATAGATACATGTTTATTCTTGATTGTTGATGCAGTTGTTTAGATAATATTTCAAGAGCATCAATTTTGATTGTTAATTCGCATATACTCCCTCTGCAAGGAAATATAACAACTTTTATCTCACTACTTTAGTGATTTCTTTATAGAGGGAGTACATGTTTAGTTTAATTTGTTCATGCACTTGTTTACATAAACTTTCAATAGTGCTAGAATTACTATACTATCTTTCATCTCGGCTTATTGTTATCATGTTATTGTCATCATTCATGTCTTATACTGGTTTCATCAATTACAGTCCTTCGGCATGGCGTTCATGAAAGATTATGCTGTCAGGGTAGATGGAAATACCATAATTTTTGTGAAGTACATGAACAAGGCTAGCAGTGTTGAGTACTGCATTCGCAGATTCAAATACTGGCTGCAGAACGACGACTAGAAGATAGTTGCACTGGATGTGGAGTTCACCTGGCCTCGTGGTCCAACACGGACGGCTGCCATGGTCCAGTTATGCGTTGGCATCTATGTCCTCGTGTACCACATAAGCTTTGCTGATGAGCACTGCGGCCTGCTTGCCGCCTTCCTGCTCGACAAGGAGTACACCTTTGTTGGGGTGGACATCAACAATGATGAGAAAAAACTCAAGCGTGTTGGTCTGGTGGTACGAAACTTTGTGGATATCCAGAATTTGTGGAGAGTGCCTGATCCAGTGACAATTAAGCCGAAGTATGGCTTGGCTAACTACGCTGGTTCCATCATCCACCACAGCTACAACAAGATGAAGGATGCTATCACAGAAGATGACCACCATATATGGGCAGAAGCGCCCTTGCCCTTGAAGAACATCTATTATGCTTCCAGGGACGCGTATGCCACCTACGATGTATACAGGCGACTGGTGAACTTCCAAGAGGGGTTCGAGAGTCTGCGCCAGCATCTCGCCAAACCATCTAGGCGGTCGAGGAAGTCTGGAAGGAAGAATCAATCAAACTAAAATGTTTCTTCTATTTATCTATCTGAAAGTCTGTAAACTTTATTATACTGCTAGTAAGTCGTAAGTTCAAATTTCCTGCAAGTTGAATCATCCTTTATTCTAGCTATCTTGCCTAATTTGATCTGCGTTCAAGAGATATTATACTTAAGACGTTTATTTTGTTTCGGTTTCGCTAGCTATGATACAGAATGCGATAGCCATTTTTACCAAAAAAATATTTCAGATTTATAATGAATACTGTTCTCAACTGGGTTTGAATAGAGAAAATTTATTTTGTAATTGCATAGAGAAAGTTCATATTTTTTAATCAAAAGAAGGGTCGCCCCCCTGATTTTCCATTAACAGAAACCAAATGGTCTTTGAAGCCCCTGATACAAACTACAACTAGAAACTAAAGTAATCAACTAGCAGCACAAATCATACATGGTAGCAAACCCAGCCAAACTTAACATCAAGGTCCAAAAATAAGAATATGGCAAAGGACAGAAAATATAGCTGAGAGATGCGCAGGCGACATCACAGTACCCTGTGACTCCACACTTGTGATGAACTGTACAATCCACCTGCTACATGCTCTAGCCTGCACATATAGACCATCGGCACCTCTTTGTTTATCACCTTCATCTGCAATATAGAACATCCCGTGATCAACAAGCAAATTAGCTAAACAAGAATCATAAGATCACTATACCATTTATTTTGTAATCTCACATTATTCCTGCATTACCAAAGAGTGAAGAACACAAATGATGCCCTTCCCGCATGTCCAACGCAAACACTCATAGGTCGTTCTACCATCTTAACTCTATGTTTTAAATTATTAATAAAACCCCCTTAAAGATTCCATTTGCATTACCATTGTTCATGATTATAGGCAGGGAAACAGCAGCCAATAAAGCAACAACCTGTGTAGGCCCTATTTTGAGTCCTGAATAGGACCCAATCCTAGCATTTACTCTAACTTCAACATGTCCTCCTCTCATAGTCATCATCACCCAAGACAGAATGAAGACGTAACCCCATAGATGCATAACTGCTATCAACATAGTTTTCGTACCATAACTAGTGTAAAGGACACTCTTGCGTTGTCGTGCTACTTTTGTGGCTCCTCGGTCAGCATGTTCATAACCACCTCGATCTGAAGATCTTCACGGGTGGTGGTCTTGAAACCGAAAACAACGGCTTTATGAACCTTTAGCTCTTCACTATCAACAAAATCACTCCATCCCTTGCCGAAGATGATGCGGCCATCATCACACTTCTGGTACTTGACCGGCATGAAACTGTCCTTGCACAGCCGAATGCCAGCAAGCCCATCTCCCGGTATCTCCCCATCTCCTGGGGTATTCAGAGCGTCGACAACTTTCGTCGGTAATCTCTGTATGCACCATCATAGGAAGAAAAATTATCAAATATGTGAAGGAGCAGTAAACAAAAGGATCTTCAGCTACATCTACATATATTACATAAGGATCTTCAGTTGTGGGAAACAAAAGTATATGCAAAAATACACATCAGTCTATTCACTGGTTTCAGCTACAATAGCATATCATTAATCTTTCTCTCCATGAAGAAACAAAGAAAATTGCATAGAAAATAAAAAATACTAGTACACCAAAAACATACCATCGTCTTTCCTGCTATGTTCGACTTGGTGAAGCGGTGGACAAAGAATACACCTATATAACCTTTCTTCATTGCCAAAAGGTCATGTAGTTACGCTCCTCTTGCTTCGTCAGATTAATTCCCTTTGTTATGACAGCTGATTCTAGAGGATTATGCTCTTTGTTTTGATCGCATGTCCTTGGCAGGTTGCAGCAGTACACCATAGGAATGTCTTCAGTCAAATCAAAGGAGACAAGGTCGCCTTCTCACAGGTTGAAGTCTTCAACAAACCTGCAACAGTTTTCACCACCGATGATCGCCCTTGAATTCCCTTTGTACACGCCAAAATCATACGTGCGGCTCCCTCTCGCTTGAAAAAGCAATGAACTGTCTGGGATGGCGCTGAACTGGTGCCATGCGTAGCATGGCATGATCTGTAGATGTAAAATTAAATTGCTATTTATTTCCTACATTTGGTTAATCTTCAAAGTAGAGGGGAACAAACACAATACAAGTAAAAGTTGACATGGTTATTTATACCACAGCTGAAGTATCCCCATCTAGCCTGATGGTAAATGTCAACCCATCATCATCGGGCCTGTTGCAGTCCTGTCGACAGGTTATGCACACCACCTGTGTAAACAAAATAAAATGAAGAAAAGCAAAGGATGAGAATTAAAGAAATGGGCTTATGAATGTAAACACACTAGGAAACAATCATACAGTATGATCAACAAAGGTACTGCATCAGTAATCAACAATCATACACTTGAACTGCGCGGGTGGCTCGCCCTCCACTCCTCATAACCCCACAACCGCACCACAGCTTGTTCAGACATGTCCTTCTCTTGATCCTCGACCGACAGCATGGGCTCACCCCGAGCGTCGACGTGCGGCATTGGCCCCTCCTCCTTTGCAGCACAACTGAGGTAGTGTTTAGTTGACTTCAATCTAGGACTACAAGTTAATGCCTGCCTTACTAAACCCAACCTAATTTTGGCCTAAAAGGAATTTAATCCACTAGCCCAGCTTATAAGTTTTGGGCCCACCCTCCGGTTTCTTCCTGTATTCACCGCTGCATAATGCCAAAAAATTTCTAAGTTTTTAAAGAACTGTTTGCTGATATTTGCTGCTATTGTGCTACGCATCTGCACTTGCTCATTGTTATGAAAACCCTGGAATACCGAAACCCTAGGAAAAAATTACCGAGCAAGCTACCGATGTAGGAAACTTCCTTCAATCTCTGCATCGCCTTCCATCTAACCTCCGATTGAAAATCCTAACTATTTAATCTCCAACTTTGAAAACCATATCCAACTCCCGAAACGGCAACACAACAAGGAACAAAGAAGTCAAAGATTACAAGTTAGGGTTTCTCACTTCAACTAGTCGCCGGTAGTCGCTAGGTGCTTGCTGGCGGCCTCCCAATCTCACACCGTGCTCTTCTGCTCCAACCGTCGAGAGCGGCGGCGGGGTCGCGGTGGGGTGGTTTGTGGGGAGGGTGGGGATGAGGGGGCGGGGGTGTGTGGGCGATGGGGGTGATGACACGGACCCTATCCGTGTCAAGCACAGAAAATAACAGCCCATGGGTCCAGTTCGTAAAGAAACAACCAAACAGGCCCACAGGCCGCTTACCTCACAAAGTAAAACCCTATGTTACTAATAAAAAAACACAAAGGAAAATCCTTTTGTCTAAAAAACAAAAACAAAGGAAAATCATAAAAAATAGGGAAATCCTTTTTGGGTGAGTTCAACGTGAACGTGACGGTGAGAGGCTCAAGGAGGAGTTTTGTGCGTTTACAACACCTTTGTTTTAGAGAAACAAATGCACCTTACAATGTCAAATTATAAAATCGTTATTAATAAGTGCTAAAAATTCCTTATTTATAAAAAAATGTTTCTTTCCAGATAAAACAAACTTCAATAATGTGGGTAGGTAATTGAGTGTCCTTTCTCGCCCCCACCCCCCCTCCATCCCTCTCATATTCGGGCCATTTACTGCATTTCTATGGTTGTAACATCGAAAGTTCAAGATCTTACGCGGCCACATGAAATCATAGCAGGGAATGGGATGAGTGCCCCATGTTAAGCTCTTTGGTCCATATATGTGCCATATGTTACCAACGGGAGGCGTGGCCTCGACACCGTTTTGTAGGCTATGATGCTCATCAGCTGCCGTTATAATCCATGCAAATTATCGAGAGGCCGAAAATTCACGGGACCTAGCGCAAGTGTAATCATACGACCCCTAGAGGGTGTGGTAAAACATCGAGAGCGGCATGCGTTGGCCCTCACGTAGGCTGTGGGCAAATGGGGCCATATCCCATGCTGGATCAAGCCATAGAGTGGGAATGCGTCCGTCCTGTGAAGGGAGTGCGGGGCCCGTTCCTTCATTTGCCTCAAATCTCGTTGCCGCGTGATGTTAGACCTTGTAGCCAAGGTCCGCCCCGTGCATCTCACTTAGCTGGAACCACAACATGCATGCACACATGGCCACATATGAATCTACACGGCGGGGAAGCATGGTTCGAGGGCTGGCACAAGTGTCGCGGGTCATGTGTCTAGGTGCTACTCCACTTGGGTCTAAACAGCGGGGGTGCATGGTTTGAATCTAGCTACCGAGAGGTAATGCGTCCGGTTTGTGCCTAGCCGGTGCATCACGGGGCCTGGCGTGGTCTCATCATATGACCCATGAAGGGTATGGTCAAACACCGAGAGGGGCATGCATAAACCCTCACGTGGGGTAAGTGTAAACGAGGCCATATCACATGTTGGATCTAGCCAATGGGAGGGAACAAGTCCGGCATATGGACGTTGTGTGGGGCTCGTTCCCTCACTTTCCTCAAAATTCGGTGCCGCTTCATGTGGGCCCTAACCACAAAGGCCCGTCCCGTGCATCACAGTCACGTGGACCCACATCGTGCAAGCACACTTGGCCACGTAGACACACACTGATAAACCTTGACAATAGCTAGAGTTTTATAATTATCCATTCATTTTACCTAATCGGTACAACATAGTTAGCGATGAACAAAAAAGCTAGATGCCATGTGAAATTAAATGTGCCAACTGTCCCTTCTAGTAGTATTTTTTTTCAGTAGTTCTCCCTTCTAGTATTTGGTAGTACTGCGCAAAACAAAAAAAATGTCCCTCCTATTTTGCTGTTTTTTTAACACACTATTTTGGTGTTCGGTTTATGTTGCCACGTTTGTGGACCGACATTGTGCACTTTTTCTTTTGCTTGGTTGATTGGTTGGTTCGGGCAAATCTCTAGATGTGCACGATGCCGTATACGTCCATGTTTCTACCTAAATTTCAATAGTGACGAATTGTGCGCGGCCTTGACCTCTCTCTCCCAAACAAATTGAATTTTCACTCCATAAATCTCGCTCCCGCCTCCAGCCTTCGATCACCTCTGCCTATCCACCCATGTCTTCGTCGCCGCCCACTACTCGCCGCCGCCAAAAAGCCCACATTCTTGCCGGCGAGGATGATCCTACCTGCAGGGGGAGGGGCGTGGCTGGTGCGCTCCGTGTGGCGGATGTGGACCCCATGAAGGAACTGGTCGACAAGGACATCGTCGCCGCAGATTCGCAGCCGCAACTAGTCCAACACAGCACCAACGATGACGAATCGGTTAGTGTCTGCAGATATTAACCCTAGAATTTGCCTTCTCGAGGTTAACCCCATAAATTGCTCTCTTGTTATTCCTCGCTATTCGTAGACAATCGTACTGTTTGCCTTTTTTTATTATTAATCATACGGTTATCAGTCCTAGGGTTTGCAAATTTAGATGAATGGATCATTTGTATTCCATTTTATGCCTGTCTTTCATATAACCAAACTTTTAGGAAACCAATACAAAGAAAAAACAATCTATTTATGCCTGCCTTTGATATAATGTACAATTCGCTGGCATGAGATTGTTTTTCTTCTAATACCAGATTGCATATTTGGAAGAATGGGAGTACTACCTACAGCTGAGGGAAGCTTTCAGAAAGAAAATCTTCAAGTGGCTCATGGCTGCAAAGATTGTGTACCGGCGTAACGGTCGCTATAAATGCCCGTTCTGCAGGAAAGAGAACCAGCATTCCAAAACCACAGCAATTGCAGCTTACAGAAAGAGGTGGCATCTTAAGGCAAAACCTGCTGAGTTGGCCAACAAATTGGGGTGGGTGAAGACCTAAAAGCATATAGTCATGTTTGTTTTTTGTGTTCTATCGACACCAAATGTAAAAAAAATATGGGCCCACATGACAAGTATCAATCTTTATCTCCTTCGATGGTCAATGCCACATTAGCCAACATGAACAAGTGTTGATCTCATTGGACTTACATCCTGGCAAAATTCGGTGTCATTTTGAACCTGCTTCATGGGAGGCCTTTCGGGACAGGAAGGGTCCGTCTCGAAGCATGTTTTTGTCGACATCCTTGAAGTAGGGATGGAGCTGCTTGGTAAGCATTGGGGTCAATTGACCCCAATGAAATTAGGTAATCCTTCCTTAGTTTAGTACTAACTAGTCGTCAACCCATGCAGCTGCACGGGCTAGATGCAAACAAATTATACGAATTAGAAATGTCGAATAACACAATGAATATTTTGATGTTGGTTATTATTCTTACATGCATATTTATCTCTGTTCGACATATGGTTCAACAATGTTACATTGCTTTGGACTATTTTCTGATTAAATTGTTTGCATTCCATTGTGTGCCAACCCTATAATTGTTATCATTGTGTGATGGCGAACATCCACAAATTTATGGATGAAATGTGGAAATGTGGATGTGTGCTGCCTTATGATGGTTATATAAGGGTAAGGATATATACGTTTGGTTGGTGTTAAAACATGGTTGCAAATGCAAACTTTGTTGCATGTAACATTCGTTTCTGACCTATAAGTTTCTACAAAGGTATAAAAATAAGGGTGTTCTATTGTAGCATATATCTTCCTGTCTTACCTTACCTATGAAAAGACATATATCTTCCGCATGCATGGTAGAATTGTGAAATCTGTTTCTGTGCACAACAATGGAGATATGCCTGCACGGTTTTCTATCAACATTCCTGATATCATAGAAAATAATATACATATATAAAAAGTTGTTTGTTGTATATTCTCATTGCTATAAGCAACATAGATTATTTTGATTTTAAGTTCTTGTCTCAACCAACAAATTGTTCAATAATTTCTTTATTATTTATGGAGATACGTATTAGTGATCTGCACCTAGATAGAATCATGTGAATCCATATAATTCACCAATCACATGCAAGTCGGGCAAAGTATTATATCTTTAAATACTATCATATTATGTGCATGCATAATTGGTGCTCCAGATGGTTCAGCACGTATCCATCATGACACCACTACAGTGCACCTGGCCACATTGGATGCTACTGAATCTGGTCCGCTCATCTGAAACATTATCGGGTGAAAGTGTAGTCCTGGATAGCCATGTATATAGCAATCTATAACTTGATCGAACGCTTTTCCTTGTCATGAGTCTAAATTGCAAAAATTCAAGTAGTGCATTCAAAAAATCAAGTACATGTTCTACTTGCTTGTGGAGGTGGAGAACAAACGACGAATTGGATAACGCCATTGGAGAGATATAAATCGATCTGCTTTATGTTCATTGTATATTCTCAAATTGCCAGTATACCAATTACAACAGCAACACCAACACGATCTACTTTAGACCATCATCGGTACACCTCATCCCACACTACATCCACCATTAATCTATTATTATCGTGGTTAGATTGCAGTTTTCGCGGAACATGAAGCCAAAAAGACACTACTTTTTTTCTAACGAAACTGATGGATGTTTTTCTCACAATGTTGTCCATGTCAGATGCAATATTTTGGACGGACCATCTGTGTCAGGCTAGTTTTCTTTCTATCTTGGACATAAATTTTAAAATTCAAGGGTGTAATTACTTTCGATAACGTGAATTAGTGAGAAGTTGAAAGGTACGGCCACTAGTGCAGAACCGGGCAATAGCACCGGTTCGTAAGGCCCTTTAGTGCTGGTTCCACAACCAGCACTAAAGTGTGGTCACTAAAGCCCCCCCCCCCCCCCTTTAGTACCGGTTCAGCACGAACCGGTGCTAAAGGCCAACCACGTGGCACGAGCCAGCTCCGGGGGGCGGGAGCCCTTTAGTACCGGTTGGTAACACCAACCGGTACTAAATGTTCGTGGGTTTTTGTTTTATTTTTTATTTTTCAATTAAATTTGTGTTATCAATTTAATTCTTTTTCGTTTGCTGGTATTTTACAATACTACACATTGTACACGTTATGCATATATACATATATATA
>LR880971.1:10727621-10738399 GCA_904067115.1 Aegilops sharonensis | reverse complement strand
ACAATTGATCCAACAGCATAATGATACCAAGCCTCACTATCGATGGCATATTTTCTAATCTTTCTAATCTTCAAGCGCATTTTCTCCATCTTGATCTTGTGATCATCGACGACATCGGCAACATGCAACTCCAATTCCATCTTCTCCCCCTCAATTCTTTTCAATTTTTCTTTCAAGTACTCGTTTTCTCTTTCAACTAAATTTAACCTCTCGACAATAGGGTCGGTTGGAATTTCTGGTTCACATACCTCCTAGATAAAAATATCTATGTCAACTTGATGGGCATAATATATCATAAACACGAAATGCAACAAATAGTTTTAAAAGAGAATATACCACATCCGAATCATAACAAGGACGCGGGCCGACGGGGACGGATATCAAAACCATGGCACTATGTATAACAAACAACGTACGGGTAAGATAATTATTATACGAGTAACTATATATCCAAATCACAGAAACATCAATTTTTTATATAAAATTTCATGAACAAGAGGCTCACCACAAGGTGGTGCCGGCGACGGGACGGTGCGGGCGATCGACGGTGGTTACGACAGAGATTTAGAAGGCACTAAGTAAACCACACCTACATATGCAAACTAAGTGTTATTTTGACCTCAAATTGCATATAAATCAAATACTAGCACATATATATATATCCTCCCAAATTACTAAACTCACAAATTAATAACTATATGAACCCAATGCAAGAGCTAATCTAGCAATGAGAGATGAAAGGACAAAGTTGCTAACCTTTGTGATCACTTGAATGGATGGGGGCCTTCAAATCTTGACAAATTTTGGGCAAAATGTGTGATGAGCTCGAGGGGAGAAGAGGAAGAACAGAGAGGAGAGGAGAGGGGAAAGGGGGAAGAACAGAGCGAGCTGGACGAAGGGTTTGTATGCAGGAGGACCTATAGTATCGGTTCACGAACCGGTACTAAAGGTGCTGGAGGGGGCCCAGACTGACAACATCCTGCCACCACCCTCATTAGTACCGGTTCGTGGCACGAACCGGTGCTAAAGGTTAGCCACGAACCGGTGCTAAAGGCTAGCCGTTGGAACTGGCACTTATGTATACATTTGTGCCGGCTCTTATACAAACCGGCACTAATGTGCTTCACGTTTGACCCTTTTTCTACTAGTGGGCCATGTACATGAGCCAAGGGCTAAAGAACATGTACAGGAGCCAAGGGCGAAAAAAATGTACAGGAGCCGAGCGAGATGTTTTCTCCTTTTTTTTAGGGAGAGATGTACATTTTTTCTTTGTTTTAATTGGCAGAAGAGTTTCACGGACAATTTTATTATCGGTAGAGTTATTATGGACAGAGTCTATCTCTTGTTTAAAATGAACGGGTGGATACTTTTGTTTTTGTTTCCATACATTGGACGTATTAGATGCCAATATTTTTGGACCGGACCATAGGACACGAGGTTGCCTAAAAAATGTAAACGGCCTTGGGAGACGTTTCTCTTTATTTTTTGAGGGAGATATATGTTTCCTTGCACAGGACAGAGCAAGATGTTTTCTCCTTTTTTTTAGGGATAGCAGAGAGATGTTCTTCCTTTTCTTAATTGGCAGAAGAGTTTCATGCATAATTTTTTTTCATTTTGTCGGTAGAGTTATTATGGACATACTCTATCTGTTGTTTATAGGAATGGGTGGATACTTTATTTTTCTTTCCAAATATTGGACGTGTTAGATGCCAATTTTTTTTGGACGGGAGGATATGAGCCGAGGTTGCCTAAAACATGTACAGGGCCATGGGAGTTGTTTCTCTTTATTTTTTGAGGGAGAGATACGTTTCATTTTTTTAATTCGCAGGAGGGTTTCACGGATCCTGTCCTTTTTCGGTCTTATTTTTTTTTTTGAATTACTTTTTCCTTCTCATTGGTAGAGTTGTTATGGAACGGGACCATAGTATTTTTTTCAAAACATTGAACGTGTTAGATGCCATTTATTTTGGACTGGACCATCTGGGTTACGCAAGTTGTCTTTTTTTCTTGGACGTAAATTTTATCATCCAACGGCGTAATTAATTCCGATGATGTGGATTAATTAGAAGGCTTGAAAGGTGCCTCCAATTAGTAAATATAAGATTGCTATTCATTTATGAAAGATGACCCCATTGTCATAGACATGACCCCATCAAACTTTTTTTCTAGCTTCGTCCCTGCCTTGAAGTGGACCAACAACCTTGTACCAACATGACTAGCATCATTGCCAAGTTTCGTAGCTTTTTGACGTTGTAAGGATTATCTAGGGCTTTCGCGTCGATAAATCATATAATACTTACGGTTTTTTTCTGCGCCTGTTTTTTTTTCTGCGCTCGAGGGTGGGCTGCCATGCATCCGTGTTGTTGGGCTGTGTAAAGAAGCCCACCCGTTGGACCGAGCGATGTCCGCCGTCGTTGCATGCGCCCGAGCGAGCCTACGTTGCATGTGGTTGCATGCATGCGTCCGCTTCAGCCTACGTTGCATGCGTGCACATACGCGAAGGAGCACGCGCCGCAGAGCCGTACCCGGTTGACCCGACCGAGGGCACATAGGGCAGCACTTAAACTTTGCGTTTTGATTCACACTACAGTTTCCCACGCGTGTACACGCGCGATGCCGCGGTGGGTGGAAATTTTGTTCACATTTGACCCCATTACTGCCACGGTGGCTATTTACGCCACCTATCATGTTCCTCTTCCTCTCACACCCTTCATCCATCTCCCATACTCTCCCACCTGCATTTTGCGCCTGCCCTTCTTCCTCTTCACCACAAACAGCCCCAAGAACCATCCCGCCGCAGCCATGCAGTACACCGGGCCAACCTACCGCTCCCCCCCACCGTGCCGGAGATGCTCTACCCCGCCGGGGTGTACGTCGAGAGCACCCTTCGTGTGTGGGCGATGTCAAGGTGGAGGGGCGCAAGGGGAGTCACCAACTTCTTCCTTGGGGCCGGCTACAGGCACCTCCCTCGGGGATCTCCAAGGATGTACCGAGTCGAGGAGGTCATCCACAACGGGGTTGTGGTTGCTATCCTTGCCCACTTCACCAACCCCTTCGACGCGTTCTACCTCCTCGGCCACGTGTTCTGGTGTGGCTGCGAGTTCATAGCTTTCACGACCCATAACATCTTCCCAGACTACGACAACATCTTCCCCACCGACGAGCGCATACACACTCTGCCATACCCCATCAACAACACCGCGGAGGAGCAGTGAAGGGCGCCCGGAGGAGGAGCAAGGAGGAGCCTGGGGGAGAAGCGACGGCCATCTGTCTCGAAAAAAAGTCATAGGAAGAAAACAATCACGCGCCGCCCCTCTCATCCAATGCGGAACCGCCGCCGCCATCGTCCTTCCCCTCACCCATCGCCATTAAAACCGCGACATCTCTTCCCTCTCCTTCTCCTCCTTCTCGCGGCCGCAACTTTGCTCGTCTCCTCTTCCACATGGCACCCCCTTCTTCCATCCATGCAAGAACCTCGATGGAGGAGCAGATCACCGGCGGAGAGAACGCCGACTTCATGGAGATCGCCGGCGGCGACCACGTTAAGATGGCGAGGTTGATGGAGATCTGTTCTTGGTTTAACAACATAAGGCAGTTGGACTAGACGGCAATGGCCACTTTGAGGGAAATGACATCCAGGGAGAAGAAAAAGCTTTTTCCCCTTCCCGCACAACCGAGGCACAAGATCGAGATCCTCCTGTGGGCGATGGAGCAAGCTAATTCGTCCAGCCCGTGGGACAGGCGCAGGTGGTGGGCGTTCAGATCCATGGTAGAGCATCCACTGGATCAGGAACCCACGGTGCACGAGGTGCCGTTGCAGATTGTGGAGCCTCCAACCGAGTCGGAGATGACTCCGAAACGCAAGGGGAGGAGGATACTGGTCGCGACATCGCTTCCCCGCCGTTCTCCACGCTTCCCTCGCCACTCCCCTCGTCTGAACAGCGGCGGTACCGTTGTTTAGAGTAAGCTTCCCCACTCCTAATCTTCCTACTGCTCGTGCTTACAGTTGTGGTGGTAGTGATTGAGTACATGCTTTTGGGGGCTGGATTATGATGTATATGAACCCTAGGCTAAATTTGTACTGTTGTAGTGGTAGTATTTTATGTTCACCTGCACTTCTACTCCAAAAATTTGTTATGTGTCTTTCTATTTTTAAGTGCTTGATACTATATTTGAAACTTTTTTTTTGAGTTGTTGATTGCTTTTGGTAGAGCTACCAGCTCTTATGGAGGTGCTCATGTTGTATGTCTTGTTCTCCATGATTTGTACTAGCATTCTGTGCAATTAGATGCCATGACAAGCCATGTAGCATATTTATTTATTGCCTCCAACATGCCATAATTTTACTCTGTGCATCTCAACAAGTATAAATCTGTCAGCTATAAAACTTTGCGAATTTCCTTGATGGTTCCCACTAAACTATAAACCCCCCTTTTGTTTTCAAAGTAAGCCACTGACATCCGGGTCCAACGGCAGTCACGCACACACAAATGCTCCCAGTCATGTGGCCCCTGGCCCACTGGTCATCCTCGATGGCTAGCCAACCTCAGTGTGCCTCCACCAATAACAGCAGCCATTTCTGTTATAAAACTATGCAACTTTGCTTGAAGGTTGCCACTAAAAATATAACTCCTATGGCCATGCTTCCTAAAAATTATTTGCATTATGCTGTCGATACTTTCATGCCATGCCTTTTGTTGCTATGACAAGTTTATGTTGCATGGTAAAATCTTGCACTAAAGTGGCCATGTTAATATAATTGTTTGATGTTAAAAGTAAGTTGCACTTGTGAGCTTGGTTTTGTTTGCTTGTTGTAACCATCATGTCAACATTGTTTGTCATTATAACTGTTTCAGCATAACCGTAATTTTCACGAAGTCCTAACCTGTAACTGCAACTTTGCCATTCATGTTTCGCAGAAAAAAAACTGGAGTTCACAAGGTTGGAGACCTGGAGTTGTGAGGCTAGGAGGCTGATGGCGCTACTGCTGGCTGATCCTTCTTCTTCCAGCTTTTGTTCCTCCTTTTCTCTCTACTCGATGGATTCCTGGGCTACATCCTTATGTGTTGTTAATGTATTAAGTTGATCCTTTGAATTTATTGTATTAGATTTAATGTGGAAGTACCTTAATATCTACGAAAGAGATGTTGGTTCTATGACTGATAATTTCTAGATGCATGCTTAGATTCAATATTTAGGGATTTTTTTTCGAATTGTTTGCATTGCTTACCACATGTGTCACGTGGTCAATATTTAGGGATTATTAACAAATGAAAACAACAATTCGATCGCCTATGTAAATGTGTACAACATAATTTTCAAGATAAATTGAAACATGACACGTGCACATGCAATTTGCCAACAAGTCCAGTTGTAGTAGAAAAATACAGCATGTGCACGGATCCAACCGTGCCTCCAACGATTTTGTCCCATGCTTTTGTCGCCACATGTCTTTGGAAGTAAAAAAATATAAGGTGATTTTCAAATAATAAACCGTTTTGGAGAGAAATTTGCAACCAACCAAAAATATCTACTGCGTGCAACTTGGCCCCAAGGGGAGATTGGATCGTCTCCTAGATTATAGGGTGAGGCCATCGTGATCGTTAGAGAAGAATTATTTTTTTTTTGAAGGAAGGTAGGAATTTTTTGTGGTTACAAAATGGACCTTATTGTAATTAAGGAAATTATTATTTAACAGAAACCTTGCTATTTTCAAGCCATTATAAAAACAACTAAATTGTTTTGGCAAAAAAAAGTTGACTATGGGTTAGTTCGTTTTGTGGACACGTACGTGTAGTGGTGCATGTTGTGGGCCCAGGTGGCTCTAGGTGCATGCAGTGTATCATGCTGGCTAGGGGTGCACAAGGTAGTAACCTGGTGAATCGGGGTGGATGTCTTGTGCTAAGCTATTTTGTGGGGTGCGGCATATGAGTCTACATGGGGAATGGTTGGCTTGGGGGCCGGTGTAAGTGGTGTGGGTCTACTGCGTAAGTGGTGCGCCACGTGAGTCTAGACGGCGGGGGTGCATGGTTTGGATCTAGCTACCTTGAGGTAACGCATCCGGTTTGCACACTGAGTGCGGGCCCGTTCCTCCATTTTCATTGATGCTTTCTCTCGGGTTAACGGAGAACAATCCAAACGCGCATGCTAGGTCCCGGCCTTTCTTGGGTCCGGCGTGCCATATTCGGGACAGTTGCCGCATTTCTAGGGTAGTATCATCGGGAATTCACGATCTATACCGCGGCCACATGAAATCATAGCAGTGAATGGGGTAACAATCACATGCTAAGCTCTTTGGTCCATATATATGGGCCATGTGCCACAAAAAGAGAAGGGCCGCCTCGGAGCCATTGTCCATTGAGAGGAAACGAGTCTGGCCTATGAACGGTGTACGGGGCCTGCCCCTTCATCTGCTTCAGAACTCTGTGCTGCAAGATGTGGACCCTAGCAACCAAGGCTCGTCCCGTGCGCCGCACGCCAACTGGACCCACACCATGCATGCATGCGTGGCCATGTAGACACTCACCGGTCAACCTTGACAATGTACACAAGACGCATGCGCACTCATTAGCCATCTAGCCCCCAGCCATGCACACCTAGCCAGCTTCACTCAAACCGTGCACCGTTTGCCAGGTTCACCCACACCATCCATCCATTATTGACCCCACCTCGGTTCGTTGGACCTCCGACACGAGTCCCTTCCCTCGGCATGCGAGGTATGTCAAAGCAACACGCGACTACACATATTGCACACCGAGATACGACGTCATTCACTAGTGCTAGCAAACCTGTGCACCTGAGCATCTCTAGCCATGGTGGACACTAGCGCATGGTTAGGATCGAGAAACCTAGCGGCACATGATGTCGGCCCGATTGGCTGGGAGTGCATGACATGGGTCCAGATGAAACGCATGGCATTGCATGGATCCACATTCCCCCGCCCAATACTAGACAACGGGCATATACCAGACGAATCCAAGCGGTCGCTGACGAAGCTTGGAAGCCATGTGTTATGTGCATGCTGAATTTCAATATTTAGGAATTATTAACATACGAAAACAATAATTCAAGCGTCTATGTAAAGGTGTACAACATAATTTTCAATAAAAAATGAAACATGACACGTGCACATGCAACTTGCCAACAAGTGCACTTGTAGTATAAAAAGACAACATGTGCACGTATCCCACCATGCCTTCTACTCCCTCCGTCCGAAAATACTTGTCATCAAAATGGACAAAAACGGATGTATCTAGAACTAAAATACATCTAGATACATCCCCTTTTATTCATTTTGATGACAAATATTTCCGGACAGAGGGAGTACAATTTTTGTCATGTTTTTTCGCCACATATCTTTGGAAGGAAAAACAAAAGGATGTGATTTTCCCATAAAAAACCGTGATGGCGAGATGGTTGCAACCAACCAAGATAGATAGTGCGTGGAAGTTGTCCCCCATGGGGAGATTGGATCGATCACTGCTAGATTATAGGGCGAGGCCACCGTGAACGAGAACGTGATCGTGAGAGGGTGAAGAAGGATTCGTTTTTTCGAGGGAAAGGAAGTAATTTTGTGGGTTTACAAAAAAGGAATGCACCCCTTTTTGAAGGACAAAAAATGCACGTTATAATATGTAATTAATGAAATTATAATTTAACAGAAACCTTGCTATTTTCAAGCAATTTAAAAACAACTTACTTGTTTTGGCAAAAAAATATTGATAATGCGATAGTCCATTTTTTGGACACTTACGTGTAGTGGTGCATATTGTGGAAATCGGGGTGAAAGTCTTGTGCTAAGCTATTTTGCGGGGTGCGGCATATGAGTCTACACGGGGAATGGTTGGTTTGGGGGCCGGTGTAAGTGGTGTGGGTCTACTGCATAAGTGGTGCGCCACGTGAGTCTAGACGGCGGGGGTGCATGGTTTGGATCTAGCTACCTTGAGGTAATTAACGCATCCGGTTTGCGCAGTGAGTGCGGGCCCGTTCCTCCGTTTTCATCGATGCTTTCTCTCGGGTCAACGGAGAACAATCCAAATGCGCATGCTAGGTCCCAGCCTTTCTTGGGTCCCGCGTGCCATATTCGGGACAGTTCCCGCATTTCTAGGGTAGTATCATCGGGAATTCACGATTTATACCACGGCCACATGAAATCATAGCAGTGAATGGGGTAACAATCACATGCTAAGCTCTTTGGTCCATATATATGGGCTATGTGCCACCAAAAGAGAAGGGCCGCCTCTGAGCCATTGTCCATTGAGAGGAAACGAGTCTGGCCTATGAACGGTGTGCGGGGCCTGCCCCTTCATCTGCTTCAGAACTCTATGCCGCAAGATGTGGGCCCTAGCAACCAAGGCTCGTCCCGTGCGCCGCACGCCAACTGGACCCACACCATGCATGCACGCGTGGCCAAGTAGACAATCACCGGTCAACCTTGACAATGTACACAAGACGCATGCGCACTCATTAGCCAACTAGCCCCCAGCCATGGACACCTAGCCAGCTTCACTCAAACCGTGCACCGTTTGCCAGGTTCACCCACACCATCCATCCATTATTGACCCCACCTCGGTTCGTTGGATCTCCGACACGAGTCCCTTCCCTCGGCATGCGATGTATGTCAAAGCAACACGCGACTACAAATATTGCACACCGAGATACGATGTCATTCACTAGTGCCAGCAAACCTGTGCACCTAAGCATCTCTACCCATGGTGGACACTAGCGCATGGTTAGGATCGAGAAGCCTAGCGGCACATGATGTCGGCCCGATTGGCTGGGGGTGCATGACATGGGTCCAGATGAAACGCATGGCATCGCATGGATCCACATTCCCCCGCCCAATACCAGACAACGGGCATATACCAGACGAATCCAAGTGGTCGCTGACGAAGCCTGGAAGCCATGTGTTATGTGCATGCTGAATTTCAATATTTAGGAATTATGAACATACGAAAACAGTAATTCAAGCGTCTATGTAAAGGTGTACAACATAATTTTCAATAAAAAAATGAAACATGATACGTGCACATGCAACTTGCCAACAAGTGCACTTGTAGTACAAAAAGACAACATGTGCATGTATTGTTGGGGAACGTAGTAATTTCAAAAAATTTCCTACGCACACGCAAGATCATGGTGATGGCATAGCAACGAGAGGGGAGAGTATTGTCCACGTACCCTCGTAGACCGTAAGCGGAAGCGTTATGACAACGCGGTTGATGTAGTCGTACGTCTTCACGATCCGACCGATCCAAGCACCGAACGTACGGCACCTCCGAGTTCAGCACACGTTCAGCTCGATGACGATCCCCGGACTCCGATCCAGCAAAGTGTCGGGGATGAGTTCGGTCAGCACGACGGCGTGGTGACGATGATGATGCTCTACCGGCGCAGGGCTTCGCCTAAGCTCCGCGTCGATATGAACGAGGTGGAATATGGTGGAGGGGGGCACCGCACACGGCTAAGGAATGATCCGTAGATCAACTTGTGTGTCATGGGGTGCCCCCCTGCCCCCGTATATAAAGGAGCAAGGGGGAGGGGGCGGCCGGCCTAGGAGGAGGCGCGCCAAGGGGAGTCCTACTCCCACCGGGAGTAGGACTCCCTCCTTCCTTGTTGGAGGGGGAAAGAGGGGGAGAGGAGGAAGGAAAAAGGGGCCGCACCCCTTGTCCAATTCGGACCAGAGGGGGGCTGCGCGCCTCCTTCCTTTCGGCCTTTCTCCTCTATTCCCGTATGGCCCAGTAAGGCCCATATACTCCCCGGCGAATTCCCGTAACTCTCCGGTACTCCGAAAAATATCCGAATCACTCGGAACCTTTCCGAACTCCGAATATAGTCGTCGAATATATCGATCTTTACGTCTCGACCATTTCGAGACTCCTCGTCATGTCCCCGATCTCATCCGGGACTCCGAACTCCTTCGGTACATCAAAACTTATAAACTCATAATAAAACTGTCATCGTAACCTTAAGCGTGCGGACCCTACGGGTTCGAGAACTATGTAGACATGACCTAGAACTATTCTCGGTCAATAACCAACAGCGGAACCTGGATGCCCATATTGGCTCCTACATATTCTACGAAGATCTTTATCGGTCAAACCGCATAACAACATACGTTGTTCCCTTTGTCATCGGTATGTTACTTGCCTGAGATTCGATCGTCGGTATCCAATACCTAGTTCAATCTCGTTACCGGCAAGTCTCTTTACTCGTTACGTAATGCATCATTCTGTAACTAACTCATTAGCTACATTGCTTGCAAGGCTTATAGTGATGTGCATTACCGAGAGGGCCCAGAGATACCTCTCCAACAATCGGAGTGACAAAACCTAATCTCGAAATACGCCAACCCAACATGTACCTTTGGAGACACCTGTAGTACTCCTTTATAATCACCCAGTTACGTTGTGACGTTTGGTAGCACCCAAAGTGTTCCTCCGGTAAATGGGAGTTGCATAATCTCATAGTTATAGGAACATGTATAAGTCCTGAAGAAAGCAATAGCAATATACTAAACGATCAAGTGCTAGGCTAACGGAATGGGTCATGTCAATCACATCATTCTCCTAATGATGTGATCCCATTAATCAAATGACAACACATGTCTATGGTTAGGAAACATAACCATCTTTGATTAATGAGCTAGTCTAGTAGAGGCATACTAGTGACTATATGTTTGTCTATGTATTCACACATGTATCATGTTTCCGGTTAATACAATTCTAGCATGAATAATAAACATTTATCATGATATGAGGAAATAAATAATAACTTTA
>LR880971.1:10699885-10722913 GCA_904067115.1 Aegilops sharonensis | reverse complement strand
CCTTTATGCTTTGCAGAATAATTCTACATTATTTCCGATCAACAATATGTCATTCACATATACTTATCAGAAATGCTGTAGTGCTCCCACTCACTTTGTTGTAAATACAGGCTTCACCGCAAGTCTGTATAAAACTATATGCTTTGATCAACTTATCAAAGCGTGTATTCCAACTCTGAGATACTTGCACCAGTCCATAGATGGATCGCTGGAGCTTGCACATTTTGCTAGCATCTTTAGGATTGACAAAACCTTCTGGTTGCATCATATGCAACTCTTCTTTAATAAATCCATTAAGGAATGCAGTTTTGACATCCATTTGCCAGATTTCATAAAATGTGGCAATTGCTAACATGATTCGGACAGACTTAAGCATCGTTACGAGTGAGAAAATCTCATCGTATTCAACAGCTTGAACTTGTCGAAAACCTTTTGCAACAAGTCGAGCTTTGTAGATAGTAACACTACTATCAGTGTCAGTCTTCCTCTTGAAGATCCATTTATTTAACATGGCTTGCTAATCATCGAGCAAGTCAATCAAAGTCCATACTTTGTTCTCATACATGGATCATATCTCAGATTTTATGGCCTCAAGCCATTTCGCGGAATCTGGGCTCATCATCGCTTCCTCATAGTTCGTAGGTTCATCATGGTCTAGTAACATGACTTCTAGAACACGATTACCGTACCACTCTGGTGCGGATCTTACTCTGGAAGACCTACGAGGGTCGGTAGCAACTTGATCTGAAGTTTCATGATCATCATCATTAACTTCCTCACTAATTGGAGTAGGAATCACTGGAACTGACTTCTGTGATGAACAACTTTCCAATTTGGGAGAAGGTACAGTTACCTCATCAAGTTCTACTTTCCTCCCACTCACTTCTTTCGAGAGAAACTCCTTCTCTAGAAAGGATCCATTTTAGCAACGAATAACTTGCCTTTGGATCTCTGATAGAAGGTGTACCCAATAGTTTTCTTTGGGTATTCTCTGAAGACGCACTTCTCCGATTTGGGTTCGAGCTTATCAGGTTGAAAAACTTTTTCATATAAGCATCGCAACTTCAAATTTTAAGAAACGACAGCTTAGGTTTACTGCTAAACCATAGTTCATACGGTGTCGTCTCAACGGATTTAGATGGTGCCCTATTAAACGTGAATGCAGCTGTCTCTAATGCATAACCCCAAAACGATAGTGGTAAACCGATAAGAGACATCATAGATCGCACCATATCTAGTAAAGTACGATTACGACATTTGGACACACCATTACATTGTGGTGTTCCAGGTGGCGTGAGTTGCGAAACTATTTCACATTGTTTCAAATGAAGACCAAACTCGTAACTCAAATATTCGTCTCCACGATCAGATCATAGAAACTTTATTTGCTTGTTACGATGATTTTTCCACTTCACTCTGAAATTCTTTGAACCTTTCAACTAATTCAGACTTATGTTTCATCAAGTAGATATACCCATTTCTGCTCAAATCATCTGTGAAGGTCAGAAAATAACGATACTTGCCACGAGCATCAACACTCATTGGATCACATACATCGGTATGTATTATTTCCAATAAGTCAGTAGCTCGTTCCATTGTTCCGGAGAAAGGAGTTTTAGTCATCTTGCCCATGAGGCACGGTTCGCAAGTACCAAGTGATTTATAATCAAGTGATTCCAAAAGCCCATTAGTATGGAGTTTCTTCATGCGTTTTACACCGATATGACCCAAACGGCAGTGCCACAAATAAGTTGCACTATCATTATCAACTCTGTATCTTTTGGTTTCAACACTATGAATATGTGTATCACTACGATCGAGATCCAACAAACTATTTTCATTGGGTGTATGACCATTGAAGGTTATATTCATGTAAACAGAACAACAATTGTTCTCTAACTTAAATGAATAGCCGTATTGCAATAAACATGATCAAATCATATTTATGCTCAACGCAAACGCCAAATAACATTTATTTAGGTTCAACACTAATCCCGATAGTATAGGGAGTGTGCGATGATGATCATATCAATCTTGGAACTACTTCCAACACTCATCGTTACTTCCCCTTCAACTAGTTTATGTTTATTCTGTAACTCCTATTTCGAGTTACTAATCTTAGCAACCGAACAAGTATCAAATACTCAGGGGCTACTATAAACACTAATCTCGATAGTATAGGGAGTGTGCGATGATGATCATATCAATCTTGGAACTACTTCCAACACTCATCGTTACTTCCCCTTCAACTAGTTTATGTTTATTCTGTAACTCCTATTTCGAGTTACTAATCTTAGCAACCGAACAAGTATCAAATACTCAGGGGCTACTATAAACACTAATCCCAGTAGTATAGGGAGTGTGCGATGATGATCATATCAATCTTGGAACTACTTCCAACACTCAGCGTCACTTCCCCTTCAACTAGTATCTGTTTATTCTGTAACTCCTGTTTCGAGTTACTAATCTTAGCAACCGAACAAGTATCAAATACTCAGGGGCTACTATAAACACTAGTAAAGCACACATCAATAACCTGTATATCAAATATACCCTTGTTCACTTTGCCATCCTTCTTATCCACCAAATATTTGGGGTATTTCCGTTTCCAGTGACCATTTCCTATGCAGTGTAAGCACTCAGTTTCAGACTTTGGTTCAGCTTTGGGTTTCTTCGTGGGAGTGACAACTTGCTTGTCATTCTACTTGAAGTTCCCCTTTCTTTCCCTTTGCCCTTTTCTTGAAACTAGTGTTCTTGTCAATCATCAACACTTGATGCTCTTTCTTGATTTCTACCTTCGTCGATTTCAACATCACGAAGAGCTCGGGAATCGTTTTCGTCATCCCTTGCATACTATAGTTCATCACGAAGTTCTAATAACTTAGTGATGGTGACTAGAGAATTCTGTCAATCACTATCTTATCTGGAAGATTAACTCCCACTTGATTCAAGCGATTGAAGTACCCAGACAATCTGAGCACATGCTCACTAGTTGAGCGATTCTCCTCCATCTTTTAGCTATAGAACTTTGTTGGAGACTTCATATCTCTCAACTCGGGTATTTTTTGAAATATTAACTTCAACTCCTGGAACATCTCATATGGTCCATGACGTTCAAAACGTCTTTGAAGTCCCGATTCTAAGCCGTTTAAGCACGGTGCACTAAACTACCAAGTAGTCATCATATTGAGCTAGCCAAACGTTCATAACGTCTGCATCTGCTCCTGCAATAGGTCTGTCACCTAGCGGTGCATTAAGGACATAATTCTTCTGTGCAGCAATGAGGATAAACCTCAGATCACGGATCCAATCCGCATCATTGCTACTAGCATCTTTCAACACAATTTTCTCTAGGAACATATATAAAAACATAGGGAAGCAAAAACATAGGGAAGCAACAACGCGAGCTATTGATCTACAACATAATTTGCAAAATACTACTAGGACTAAGTTCATGATAAGTTAAAGTTCAATTAATCATATTACTTAAGAACTCCCACTTAGATAGACATCTCTCTAGTCATCTAAGTGATCACGTGATCCAAATCAACTAAACCATAACCGATCATCACGTGAGATGGAGTAGTTTTCAGTGGTGAACATCACTATGTTGATCATATCTACTATATGATTCACGCTCGACCTTTCGGTCTCTGTGTTTCGAGGCCATATCTGCATATGCTAGGCTCGTCATGTTTAACCTGAGTATTCTGCGTGTGCAAAACTGGCTTGCACCCGTTGTAGATGGACGTAGAGCTTATCACACCCGATCATCACGTGGTGTCTGGGCACGACGAACTTTGGCAACGGTGCATACTCAGGGAGAACACGTCTTGATAATTTTTAGTGAGAGATCATCTTAAAATGCTACCGTCAATCAAAGCAAGATAAGATGCATAAAGGATAAACATCACATGCAATCAATATAAGTGATATGATATGGCCATCATCATCTTGTGCTTGTGATCTCCATCTCCGAAGCACTGTCGTGATCACCATCGTCACCGGCGCGACACCTTGATCTCCATCGTAGCATCATTGTCGTCTCGCCAACTATTTCTTCTACGACTATCGCTACCGGTTAGTGATAAAGTAAAGCAATTACATGGCTTTTGCATTTCATACAATAAAGCGACAACCATATGGCTCCTGCCAGTTGCCGATAACTTCGGTTACAAAACATGATCATCTCATACAATAAAATATAGCATCACGTCTTGACCATATCACATCACAACATGCCCTGCAAAAACAAATTAGACGTCCTCTACTTTGTTGTTGCAAATTTTACGTGGCTGCTACGGGCTGAGCAAGAACCGATCTTACCTACGCATCAAAACCACAACAATAGTTTGTCAAGTTGGTGCTGTTTTAACCTTCGCAAGGACCGGGCGTAGCCACAATCGGTTCAACTAAAGTGAGAGAGACAGACACCCGCCAGTCACCTTTAAGCAACGAGTGCTCGAAGCGGTGAAACCAGTCTCGCGTAAGCGTACGCGTAATGTCGGTCCGGGCCGCTTCATCTCACAATACCGCTGAACCAAAGTATGACATGCTGGTAAGCAGTATGACTTATATCGCCCACAACTCACTTGTGTTCTACTCGTGCATATGACTATACGCATAAAACCAGGCTCTGATACCACTGTTGGGGAACGTAGTAATTTCAAAAAATTTCCTACGCACACGCAAGATCATGGTGATGGCATAGCAACGAGAGGGGAGAGTATTGTCCACGTACCCTCGTAGACCGTAAGCGGAAGCGTTATGACAACGCGGTTGATGTAGTCGTACGTCTTCACGATCCGACCGATCCAAGCACCGAACATACGGCACCTCCGAGTTCAGCACACGTTCAGCTCGATGACGATCCCCGGACTCCGATCCAGCAAAGTGTCGGGGATGAGTTCCGTCAGCACGACGGCGTGGTGACGATGATGATGCTCTACCGGCGCAGGGCTTCGCCTAAGCTCCGCGACGATATGACCAAGGTGGAATATGGTGGAGGGGGGCACCGCACACGGCTAAGGAACGATCCGTAGATCAACTTGTGTGTCATGGGGTGCCCCCTGCCCCCGTATATAAAGGAGCAAGGGGAGGGGGCGGCCGGCCTAGGAGGAGGCGCGCCAAGGGGAGTCCTACTCCCACCGGGAGTAGGACTCCCTCCTTCCTTGTTGGAGGGGGAAAGAGGGGGAGAGGAGGAAGGAAAAAGGGGCCGCACCCCTTGTCCAATTCGGACCAGTGGGGGGCTGCGCGCCTCCTTCCTTTCGGCCTTTCTCCTCTATTCCCGTATGGCCCAATAAGGCCCATATACTCCCCGGCGAATTCCCGTAACTCTCCGGTACTCCGAAAAATATCCGAATCACTCGAAACCTTTCCGAACTCCGAATATAGTCGTCAAATATATCGATCTTTACGTCTCGACCATTTCGAGACTCCTCGTCATGTCCCCGATCTCATCCGGGACTCCGAACTCCTTCGGTACATCAAAACTTATAAACTCATAATAAAACTGTCATCGTAACCTTAAGCGTGTGGACCCTACGGGTTCGAGAACTATGTAGACATGACCTAGAACTATTCTCGGTCAATAAGCAATAGTGGAACCTGGACGCCCATATTGGCTCCTACATATTCTACGAAGATCTTTATCGGTCAAACCGCATAACAACATACGTTGTTCCCTTTGTCATCGGTATGTTACTTGCCCGAGATTCGATCGTCGGTATCCAATACCTAGTTCAATCTTGTTACCGGCAAGTCTCTTTACTCGTTACGTAATGCATCATTCTGTAACTAACTCATTAGCTACATTGCTTGCAAGGCTTATAGTGATGTGCATTACCGAGAGGGCCCAGAGATACCTCTCCGACAATCGGAGTGACAAAACCTAATCTCAAAATACGCCAACCCAACATGTACGTTTGGAGACACCTGTAGTACTCCTTTATAATCACCCAGTTACGTTGTGACGTTTGGTAGCACCCAAAGTGTTCCTCCGGTAAACGGGAGTTGCATAATCTCATAGTTATAGGAACATGTATAAGTCATGAAGAAAGCAATAGAAATATACTAAACGATCAAGTGCTAGGCTAACGGAATGGGTCATGTCAATCACATCATTCTCCTAATGATGTGATCCACTTAATCAAATGACAACACATGTCTATGGTTAGGAAACATAACCATCTTTGATTAATGAGCTAGTCAAGTAGAGGCATACTAGTGACTATATGTTTGTCTATGTATTCACACATGTATCATGTTTCCGGTTAATACAATTCTACCATGAATAATAAACATTTATCATGATATGAGGAAATAAATAATAACTTTATTATTGCCTCTAGGGCATATTTCCTTCACGTATCCCACCATGCCTTCTACAATTTTGTCATGTTTTTTGCCACATATCTTTGGAAGGAAAATCAAAAGGATGTGATTTTCACATAAAAAACCGTGATGGCGAGATGGTTGCAACCAACCAAGATAGATAGTGCGTGGAATTTGTCCCCCGTGGGGAGATTGGATCGACCACTCCTAGATTATAGGGCGAGGCCACCGTGAACGTGAACGTGATCGTGAGAGGGTGAAGAAGGATTCGTTTTTTCGAGGGAAAGGAAGTAATTTTATGGGTTTACAAAAAAGGAATGCACCCCTTTTTGAGCGACAAAAAAGTGCACGTTATAATGTGTAATTAATGAAATTATAATTTAACAGAAACCTTGCTATTTTCAATCAATTTAAAAACAACTTACTTGTTTTGGCAAAAAAATGTTGATAATGCGATAGTCCATTTTTTGGACACTTACGTGTAGTGGTGCATGTTGTGGAAATCAGGGTGAAAGTCTTGTGCTAAGCTATTTTGCGGGGTGCGGCATATGAGTCTACATGGGGACTGGTTGGTTTGGGAGCCGGTGTAAGTGGTGTGGGTCTACTGCGTAAGTGGTGCACCACGTGAGTCTAGACGGCGGGGGTGCATGGTTTGGATCTAGCTACCTTGAGGTAACGCATCCGGTTTGCGCACTGAGTGCGGGTCCGTTCCTCCGTTTTCATCGATGCTTTCTCTCGGGTCAACGGAGAACAATCCAAACGCGCATGCTAGGTCCCGGCCTTTCTTGGGTCCTGCGTGCCATATTCGGGACAGTTGCCGCATTTGTAGGGTAGTATCGTCGGGAATTCACGATCTATACCGCGGCCACATGAAATCATAGCAGTGAATGGGGTAACAATCACATGCTAAGCTCTTTGGTCCATATATATGGGCCATGTGCCACAAAAAGAGAAGGGCCGCCTCGGAGCCATTGTCCATTGAGAGGAAACGAGTCTGGCCTATGAACGGTGTGCAGGGCCTGCCCCTTCATCTGCTTCAGAACTCTGTGCCGCAAGATGTGGACCCTAGCAACTAAGGCTTGTCCCGTGCACCGCACGCCAACTGGACCAACACTATGCATGCACGCCTGGCCAAGTAGACACTCACCGGTCAACCTTGACAATGTACACAAGACGCATGCGCACTCATTAGCCATCTAGCCCCAGCCATGCACACCTAGCCAGCTTCACTCAAACCGTGCACCGTTTGCCAGGTTCACCCACACCATCCATCCATTATTGACCCCACCTCGGTTCATTGGACCTCCGACACGATTCCCTTCCCTCGGCATGCTAGGTATGTCAAAGCAACACGCGACTACACATATTGCACACCGAGATACGACGTCATTCACTAGTGCCAGCAAACCTGTGCACCTATGCACCTGAGCATCTCTACCCATGGTGGACACTAGCACATGGTTAGGATTGAGAAGCCTAGCGGCACATGATGTCGGCCCGATTGGCTGGGGGTGCATGACATGGGTCCAGATGAAATGCATGGCATCGCATGGATCCACATTCCCCCTCCCAATACCAGACAACGGGCTTATACCAGACGAATCCAAGCGGTCGCTGATGAAGCTTGGAAGCCATGTGTTATGTGCATGCTGAATTTCAATATTTAGGAATTATTAACATACAAAAACAATAATTCAAGCGTCTATGTAAAGGTGTACAACATAATTTTCAATAAAAAATGAAACATGACACATGCACATGCAACTTGCCAACAATTGCACTTGTAGTACAAAAAGACAACATGTGCACGTATCCCACCATGCCTTCTACAATTTTTGTCATGTTTTTTTGCCACATATCTTTGGAAGGAAAAACAAAAGGATGTGATTTTCACATAAAAAACCGTGATGGCGAGATGGTTGCAACCAACCAAGATAGATAGTGCGTGGAAGTTGTCCCCCGTGGGGAGATTGGATCGACCACTCCTAGATTATAGGGCGAGGCCACCGTGAACGTGAACGTGATCGTGAGAGGGTGAAGAAGGATTCGTTTTTTCGAGGGAAATGAAGTAATTTTGTGGGTTTACAAAAAAGGAATGCACCCCTTTTTAAGGGACAAAAAAATGCACGTTATAATGTGTAATTAATGAAATTATAATTTAACAGAAACCTTGCTATTTTCAATCAATTTAAAAACAACTTACTTGTTTTGGCAAAAAAAATGTTGATAATGCGATAGTCCATTTTTTGGACACTTACGTGTAGTGGTGCATGTTCTGGAAATCAGGGTGAAAGTCTTGTGCTAAGATATTTTGCGGGGTGCGGCATATGAGTCTACATGGGGAATGGTTGGTTTGGGGGCCGGTGTAAGTGGTGTGGGTCTACTGCGTAAGTGGTGCGCCACGTGAGTCTAGACTGCGGGGGTGCAAGGTTTGGATCTAGCTACCTTGAGGTAACGCATCCGGTTTGCGCACTGAGTGCGGGCCCGTTCCTCCGTTTTCATCGATGCTTTCTCTCGGGTCAACGGAGAACAATCCAAACGCGCATGCTAGGTCCCGGCCTTTCTTGGGTCCTGCGTGCCATATTCGGGACAGTTGCCGCATTTCTAGGGTAGTATCATCGGGAATTCACGATCTATACCGCGGCCACATGAAATCATAGCAGTGAATGGGGTAACAATCACATGCTAAGCTCTTTGGTCCATATATATGGGCCATGTGCCACAAAAAGAGAAGGGCCGCCTCGGAGCCATTGTCCATTGAGAGGAAACGAGTCTGGCCTATGAACGGTGTGCGGGGCCTGCCCCTTCATCTGCTTCAGAACTCTGTGCCGAAAGATGTGGACCCTAGCAACCAAGGCTCGTCCCGTGCGCCGCACGCCAACTGGGCCAACACCATGCATGCACGCGTGGCCAAGTAGACACTCACCGGTCAACCTTGACAATGTACACAAGACGCATGCGCACTCATTAGCCATCTAGCCCCAGCCATGCACACCTAGCCAGCTTCACTCAAACCGTGCACCGTTTGCCAGGTTCACCCACACCATCCATCCATTATTGACCCCACCTCGGTTCATTGGACCTCCGACACGATTCCCTTCCCTCGGCATGCCAGGTATGTCAAAGCAACACGCGACTACACATATTGCACACCGAGATACGACGTCATTCACTAGTGCTAGCAAACCTGTGCACCTGAGCATCTCTACCCATGGTGGACACTAGCGCATGGTTAGGATCGAGAAACCTAGCGGCACATGATGTCGGCCCGATTGGCTGGGGGTGCATGACATGGGTCCAGATGAAACGCATGGCATTACATGGATCCACATTCCCCCGCCCAATACTAGACAACGGGCATATACCAGACGAATCCAAGCGGTCGCTGACGAAGCTTGGAAGCCATGTGTTATGTGCATGCTGAATTTCAGTATTTAGGAATTATTAACATACGAAAACTATAATTCAAGCGTCTATGTAAAGGTGTACAACATAATTTTCAATAAAAAAATGAAACATGACACGTGCACATGCAACTTGCCAACAAGTGCACTTGTAGTACAAAAAGACAACATGTGCACGTATCCCACCATGCCTTCTACAATTTTTGTCATGGTTTTTGCCACATATCTTTGGAAGGAAAAACAAAAGGATGTGATTTTCACATAAACAACCGTGATGGCGAGATGGTTGCAACCAACCAAGATAGATAGTGCGTGGAAGTTGTCCCCCGTGGGGAGATTGGATCGACCACTCCTAGATTATAGGGCGAGGCCACTGTGAACGTGAACGTGATCGTGAGAGGGTGAAGATGGATTCGTTTTTTCGAGGGAAAGGAAGTAATTTTGTGGGTTTACAAAAAATGAATGCACCCCTTTTTGAGGGACAAAAAAATGCACGTTATAATGTGTAATTAATGAAATTATAATTTAATAGAAACCTTGCTATTTTCAATCAATTTAAAAAGAACTTACTTGTTTTGGCAAAAAAATGTTGATAATGCGATAGTCCATTTTTTGGACACTTACGTGTAGTGGTGCATGTTGTGGAAATCAGGGTGAAAGTCTTGTGCTAAGCTATTTTGCGGGGTGCGGCATATGAGTCTACATGGGGAATGGTTGGTTTGGGGCCGGTGTAAGTGGTGTGGGTCTACTGTGTAAGTGGTGCGCCACGTGAGTCTAGACGGCGGGGGTGCATGGATTGGATCTAGCTACCTTGAGGTAACGCATCCGGTTTGCGCACTGAGTGCGGGCCCGTTCCTCCGTTTTCATCGATGCTTTCTCTCGGATCAACGGAGAACAATCCAACCGCGCATGCTAGGTCCCGGCCTTTCTTGGGTCCTGCGTGCCATATTCAGGACAGTTGCCGCATTTCTAGGGTAGTATCATCGGGAATTCACGATCTATACCGCGGCCACATGAAATCATAGAAGTGAATGGGGTAACAATCAGAATTCATAATAATTAACTACTTTACCTAGAACGTTGAATGGTTTAGGAACATTGATGGGTGGGGTATCGATCAACAGGGGAAACTTCCACGACGATAACATGGGGACTTTCAATATCCATCATCATAAGCACACAAAATTCTAACCCTAAATAAATACAGCTCACGAGCTATTTTATCTAGTCATGCATGTAAGTTATAAGTCTTTTTTTTGCATTAGTACATCTGTATGCTGCTCTGCCATGTTACATCATCAGTTCATGCATTTTTACGTAACTAGTGAATTTTGTTGCACTAAAGGGCTGTTTGGTTTGTGACTAACTTTGCCAAAGATTGCTATACCTAAGGTTAGGCAAGCTTGACCAACTTAAGTGAGTGTTTGGTTCCAGCCACACCTTAGGCAAGCCACACTTGGGTCCCACATGGCATACACACAATAAGTATGGCAAGGTTCCTTAGGCTTGCCAACTTGTGGCTCTCATTTTGATGAACTAACCTTAGGCAAGTTTGGGAAAATGTGTGGAAAAATGTGGCAATGCTAGTGCTCTCTTCGACATGTATGGTTGATCCTTCATTTTTTTACTATATGGTACTATCCCATTTAGTTGCTTATGTAGCAACTAATAAGTTATGCATTTATTTTTTCAACGCCATTTGAAGATATTTTACGCTGTCATCAATTACATTATGTTTCATAGACTATGTGCCTGCTGAATTATCATATTAAATATACTTACGCAATATTTTGTACTACATGTAGGTCCTAAGTGACGACGTTGACAGCGACCCAGAAACCCAGAGGATCTTCAGGAGGCAGAAATTGAGGCAGCTGAACAATGGTGAGCTCGAGAAAGATGTGAGGCCTAGATTCGGAAAGGGCTACGGATGCCCTTTCTGCAACAAGGTGATGAAAGGCGACCTGTCGAGTACCATCAACCATGCAATCGGAACATCCCAAGGCAGCACCAAGAATGGTTACGCTTTCAGGGTGAAGCACGCCGCGTATGCCGACTACTTGATTAGGCTTCTTTGAGGATTTAGGGAAGTGTGCACCCTCGCAGCTAGAATTGATGCTCTTTTGGTTGTAACTATGCTAAGTACTACCGTATGCTATACTTCGTTGGTGAACATTTATGGTTGAACTATGTGCACCAATACTACTAAGTGGTGCTTGCTTTTGTGTTTGTCTCTCTCTCTCTCTCTCTCTCTCTCTCTCTCTCTCTCTCTCTATATATATATATATATATATATATATATATATATATATATATATATATGCATGGAAAAGTTGAACTAAGGTAGAACTATGTTAATTGGTGTGTGGTTTGGCATCTCTGCTTGTTAAACTCGTGCTCATTAATCATCAACTCATTTAGATTTAGTAGCATAAAACCCTGATTGGCTAGGTTCGTTTGAAGCTAGTTAAGCTTGTGAGCGCTAGTTAACAGATTTTGATGTGTTATGGTATACATGATGAGTGGGTACATGTGGTTTTCAAGAAGGAGGATGGTGACTAAAAAATGAAATGCACTAGTTTGATGCCTGAGGTGTTGATCCAAGTAATACTAGAACCATCGTGTTGTGGCGTGGCTACATGATGATCACAAAGTCTCGATCCAAGTAATACTAGATCGCTTGATGACAATTTCATCTGATGTTTTCACAAGTCTTGAGCATTAGGATTTATGTACACAATTTTCAATCCCCAACCCATCCACCCCGGACACGATCTTTAGATTGCATCACGTAGATGTACAAAATCCAGTTCCTAGGTCCTGCCCCAAGCGCCTACGCTTGTGATTTTTTTTCCAGGATCCTAATTAATCGCCTAAATAAGCGCCGCTGCATTGAAGGTTCCCAACGCCGACCAATCAATTTTTCTCATAAGTATTTCCGCTATAGTAGGTAACTACCAATTACTCCCCGCATCTCTCCCCTAGGTTACGCTCTAAAACCATCGCCGTCGCTCACACGCCCGCCTCCCTGCCGCCGGATATGAAATCCACTCGTCGAGGTCGATTGGCCGTCGTGACAGATCGTGGCCATGGACGTGAGGGGCCTGTCATGGACGGCGTCGTGGCAGATCGTGGACTTGCGGGGCTAACCACCGACGTCGTCGTCCCTCTTATGGATCAGGATCCCTACGAGAAATCTTTGGACTAGTCGGTGTCCGACCCTGAGAAGCATCGTGTCAACGAGGTGCAGTACTCCATCATCGATCACAAGCAGCAGCACATGCATGATATGGACTGGAATTTCGTTACGGTAATTTTAATTTTTTTAACCGTAGATCTGTCTTCAAGTTTAAGGTTAGAGGTTAATCATTAAACCATCAATGCATTGTTGAATTGGCATAATGGAATCTAGCTCTAAATATAATGTTGATCATCAGTACGTAATGATCATTATTTATTCAATCAATCTTTGAGAAATTAATGGTTCATCCACTCCACAATTTAGTGCGTTTTGGTTTTATGCCAAAAGTCAGACATCATAAAGGTTGTGCATGTTTATTGACAATTTTTTTAAAAGTATATCATATGATTTATGCTTTCATATGGATTTGATATTGCCTTTTTCTCCTTAATTTTTAAAGTTAACAAATATTTACTTTAAAAATAATTTATAGGCACTACAATATGAAACTTAGGGAATATTAGGTACTGAAAACAATGGTTCAGCTTATATCATACATAATTTTAACTTGCAGCCTTATTCTCATGATTATGCGGACATTTCCAAAGGAGAGATGGATGTACACACTCAGAAAACCCTTGAAGAATTGCAGAATGGACAGTGCAACGTGCTTAAGCGTATGGCATATCGTTGCGCGTTCTGTGGCAAATATCTGGACCTGGCTTTCGTTAGTACTCTTGAGCACGCCGAAGGAGTTGCCAAAGGATACCAAATGAAGCATGGTGTGAGGGCGAAACACAAGGCGCTAGCCCAATATCTCAGGAATTTGTCAGACAAAGAGAAGGTCCGAAGAAGGCGTTATGAGAACCAGCATGCCAAAGAATAGATGAATAAACGTAACACTGAAGAAGTTCTAGTTCGCATAAGTAGTCATTTGTGGTTGTTTTTTTTTAAATACCAATGAATATTTTAATCATCATAGTTTTTGCAGAAATGTCACATTTATTAAATTTAATCATAAAAATGCATACAATTCAATTATTGATTTTTTCAAATATTTGTAACCTTGCATCTAATAGTTTACCATTTTATTGGTTAACCATTATTTTCATATATATACTGTGGAGTGCTTAAAATTATTCAAGATCAATTGGTGTACTGAAAGACTCATCCACATGCAATATGAACAGCAGTGTATTTTTAGGGTTTCTTCAAAAGAACACCTGTGGTCATGCTGATCTTTTCTGTTTGGCCAGAATTGGTAAAGCTGCCAAATCTGCATCTGATCCAGCCCAACACTTTGTTCCTTTTGTGGGCCTGTACAAGTGGGAGGCAGAGAGAAAAGTGGGCGATGGCCCCAACCCCGCCCCCATCCCAATCCCACCCCACTTCGTTCTTTGCACAGACAGAGAGGCGACGCGGAGGGAGACGGCTAGGGTTTGCCAAGCCCTCACCTTGGCCGCCCCCGTCGTCATCAAATCCGCCGGATCCGTGAGGCCACCCACTCCCCCCTGCTCCGGCCACGATCCTCCACTCCCCCCTGCTCCATCCGCGATCCTCCACCGCAACTTTTCATCCCCAATCCTGGTCGCGCCGCTCGAAGCTCCGGTGGTGACCGGAGCCAGCTTCAAACAAGTCCACTCCATCCCACTTCGCAGGTAAGATTGATCTTCCCTGCCCTTCGAATGTCGATTTGACACTTGCTCGTGTGCATATTTCAGGTATTAGCAGATTTACTGTCAACTAGTAGGTCATCTTGCTTGACAGATGCTATCAAGTAGTTTTTCCACCTAGAAAATGACCCCCCCACTGCTAGATATAGAAAAAGTATATTCACAGGAGCATACACATGTTTTGGTTTGTTGGGATAGTTTGAAGACTGTGTATATGTATTTGCTGATGCTTAGTTGTTAAAATCTAAAAAGGCGAGCACAGAAGCAGTCCATGAGGAATTTGTAATGATGGAATGAGGATCAGTTATAGTTTCATGTATTACTCGATGTTAGTATGATGATTAGTGCATATTTTGAAGGATTTGTCAAGTATAGACTGCTCTTGATTGGTGCATGTTTTTGATGATATGTGCACACATGTAATATTTTTGGTTGGTGCATATTTTCGCTGATTGTTATTACTGCTTACTTGAATTATGTCAGCCTATCTCCAAGATATGGTATGGGCTTGTTGGGGTCAATGAAAATTTGTTGTGAGCTAGTAGTTCACATTGCAACAAATTCCTCACTGTTGGATTTTCTGCCATTATAATTCATAATCATGATTTTACTTGTTGGTATGGGTAGTAATGCATGAGTGAATAAATAGCAAGTATACAAAAGGGTGACTATTGGTCAGCATACCTTGCTCGTTCTCATAGCCTTCACTATGCTGTCATCTTGCTTGAGAGATTCTATCATGTCCTTATTCTCACTGGAAATTGGAAAATTAACCTCCACAACTACCTCTAAAAATGGTATGTACAGCAGCTAATGCATTATTTGTTTTGTTGGGACAATTTAAAGACTTTATATTTATTACCTGATGGTACCACACAACAGCCCATCAGGAAATTTGCACTGATCAAAGGCAGATCAGTTATTGTTTCATGTATTTCTCGATGAGACCAGTCAATCATGGTTCATTTGTACATGGCTACTAATTGGTTGGTTACCAAGTTTTCTTGTCCAGCTCACAAAATTGTAACCTTGAAATATCCTAATTGGTTATGTCTGCCCAATGATTACGAGTCTAACCACTTCTCTTGACTAGTCGTGTGAATAGTTGTCGATTAGCTTTTTCGTGTAGATGTTTACACATGAACTACGTACTTAGAGAGAAGTATGCGAAAAGATTATTCACATTGTATATGGTGCTAGCAATTCCTAATGGAAGACTGATTTCATATATCAATAACTAACATTTGTTCATTGCAATGCATGCAACAGGTTTGAATGGCAAGGGAAACCATCCTCATCAGCAGTGAAGAGTGTGATCACCGGACCACCTCAGATGATGCTTCAGATGGCACTTCACGTGGGAGTGACGGCTATAGCGGTGATGAAGACTCCTCTAGTGACTATGACACTGATGATAGTAATGATGGAGATGGAGATGTGGACCATGATCCTATCTTGGCACTAAGGGGAAAAGTTCTATATGGCAGGTCAGATATTAAATGAACCGTGAAATATCAAAAGTTGATGTTTGAGTGACACTTGATTACCACACATTACTCTTTTTGGGTTCTAGATGACCTTCCAAATCAACATTTACTGAACTAGAGCTTACATAGAGGAGTGTTTAGTTGTTAGTTTAAATAAATCAAATATTCAATTTGCCCATGTTTCTACGAGATATTGCTGGGTGGATGTGATTGGGTTATCTATGTCCTTCATTTCTTGATCATTGGAGTTGGCATTTATCATTAACCCACTGCTGATGTTCTAGATCTTACGTATGAAATTATTTACTACTCTGTCATCTTAATTTTTTTATACAGGTCCGGGATACATTGTGAGAAAAGGAACTTTCGAGGATCGCATCTTCTACGGCAACCATGTGTCGCTAAACGAGGATCAGTGGGACTGTCTCAAATCCATAGTAACGAAGTGCCAACCTCCCATACCATACTATGTCATCACCGTCACTCACTCGGCAGTCATCAGAGGGAAGAGCAAGATGGTAAACACTTGGACTTTTCTTTTTGCAAATCATACTTCACTAGTGAAAATGCCATCATCTAGAGACGGAGAGGAGGACGGGCGTGGTTGTGCAAATCATACTTACTTTTTTGTGTGCAAATCATACTTAATTTTTTATGTAACATTATTTATTTCCCTGTGCATTCAGATCTTCTCAAAGGATTACAGTCAGGCCTACCTCAAAGATTATCTGCGAAAGCCCATGGTTGTAGGACTTTCTCAGTTTTGGTTTTATGTTGTTGTGTTAATGGGTCTTGCACAAACATAATGGCTTAGCTCTGAATTTGGGTCCCCGGGATCAAAATATTACTGTTATAAACAGTCTAATCATTTTCCTTCTACGAGTAAGGTTCGTTGGTTATCATCAGTAGAAGTGGAGTTGGATTCATTGATACATGTTAAATGCTGGCCAAGTATTGTTCTCTCTCAATGATGGTTGATTGATCTTGCGGTGGCCATTCTATCGTGCTTCATATGGATGCATCTTACAAGTTTTGCCGCCTCACTCTGTAGCCTTCAAGTTACGGTTGTATGAAGGATGAACATGTATCTCATTTTTAGAGGGCAGACATGTCTCATTTCCTTGCTTTGTGTCACATTGCAGTAATAATTTCATTAATGGAAAAAATTAGTATATGTTAAAATTATTCATCTCTGACATCAAGCAAAAACTTTCTTGAAATCCTTTGAAGGCTACATGAAATAGCTTCAGAGTGGTCATAATAAACATGTACCTATTTGGAGATCTTATATTAAGAAGTAGTCCTACTCGATATATTCAGTGGTGTGTTTGCAAAATCATTTGGTATGTCATGCTATGCTACATCTACTTCCCATGATTTTTGGCTTACATAATTATTACTCCCTCTGTCCCAAATTAAGTGGCTCAGCTTTGTACTATGCTGAGAAGCAGCAAACACAATATATATTGCCATTTGAGAAAAATATAACACCACAATATTTAACTTCTCATTTCTTTTTTACTTGTATAAAGGAACTATCTTAGATAAATATATGATCCATAAAGTTGAAAACAAGATTAGTATGAAGTCGAATAGGACTAAACATCGTCTCAGATTTGCACGATAACCGATGTTTTCTCCCGTTGCAACGCATGGGCCCTTTTGCTAGTGATAGGTAAAAAACAAAGCAGCGCTAAAATGCTAATCCATCCAGTCTCACGGGCAAGCATATCCTATACACAACTAAGAAGGGGACTCAAGCTTGTTTCTCCCTCCTTTCCGGTTTAGGTTTAGAGGGCTTATCTCATTTTTCTTCGGTTTTTCCGATTTAAAGAGCTCATCTCCATCTCCTATTGAGATTCTGAGGCATTAAATCTTTTGCATGGAAGAATTAATAAGGAACTCACCTACGTTCCTACTCATTTACTAGTAGTGGCCAACCATGTGTGCACTGCAATTAATCCAAATTAATGCATCAATTTTATTTGGGTAGAGCGGCCACGATTGGCCACGGCATGCATAGAGCGGCCACGATCGTCAAGTTACCATGTTGTCCACAACTCCTCACTCTCGCGCCGTCTCCCCACTACTGATGGTGTCCAGTTTTCGGCTGCTTGGTCATTATCACATCAGGAATCAAGGTTTGCTTATTGCGATCTAGAGAAACACAAAATTGATGGTTCTAACTTGCCACATATGTTACATAACTCCTATGTTTAATTTTGTTATTTGCTGGATTTATTCACGTGGTTGGTTTTGAGTCAATTTCGTTCATGCGGTGATATGAGAGTATCCCTTCCACTCCATCATCAGCTCGGATTGGATGGGAGGACACGGCTATACCTAGCCATGGGACACCCAGCCCGACCCAAAAAAGCCTGGCTTGACCTGGCCAGATCTTGCCCATGGGTCGGGCATGCGCTTGAGATCTAGGCCCAATGACCGGGCAGGGTCGGGTTTGGGCCTAGCATATTTGCGACTTAGAGAATGCCCGGCCCGATGACCCAAAGCCTGGTGGGCTTTTCCACTGATGGGTCGGGCCTGGTCCCGAGATCTAGGCCCAACGGCTAGGCCGGGCCCGAGGCCTAGGTTTTTTGTAGCAGGCTTTGTTAGGCCCGACATGTAGCACGGCCAGCCCGACGTATGGCCAGGTATAACACGGCGGGACATAAGCATATCGTGATTACTCTTCTGGATTATCGGTGCTGGATACTTGAACGTTAGTTTATGTTGCCCTGGAGATGTCCCGACAGTTTAAACATGTGCGCTCCCTGTAGTCTGCCTAGTGATACAGGTGTCTGATACATTGATTCTTGAACTTTTTAAAAATATAGAGAACGTTAAGTAAATTCATGAACATTTTTTAAACTCAGGAACCAAATTTAAAAGCGATAACATATTTTAGAAGTTCAAAAACATGTTTGGAACTTCGTGAATATTTTGGAAACTCTGGACCATGTTTTTAAACTCACGAACATTTTATAAAACTTATGAAAATTTATAGAATCCCTAACCAAATTCGTTGACACTTTCTTAAAGTAATGAACATATTGAAACTTTCATGAAATTTTTAAAAATTGTTGAATTTTTTTAAGGTATATAATATATAAATTCATGAAAAAAATTAGCTCAGAATTTTTTTCACAACTGACAAACATGTTTGGACCTTTATGAACATTTTGTAAACGTCTGAACTTTTTCATAAAACTAATGAAGATATTTCAAAATTTCATGCACATTTTTGTACATGCAAAGATTCATATAATAATTTGGACTTATCTTAAATACATGACATCTTAAATTCAAAAACAATTTTTGAACTCACGAATAATTTGAACATTTTTTGGAACTCGTGAACATATTATAGAAATTCAAGAACATTGTTTGAACTTCATGAATATTCGTAAAATTCTTGTACCTATTTTGAACTCACGATTCTTTTGAAATCATCAAAACAATAACTGCATGAATCCTTTTAAAATCTAGTGAACATATTTAAAATTTCTTGAACACTTTTTGAGCTTCCAATCATTTTTTAACTTCAGGAACATATTTTTATAATAGACAACTTTTTTGTATTAATGAACATTGAAATTCCAAGCTGATTAATTTTTTACAAATGGGGAAGCAAGTTTTTTTTTTACATTAAAACAACTAAACCACAAAGAAGAACATACTTAAACAGCTCAGGCCAAGACCATTTCTTAACACTTAGAGACTAGGAACGAACGCGCTTTCATCCCCGATGCTAATGTGAAATCAGATTTGTGTCCACACATCAGAAGAGAATTATTGCTAGGCCCCACGCCACCTGTTTGTGCAGTACGTCGAACAATGCTAGCAATTTTCCTTGTACGTTTGACCCCGATTGCTGCTGATGACGATGACCTAAACAAGACGTCACACGTACTTGAATTTGTGTCTCTGCCTCACTGGTCCAACACCGTCTAGCAAGTGTCGTGGGAGGAAGTTTTACATCATGGAGTGTAGGCCGACGCTATCCATCGCTCTATACACACTTGTGCTTATGATGACCATCTTAATACTATCACCTGGGAAAACTTGGTTCCCGTCACTATCTTACTAGTCCAGCAAGTGAAATCTCCATAAATCTTACAAAATGCGAATATCTTCCCTCAGAAAAAAGAGAGAAATAATATATATATTTTTAAGCAATGCAACATTACAAGACTCCTTAAATTTTTACAAAATGGGGAAGCAATATTTTTAAACATTAAAACAACTAGACCACAGCCCACAGACATGTGTGCCCATTCAAAGAAGAACATACTTAAGCAGCTCAGGACAAGACCATTTCTTAACACTTAGAGACTGGGAGCGAACGCGCTTTCATCCCTAATGCCAATGTGAAATTAGATTTGTGTCCACACATCAGAAGAGAATTATCGCTAGGCCCCATGCCACCTATTTGTGCAGTACGTCGAACAATGGCAGCAGTTGTCCTTGTACGTTTGACGCCGGTTGCTGCTGACACTAGTAGAAAAAGGGTCAAACGTGAAGCACATTAGTGCCGGTTTGTATTAGAGCCGGCACAAATGTATACATTAGTGCCGGTTCCAACGGCTAGCCTTTAGCACCGGTTCATGGCTAACCTTTAGCACCGGTTCGTGCCACGAACCGGTACTGATGAGGGTGGTGGCAGGATGTTGTCATTCTGGGCCCCCTCCAGCACCTTTAGTACCGGTTCGTGCCACGAACCGGTACTATAGGTCCTCCTGCATATAAACCCTTCGTCCAGCTCGCTCTGTTCTTCCCCCTTTCCCCTTTCCTCTCCTCTCTGTTCTTCCTCTTCTTCCCTCGAGCTCATCACACATTTTGCCCAATATTTGTCAAGATTTGAAGGCCCCATCCATTCAAGTGATCACAAAGGTTAGCAACTTTGTCCTTTCATCTCTCATTGCTAGATTAGCTCTTGCATTGGTTCATATAGTTATTAATTTGTGAGTTCAGTAATTTGGGAGGAAATATATATATATATGTGCTATTATTTGATTTATATGCAATTTGAGGTCAAAATAACACTTAGTTTGCATATGTAGGTGTGGTTTACTTAGTGCCTTCTAAATCTCTGTCGTAACCACCGTCGATCGCCCGCACCGTCCCGTCGCCGGCACCACCTTGTGGTGAGCCTCTTGTTCATGAAATTTTATATAAAAAATTGATGTTTCTGTGATTGGGATATATAGTTACTCGTATAATAATTATCTTACCCGTACGTTGTTTGTTATACATAGTGCCATGGTTTTGATATCCGTCCCCGTCGGCCCTCGTCCTTGTTATGATTCGGATGTGGTATATTCTCTTTTAAAACTATTTGTTGCATTTCGTGTTTATGACAAATTATGCCCATCAAGTTGACATAGATATTTTTATCTAGGAGGTATGTGAACCGGAAATTCCAACCGACCCTATTGTCGAGAGGTTAAATTTAGTTGAAAGAGAAAACGAGTACTTGAAAGAAAAATTGAAAAGAATTGAGGGGGAGAAGATGGAATTGGAGTTGCATGTTGCCGATGTCGTCGATGATCACAAGATCAAGATGGAGAAAATGCGCTTGAAGATTAGAAAGATTAGAAAATATGCCATCGATAGTGAGGCTTGGTATCATTATGCTGTTGGATCAATTGTTACCTTAGTTGCGATCTTGATCACATTTGTTGTTGCATTTAAATGCTTTAGCTAGAGAGTTATTTGTTTGTTGCATTTAAGTGTTGTATGAACTTTATGTATGAACTTGTATTAATTTGGTCTATTCGGTGTTGTGTAATGAGGATGAGCCGGCAATGGATGTACGATGACCGATGCTCTTCCCAGTTCGTTGAGGGCGTGCATACTTTTCTGCTTGCGGCTGAGGCAAACAAGCGGGCGGATGGTTTTATGCCTTGTCCATGTGCTAGTTGTAAGAATGGTCGCAATTACTCTACGTCAAGAACCATTCACGTCCACCTGTTTGAGTCCGGTTTCATGCCCCACTATAATGTTTGGACCAAGCACGGAGAAAGAGGGGTTATGATGAAAGACAATGAAGAAGAAGAGGACGACGACAGCTATCCTGGCCATGGGTTCCGTGAATACGATGATACAACAATGGGGGAAGAAGCTGAGCCGGTAATGCGGGAAGAAGCTGGGCCGGCAATGCGGGAAGAAGCTGAAGAAGAGGCATCAGATGAGCCCGTTGATGATCTAGGTCGGGCCATTGCCGATGCAAAGAGAAACTGCGCAAGTGATTTGGAGAAGAAGAAGTTGCAGCACATGTTAGAGGATCACAAAAAATTGTTGTACCCGAATTGTGTAGGTGACAAGAAAAAGCTGGGCACCACACTGGAATTGCTGCAATGGAAGGCAGAGAATGGTGTCTCTGACAAGGGATTTGGAAAGTTGCTGGTAATGATAAAGGATATGCTTCCAAAGGACAACGAATTGCCCGAGAGTACGTACGAAGCAAAGAAGGTTGTCTGCCCTCTAGGGTTAGAGGTGCAGAAGATACATGCATGCCCTAATGATTGCATCCTCTACCGCGGTGAGTACGAGGATTTGAACGCTTGCCCGGTATGTGGTGCATTGCGCTATAAGATCAGCCGCCATGAGCATGGTGATGTCGAGGGCGAGCGCCCCAGGAAGAAGATTCCTGCCAAGGTGATGTGGTATTCTCCTATAATACCACGGTTGAAACGTTTGTTCCAAAACAAAGAGCATGCCAAGGCGATGCGATGGCACAGAGAAGACCGTAAGAAAGACGGAAAGTTGAGAGTACCAGCTGATGGGTCGCAGTGGAGAAAAATCGAAAGAAAGTACGGGAAGGAGTTTGCAGATGACGCAAGGAGCGTATGGTTTGGTCTAAGCGCAGATGGCATTAATCCTTTTGGGGAGCAGAGCAGCAACCATAGCACCTGGCCTGTGACTCTATGTTTGTATAACCTTCCTCCTTG
>LR880971.1:10627222-10659733 GCA_904067115.1 Aegilops sharonensis | reverse complement strand
AGTAATGTTTTTGGAAAGTATGGAGTGTATAGTGCTCTCCCTTCCATAATATAAGAGCGTTTTTGACACTATTATAGTGTAAAAAACACACTTACATTATATTATGGAATGAAGGGATTATATTATAACGTTTAAGAAAGTATGGAGTATTTTTTTTTAATTGCGAAAGTATTTTTTTTTAGAATGGAGTATATTGTCTTATACAAAAGCTAATATATAGTATGAATTATGGAATATCTCATAAAATTATGTATATGTGCTGGCGGCCGGACACCGGCAAGGACGGAGTAAATTGACGGCAAGTGTTGCGTGCCAATTTGAGCGACATATATGAATTTTTTTTAGTACGTTTAAAATATATACATGAAGTAGTACGTAGTATATGCTACACAAAATTAGTATGTAGTCCTAGAAAATGAAGCATGGATGGAGTGTACCGCAGTGATGGTTACAAGTAGGTCGCTGTTAAATTCAGGAACTCCCAAGTCTGTGATTTATGCTCAAATGCTGCCTAAGGTGGATAAGAAGACCCGAAAACTACATCGTTATTTGCTAGGAAACCACCGTAGATTTCTATGAAGAACAAAAGAATGTTATGCATGCTAGCATGAAGAAAGGATTATATTTGTGTACAGAAAAGGACTGCAGCCAAAAATGAAGTTGAAAACGTAGTTCCCATTCATTTGTCCAAACTATGGTATAGGAGAAGCAATACACTCTTAGTTTATATAGTATGTAGTATATCCCGGAGAAATTATACTCCCTCCGTCCGGAAATACTTGTCTTAGGAATGGTTGTATCTAGACTTATTTTAGTTATAGATACATCTATTTTCAACCATTTCTAAGACAAGTATTTCCGGACGGAGGGAGTATTAAGTACTTACTACCAAAGAGGTATGGAGTACGTATACAAGAGTAGTATATTGTATATAGACAAGAAGTAGTATGGAGTATATACATACGGGTAGTATGAAGTATGTATTTCTGGGTTGTTGGTTTTTGGGTAGCCAAACAGTCATGTCGCCTGAGGTGGTGTTGAGTATGTAGAAGAAAATTGTATTGAATATTAACAAAACAGAGTATGTAAGTACTGAAAATCCGCGACGACTACGCTCACTGTAATCTTGCTCATTCAATTGTGTCGGGATTCCATCTGCTATATTAGGCTGGTCATAGTGGAGAGTAACTTAGACTAGTAACATACATATGTTACTAGTCTATGTTACTACCTTCATAGTGGGGAGTGTCATATGTGTGGTAACATAGATGTGTTCATTTATTGCTTTGTAGACTCATCTTCCATTGGAAAGCGCTATGTGATGGTAACATATTATGTTACTCTATTTGCCTCTTTCCTCATTAACTACTTGCCACCTCATCATTCTTGCTTATGTGGCATCTATGTTATTACTTATGTTACTCCCACTATGACCAGCCTTAGCTTTGTACATGTTGGGTGATTTTTGCTGTGTATATATAGCTCTCCAGCAATGTCGGTATTAAATGATGTATAGTGTCGTTCCTGTTCTGACTTCTGACATAGGGTGCATGCATCGTACTCGACTGCTATGCCCAACAACCACAACTTCAATTGAATGCATCACGCTCCTCAACCTCCCACCTACTCCTCTTCTCCACAGACGGTGGTTGAACAATCAAGAGTTCAAGCTCCCTGCAGTGAATTGAATTCATGATTTTTATTTGAAAAGACTCTCTCATTTTCATTTTCATGATTCATTGCAGCGTCTCCATGTGCTCCTCGTCCGCCTCCATGTATGTATGGACTATATACACAAGAATATTATGGAATACGAAAACACGCTGATATTTAGAAATGTCCATAGCTAACCTGATGCAGTCCCCCATCTCAGATTTTTAAGCTCATCTCGAGGAACGAGGCAACAAATATAGTACTATTATGTAAGCGTTTTTATCTATTGGTGTAAGCGTATGGTAACAGCCTGACAACGAAATAAATGATGTCTCATTCTCACGTCTCAGAATTGAAGCATGCGGCCACGTTCACCGGATCATGACCGATAAATTGCAACATCAATTAAACATATATTCATGTGCATGCACTCATGAGCCGCAGCAGCTACAAGTGCAACCCTTGCAAACGATGGTGCCTCCGCGGTTGATGCCTGCCACTCATGGACGCCGGAGAAACCATTAGTCAACAAGAAACTCCAATGACAAAGGACAAAAAATTAAAAGAACACTGATTGATGATATTGGTGTATATGCATGCATCCACGCATACCTAACTCCATCCCCAGATGTTGTAGTCTGAAGGATCTGGATCATCAGAGAAGCCAATTAGCGAAAAACAACTATGGTGAAGGCTAGAGAAAACCGATTACTTGAACACCGACACCCGTTATGAGTGGCAGCCAGTGGACTTAAACACCGCCAACCCTTAATCAGCGACAGCCAGGGGAGCAACGATGTGGGTTAACTACACCCGGTGGTAGGTATGTGTGAGTGTGCGTGTGCGTGTGTGTGTGTCGTGGAATAAACATGCTATATCTACAAAACATAGAGCGAACACCTTTCGGTTTCACCCCAAGTCAATGCAGATTTGATACCTTTGGGAAGACATGCCACATACTCTGGCGACACGTTTTGAATTTTGGTTTCACTATTACCTTTCTTCTCAATTAAATTGAGAGCCCGTCCGATGCAAAAATTTACTCAAGAACCTCCCTTCTCCATGAGTTTTCTATGAAAACAGAACTCGTCTACCCCAGCCCATATTCCTCTTCTCTGGTTGACTCAAATCCACTAACCGGCTGCAGGCGCCACTGCTACGTTCCTTTCCAATACAATAAGAAACCAGAGTTTAGTCTCTCCTCCCCCTTTATGTCTTAATCCTGACATACAGTCTCAGAACATTAGTTCCATTTATTTCCGTATATAGATGTAAATCTAAATCTCCTTTGGTCCCATTCATCGCATCTCTCGGTTTGTTTTAAGGTCATCCAGTCTTCTCGAACACGGGCTTGCGGTATCATGTCTTTCTCCACTGAACATGGGCTTGCAGAAGCTTGCAACACCTTGTGATCCTACCACTGTTCACTTATATAAGTAGGGGTAGGGAGCACTCGGAACGCATAGATTGATATTGTTGAAACCTAGGCAACACGTAAAGAAAATCCAAGAAGACAGTAAAAAAGCAATACAAGTCGCCCCAAATAGCAGTAGGGTCATTTCGGTGTGTCTCCAAAGGCTCAAAACCCATGTATATACATCACTTGTGTATATACAAGCCGCTCCCATGTTAACAGCCCATGATATTATTGGTGGTATGTGTACACCAGCAATGCAGTTCTACCCCGAAAAGTAAAGTAAAATTACTCAACTTATTATTGTTCTATTCTACATGAGTTCTATGAGTCCGTCCCAACATCCCGATAGGTAAAGATGTACCGCGCTCACGCAGCAATCACTTAGGCAAAATGTCCAACAAAAGAAGACCAAAGCACATTTTTTTAAGACAGAGATATTTCCAAGACAAACTACAGGCAAATCAAGGAGTCGAGAAGAACGGTGGATGGCAAAGACACCCGGGTATAGTCACGAAGGACAAAGTAAACCCTATGCGTATGTGGTGGACGCAGGAGAAATCATTAGTTAGCAAGAAACTCCAATGGCAGAGGACAAAAAAATCAAAGAACATTGATTGATGACGTTGGTGTATATGCATGCATCCATGCATATGTTTTTAGTTGCATCCACGCATACGTTGAGAGAGAGGGAGAGGGGGCGGGGGGAGAGAGAGTACTTTAATCTCCCGAAGCCGAGCTCGTGTGAAATGGGTGGACGGACAGATGACATATTATTTTTTAGCAAAACTCCCAATCTATTGATCATCAATCATGATAGTATAATGAATATCAGAAATAATAAAAATTACATCCAGATCCATTGACCACCAATCAACGACTACAAATACTGAAGCAAGCCGAAGATGTGCCGCTGGCATCACCGCTTCGCCGCGTCCTCAATGGAGCTGGTTAAAACTTGTTGTAGTAGACAGTTGGGAAGTCGTCGTGCTAAGGCCCTATAGAAAAGTGCACCAGAACAACAATTGTTGCCATTGAAGAGAAGTTCACATCGGAAGGATCCAACCTGTACACACATGAACACACATGAAAAAAAAAACCGGATCCACATGGATCCACTGAAGACAAACACCGACAAGATTTGCCGGAGACAAACCTCCACACGCCCTCCGATGGCATATTTATTTGGACAGTGCTTTCTTTCCAATATTTACTTTGACCATTCTGTTTACTAGCTTCCACATTAGTTGTATTTGTTTTAGCATCATGTCCACAAGCACCTTGAGAGGTTGAAACAATTAGATTGTGTAATTTTAGAATAGATTTGCTTCTCTTCTACTTCATGTCTGCATGGATCAATCTGAAATTTTCCAATTAGTTTCTATGACTGTAGTTTCCACTATGGTACCTTTTATACTCCTTTTGTTACTAAATGTAAGTTTATTTAGCGATTCCACTACAAACTACATATGGATGTATATAGACATATTTTAGAGTGTAGATTCACTTATTTTGCTCCGTATGTAGTCCATAGTGAAATCTTTAAAAGACTTATATTTAGACACGAATGGAGTAGTTCTTAATTAACGCATAAATTAATCAAATGTTGGGAGATTTTCTAATAACTAGCTAAGACAATCGGAATAGAGAGGAGAGTTTATTAAAAAACATAAAATAGAATTAGAGGAGAGTAAACTAACCTTCGTTCCTTGCCGAGCGTCCGAGGCTGTGGGCTGTGGATTACTGCCGCGCCACACCCCCATTTGCTGGTGCCGACGGATTCGAAATTTGGAATCAGGTTTAATTGTGGCGCATGAAGCAGCAGCAAGCCAAAACCTAAATTATTGGTGTGCGTGCCACTGCTGATTTTCAAGTTGCTCATGATGGGATTTGTGTAATTGTTATTGCTTGATTTAGCCTGCTAAATCTCCCATAAGTGGGATTTATTTTGCGTTAGAGACCTATGATTCGTTCCCCCTTGGATCCGACCACGTGCACCACAGGGACATCCGAGGTGCGAAGCTGCTGCAGTACTACTACTGTAGAAAGCAAAGGCACGTGATCTGTTTGAAAAAAAAAAGAACTAGCACATGGTGCTGGAAGTTTTTGGGACACATGCTGGGTATACCATGGAGGCTACCAAGAATCAAATTTCTTTGGATGTATTGCTAATTGAACACGAGGTTTTACATGCTATGTATGGATGATTTACGCTATTTTCCATCTGAACTTTGATGAAGCCCGCCGTGTTTGCGCTAATTTTGTCCGGTTAGTTGAAACCCGGCTTGAAATGTATGCTGCCCCGTCTCTAGCATCCGTGTCCGTGGACTGATCTCCCCGTCCGTGGACGGACGCCGGAGCGACGATTACAATCACTAAAGCGAGCTGAAGATGCGCCACCGTCATCGCTCCTTTCTCACCAAAGCCAGCCAGAATGTATTATAGTAGACAATCGGGAAGTTATCGTGCTAAGGCCATATAGGACCTGTGCACGAACAACAGCCGCTGCAGTTGAAGCGAAGTTTACATTGGAAGGATCGAACTTGTACACACACGAACACATACCAGATCCACATGGGTCCACCGAAGACAAGCACTGACCGAATCCCGCGAGATTCGCTAGAGACAAACCTCCACACGCCCTTCTGATGATATATTTGTTAGGTTAATGTTTTCTTTCCAATATTTATTTGGACCATACCAATTACCAACTTCCACATTAGTCGTATTTGCATTAGCATCATGTCCAAAAACAAATTAAGAGGTTGAATCAATTAGACTGTATAATTTTGGAATAGACTGGGTTCTCTTCCTCTTCATGTCTTCATGGACCAATCTCAGATTTTCTAATTAGTTTCAATGATTGTAGTTTCCACTATGCACCTTTTATACTTTTAATGCATAAATTTAACAAATGTCGGGAGATTTTCCAATAACTAATTAAGAAAATCAGAATTGGGAGGAGAGTTTCTCAAAAAACAAAGGAGAGAGTTAGAGGAGCGTGTTCTAACCTTCATTCCTTGTCTTGCGTCCGAGGGTCCAAGCACCAGTGGCTGTGGATTGTGGATAACTGCCGCGCCGCACCCCATTCCCGTTCTCTTGTCACGGATGGATTGGAAATTTGGAATCAGCAATAAGCGAACTGCCCTCAGCGGCTGCGGCGCACGAAGTAGCAGCAAGCCTAAACCTAAGCTATCGCCGTGCGTGCCACCGCTGGTTTTCAAGTGTCTCATGATGGGCTCTGTGTAATTGTTATTGCTAGATTTGATCCTACTAAATCTCCCACAAATGGGATTTATTTTGTGTGACAAACCGGGGGGAGGGGAGGAGCCACGATGGATACAAGATAAGTACAACTAGATGTGCCCAACTTATTGCACATCTAAATGACTCAAGCAAACATAAAAAGAAAAGAAAAGAGAGAACAAAAATACCCGCATGAATCTCCATCTAAAATCAATGCCTTGAGACTCAGATGTGCAATACTTACGGCACCTCTGAATTTACTTTAGCAAAACGGTAACACAAATCGTTGGGGGTCCCCCCCTCCTCCCCCCTTGGATTCGTCCTTGCGTAACAGACCACGTGCACTGCAAGGACGTAGAAGGCAAAGAACGACGAAAGTACTGCCGTAGGAGGCAAAGGCACATGGTGCAAGAAGCTGCTGCGGTACGCGCACAAGCGAGTCGAGGGAGTCCTTGGCTGAGGCGTGCGTTGCTGTCAAAAGTACTGCCGTAGAAGGCAAAGGCACATGGTGTATGTACGTGGCTTTGGAATGCTGGAAGTTTTTGGGACACATGCTGGGTGTACCATGGACGCTACATGGAATCAAATTTCTTTGGATGTATTGCTAATTGCACACGAGCTTTTACATGCTATGTATGTCATTTAGGCTATTTTCTATCTCAACTTTGATGAAGTCCGCCGTGTTTGTACGAATTTTGTCTGGTTTGTTGAAACCCGGCTTCAAATATATGCTTCCCCGTCTCGGGCATCTGTGTCCGTGGACTGATCTCTCCGTCCGTGAACGGATGCCGAAGAAAATTTGCGGGTCAACGTTGGAGGTGCCCTAAACCATCCTGGACATGCATAAAAAGTTTAGCTATATATTCATGACCTGCAACCCGAGGGAGGGAGCAGAAAAGTTTCTAGTGGCTAGTTTGATCTGTGGGTCTAACAAAGCAGTGCTTGCACCGATGGATCAGCTGTTCTTAGTGGCAATGGGGCTATTGCCCGTGCTAGCCTTCATCGTCCTTATGTTCATGCCCAAGCCCAAGAGCAAGATCACCTGCGTTGGTGCCACGCAGCTCCCTCCGGGCAGTGCATTCTCCTGGCCCCTTGTGGGCAACCTGCCGGAGATGATGCTCAACAAGCCAGCATTCCGATGGATCCACTCGATGATGAAGGACATGGGCACTGACATCGCCTGCATCCGCCTCGGTAGCGTCCTCGTGGTCCCGATCACCTGCCCGAAGATCGCCAGCGAGGTACTCAAGAAGCAGGATGCCAACTTCGCCTCCCGCCCGCTCACCTTCGCCTCGTCGACCTTTAGCGGCGGGTACAAGAACGCCGTGCTGTCCCCCATGGGCGACCAGTGGAGGAAGATGCGTCGCGTGCTCACCTCAGAAATCATCTGCCCCTCCCGGCACCGGTGGCTCCACGACCAGCGTGCCCAAGAGGCCGACAACCTCACAAGCTACGTCTACACGCTCGCCACCGCGCCGTCCTCGGCCGTCGATGTGAGGCATGTGGCGAGGCATTACTGTGGTAATGTCATCCGGCGGCTCGTATTTGGCAGGCGCTACTTCGGCGAGCGTCGTCAGGATGGCGGCCCGGGTGCGATGGAGGTGGAGCACATGGACGCTGTGTTCACGTCGCTAGGGCTCCTCTACGCGTTCTGCGTCTCCGACTACCTACCGTGGCTGCGCGGCCTCGGCCTCGACCTCGACGGACACGAGAAGATTGTGATGGAGGCCAATGCGACGGTCAACCGGCTGCACAACACGGTCATTGACGAGAGGTGGCGGCAATGGAAGTCCGGCCAGATGGAGGAGCTCGAGGACTTCCTCGATGTACTCATCACGCTCAAGGACGCAGAGGGGTACCCTCTTCTCACCATCGAGGAGGTGAAAGCACAGTCACAGGTACGTACGTAAACACATAACGCATGCATATCCATGCAACTCCAAGGGCACGCCACCAGAAAAACATCCAGGGGCCAAAAAGCGAAATAAAGAAAAGCCGATGTCAACATCAAACGTGTCTATGAAGGTCCAAGATGCAAAAAAAAGTATAAATATTTTCATTAATCTGTTGCATGGGATGCTGGTGCAGGACATAATATTTGCCGCCGTCGACAACCCGTCCAACGCGGTGGAGTGGGCGCTGGCAGAGATGACCAACATGCCCGAGGTGATGCGGAAGGCGGTGGAGGAAATCGACCAGGTGGTGGGCCGAGAGCGGTTGGTGCAGGAGTCAGACATCCCACGCCTCACCTACGTCAAGGCCTGCATTCGTGAGGCATTCCGGCTGCACCCCGTCGCGCCCTTCAACGTGCCACACGTTGCGCTCGCTGACAGCAACATCGCCGGCTACCGTGTCCCCAAGGGCAGCCATGTCTTACTCAGCCGTAGGGGACTTGGCCGGAACCCGGCTGTCTGGGACGAGCCGCTACACTTCAAGCCAGAGCGTCATATTAATACCGCAGCCCACAATGACATCACCCTCACGGAGAATGAGTTGCGGTTCATCTCCTTCAGCACCGGCCGCCGTGGGTGTGTGGCGGCGTCGCTTGGCACAACCATGTGTGTAATGCTCTTCGGACGGCTACTGCAGGGATTCACATGGACCAAGCCAGCGGGTGTAGCATCTATCGATCTCAGTGAGTCGGAGCACGATTTATTCCTAGCCAAACCGCTTGTGCTACACGCCCAACCACGCCTGATGGGACATGTCTACCCCGCTGGCCAATGCTGAACAAATTAATATGTTGCTGCCAATAACGAGCTACATGAACGTGGCTATGCCCTTACGCAATTGTTATTTCTGTTATTCTTGTGCTTGGTCGACTTCTACCTCTTTATATATTTATGTATATTTTGGATAGGGGCGTCTTTCTCGTTGCTGCAAGTTAGGGACAGTTGCTCCCCTACTTGAAAAGGCATATTATATATTTATGTATATTTTGGATAGGGGCATCATATTGTATACATCTATTTCTTTGAATAATAAAGAAGATAGTGTTACCCTGCATCTTGTGTTAATTCCATACCTACTTTCCACTTGTGATCTACCAACGTCTCAACAAGCTAACATCATCATGCTCTGCTGAAGTCACGCCGAGAAGGACACAAAGCCCTCGGCGGCAACATCTATGACACCCACCTCCGCTACTTCGACACCAAACTCCATGACGTTGAATCCTCTACCAAGGACGATCGACTACACATCATCAATAGTTTTCACTACTCCCGTCGTTCCTAAATATAAGTCTTTTAGAAATTCCACTACAAACTACATACGGATGTATATAGACATATTTTAAAGTGTAGATTCACTCATTTTGCTCCGTGTGCAGTCCATATTGAAATCTCTAAAAAGACTTATATTTAGGAACTGAGGGAATACATCAATCCATTCTACATTTCAATTTATGAGGTCACCATCATGATCTTCGCCAATCAATTCCCAGCCTACTAGAAAGAAATACTATCTAGAACGGATATGGTTTCCCCCTACTTCACCCACATGAACACCTGAATCATAAATTTCCCTCAACAAATGAAGATCTTTGCAGCTCGAAGAGGTTAAGAAAAGCCACTCGTGGATAACCCCATTAGTGATGCTCACTGGCCAGAACAAGTTGAGCCAACCATGGCAAAGAGGCACCACGAAGGTCGGAAAGGCTCCTCAATTCACGAAACGTATTGTAGTTAGACAATGATGGTTCTACGACTTATGTGGAAGCAATGATGGACCCATATATACTCTGCGAAGAAGCTAGAAGAGTGCCATGAGATCCTACATAGATTTTATGGGAGAAATCTAGTTTGAAACTTGGTTCACCCGCAAGGTAGCATTAAATCCATCGGATGCAAATAAATAAATATTGATATGGACGGAAATGTTTACGTTTATAAGGCTCAACTTGTTACGAAAGGTTTTTGGTATGGTTCAAGGCATTGACTACAAGCAGAACTTTTCCTGTGGCAACGGAAGTACCACGAAGGTTGGAAAGCCTCCCCATCGGTGGATACTATCCTCAGTGGAGGGGTCGTGCGCTCGATTGCCTTAATAGCAAGCGCCCACAAGAGCGCTCCTATAGTAGGTCCTAAGGCACACACAATATTTTATCCCGGCGTTTGCTGATGACGATGACCTTAATAAGACGATACNCTCACCATCGAGGAGGTGAAAGCACAGTCACAGGTACGTACGTAAACACATAACGCATGCATATCCATGCAACTCCAAGGGCACGCCACCAGAAAAACATCCAGGGGCCAAAAAGCGAAATAAAGAAAAGCCGATGTCAACATCAAACGTGTCTATGAAGGTCCAAGATGCAAAAAAAAGTATAAATATTTTCATTAATCTGTTGCATGGGATGCTGGTGCAGGACATAATATTTGCCGCCGTCGACAACCCGTCCAACGCAGTGGAGTGGGCGCTGGCAGAGATGACCAACATGCCCGAGGTGATGCGGAAGGCGGTGGAGGAAATCGACCGGGTGGTGGGCCGAGAGCGGTTGGTGCAGGAGTCAGACATCCCACGCCTCACCTACGTCAAGGCCTGCATTCGTGAGGCATTCCGGCTGCACCCCGTCGCGCCCTTCAACGTGCCACACGTTGCGCTCGCTGACAGCAACATCGCCGGCTACCGTGTCCCCAAGGGCAGCCATGTCTTACTCAGCCGTAGGGGACTTGGCCGGAACCCGGCTGTCTGGGACGAGCCGCTACACTTCAAGCCAGAGCGTCATATTAATACCGCAGCCCACAATGACATCACCCTCACGGAGAATGAGTTGCGGTTCATCTCCTTCAGCACCGGCCGCCGTGGGTGTGTGGCGGCGTCGCTTGGCACAACCATGTGTGTAATGCTCTTCGGACGGCTACTGCAGGGATTCACATGGACCAAGCCAGCGGGTGTAGCATCTATCGATCTCAGTGAGTCGGAGCACGATTTATTCCTAGCCAAACCGCTTGTGCTACACGCCCAACCACGCCTGATGGGACATGTCTACCCCGCTGGCCAATGCTGAACAAATTAATATGTTGCTGCCAATAACGAGCTACATGAACGTGGCTATGCCCTTACGCAATTGTTATTTCTGTTATTCTTGTGCTTGGTCGACTTCTACCTCTTTATATATTTATGTATATTTTGGATAGGGGCGTCTTTCTCGTTGCTGCAAGTTAGGGACAGTTGCTCCCCTACTTGAAAAGGCATATTATATATTTATGTATATTTTGGATAGGGGCATCATATTGTATACATCTATTTCTTTGAATAATAAAGAAGATAGTGTTACCCTGCATCTTGTGTTAATTCCATACCTACTTTCCACTTGTGATCTACCAACGTCTCAACAAGCTAACATCATCATGCTCTGCTGAAGTCACGCCGAGAAGGACACAAAGCCCTCGGCGGCAACATCTATGACACCCACCTCCGCTACTTCGACACCAAACTCCATGACGTTGAATCCTCTACCAAGGACGATCGACTACACATCATCAATAGTTTTCACTACTCCCGTCGTTCCTAAATATAAGTCTTTTAGAAATTCCACTACAAACTACATACGGATGTATATAGACATATTTTAAAGTGTAGATTCACTCATTTTGCTCCGTGTGCAGTCCATATTGAAATCTCTAAAAAGACTTATATTTAGGAACTGAGGGAATACATCAATCCATTCTACATTTCAATTTATGAGGTCACCATCATGATCTTCGCCAATCAATTCCCAGCCTACTAGAAAGAAATACTATCTAGAACGGATATGGTTTCCCCCTACTTCACCCACATGAACACCTGAATCATAAATTTCCCTCAACAAATGAAGATCTTTGCAGCTCGAAGAGGTTAAGAAAAGCCACTCGTGGATAACCCCATTAGTGATGCTCACTGGCCAGAACAAGTTGAGCCAACCATGGCAAAGAGGCACCACGAAGGTCGGAAAGGCTCCTCAATTCACGAAACGTATTGTAGTTAGACAATGATGGTTCTACGACTTATGTGGAAGCAATGATGGACCCATATATACTCTGCGAAGAAGCTAGAAGAGTGCCATGAGATCCTACATAGATTTTATGGGAGAAATCTAGTTTGAAACTTGGTTCACCCGCAAGGTAGCATTAAATCCATCGGATGCAAATAAATAAATATTGATATGGACGGAAATGTTTACGTTTATAAGGCTCAACTTGTTACGAAAGGTTTTTGGTATGGTTCAAGGCATTGACTACAAGCAGAACTTTTCCTGTGGCAACGGAAGTACCACGAAGGTTGGAAAGCCTCCCCATCGGTGGATACTATCCTCAGTGGAGGGGTCGTGCGCTCGATTGCCTTAATAGCAAGCGCCCACAAGAGCGCTCCTATAGTAGGTCCTAAGGCACACACAATATTTTATCCCGGCGTTTGCTGATGACGATGACCTTAATAAGACGATACACATACTTGAATTTGTGTCTCTGCCTCACTGGTCTAACATGTTTCACGTGGGCTCATTAAATCTTAGAAAACGACCACTTGGCGACATGTACACCTTGGGAGACACCAACGATGACGAAGTGTCGTGGGAGGAAGTTTCCCAACATGTTTTACATGGGCTCATTAAATCTTAGAAAATGACCGCCTAGCCACATGCACACCTTGGGAGACACCGACGATGACAAATTGTCATGGGAGGAAGTTTCACATTACGGAGTACAGGCCAAAATTATCCATCACTCTAAACATAGTTGTGCTTATGATGACCATCTTCAAACTATCACCAAGGACAAACTTAAATTCCCGTCACTATCTTACTGTTCCAGCGAGTGAAATCTCCATAAATCATGCAAAATGAGAACCTTTGCCCTCAGAAAAATGAGAGAAATAACATTTTTAATCATTACCATTATTAGAAGACTCCTTAACTTTTAGAAAGTAGGAAAGCAATTTCCACACACAGAAGTGCTCATTCGAAGAAGAATCGAAGCCTCATATGTAAAACATTTCCAAAATTAGTTTCACTGACTAGGTGGCAAGTATTTCTTAAATTATAGTGTTAAGTTGTGGGTGTCGATGCTCTTCGTGCTATGTTGTGATCCAAATTAAAGTATAAAGTTAAAGTCTAACTTCTAACCAACTGAGTGGAGCTTGGGCCATGTGGGCCGCCCTTTCAGGGAGCCTGGGGGTGCATGGGTGGGGGCGAAGGCCTCACGCGGTATAGATCAGTATTGTCCGTGTCACCGCTGTTATAGATACCTCTTCTATGCCGACGCATGGGATAAGTTGGTCAGATGTAAATTCCCAGCTTTTTGACGTCTCCAGATATAGTGAAGTTTACTGTCTAGCGCTCGTAGTTTCCCCCCTTCATGTTGGAGGGGTTTTACCACATGAAAATCTCATATTCCGCCATGTTGATATCTTTCTTTGTTGTTTTGCTTGTCTGTCGTATCTCTAACACTGCATTATACATATGCAGTAGTGCTGTTAATTAATGACTTGTATTGGAGACAGTATGTTGGTTAGAACAACTATAGCATAGTTGTCATATCAGGCCGATCGCCATAATAAACATCAGCTCGACTATTTTTGCCAGAATGGGCGATCTAGTAGAATCATCATCTCTCCCTACATAACCAAAATTTATTGTGGTCGATCTATCTCGAACCCACGAGCGTCCATATTTTGATAACCGTGGGGCGTTGCTTTGAAGCATGCTCCAACACCAACCACTCACGTTGTAGGGAAATTTCATCCCACGTCCACATCCTCTCCCACGGCCCATCTTCCCTTCCTATCAATAGGGAAGATGACGAACTCGTCAGGAAGCGAGCAAATGAATGGCGGGAACCACGATGCCAAGTGGCCCCGGCAATTGCCACCACTTTTTCCACTACTTTTTTCTCCGTCCGCCACGTTTTCCTGATGTATACCATCAATGTCTATAATAAAGTAACAATAAAGTAACATGCAGTTAAATTATCTCCAGACGATATGTCGCTTCCCCCGCAGTTGGACGGGTGCAACTCTCGAAAGGAGGAGAAGCGGATGCCAGAAGAGGATACAGATGAGGCGGTCATCGTCATCACTGATGAAGAGTGGGATTGTTGTGTTGTGCTAGAGGCCGCGTATGAGGATCCCTCCCTCCTTACGAGTAGATGGGTTGGCATCCCAAAACACGTACCAACATTTTGGATCTTGAACATGGCTGCTTAATTCACCTGTATGGGCAGAGAGGTCTTTGCCACGACGTGTCCCACCATCGGCTCTTGGTCGCCTCAGTGCTAAGAAGGCATGGGATGAGCACTACCCACGTCCGACGCAGACATCCACGCCGACCAAATATTTGATGAGACCGTCATGAGGAGGCATTGGCTGTGGAGAGGGACCGTGTCTTCTGGCTCCATTACGATGAGGGACAAACGTTAGCGGCGCAGCTTGATAGCATCAAATGGCATAATTTTGACATGGAGTTGGTGACATTCACTGAGATGAATCGCCTTTGGGCAATAATAAGGTCATTCCCAATCTCAACATGCAGGCATGATTTTTTTAACATATCATCACCCCTTTATTCGTTCGCGATCAACACATTATCTTTTACAAGAAGGGACATGATGGAAATAGGAGCATCATCAAACCAAGAGTTGGGGAGAGAGAATTTACAAAGCCTAGCTAGTTCATCTGCAATAGAGTTTGCTTGTCTATGACAATGTTCAAACCGAACATGAGTAAAATTGCTCGCCATGTGAAAACAATGGTCCAGAATAGCAGCTGATGAACCTGAAGTAATACCACCATCTTGCATTGCTGTTATTACATCCATGCTATCAGATTTGACGATCACTCTTGTGCATCCGACAGAGCTTGCCAAGTTCAGCCCAAAGCGAAGAGCTAGGGCTTCTGCCATGAAAACGTCCATGCAATCGCCAGCTCTATTATTACCTGCTGCCAAAAACTTCCCGGAACTATCACGCAGGACAACTCCTACTGTTCCCTGAAGCGAATCAGCATCATACGAAGCATCCACATTCAGTTTGATATATCCCGAAGGTGGTCTGGACCATGGATTCCTTTTTACTTTTGTTGAACTAGCTGCAGCAGCAGTAAAACATTCAGCTAGAGCCAGAAGTGATAAGGCGATTTGTGCCGGTTGTTGTACTGTTTCTCGGTGGACCAATTTTGTCCTCTCCCACCACAAATACCAACATGCAACAGCTATGATCACAACACCATTCCCATGACCTAAAACTGCAGCCTCATTTGCTGGGAGTGACAGAAGGTATTCAAATACTGCTTCTCCAGCCCGATCAACCACGCATCCACGAGCAATAACAGTCTCTATTCCCAGCCTCTTCCAAACTTGCTTTGCCTTTCCAAATTGAAATAACATGTGCTTCACACTCTCCGGACCTTCACAAGCAGGACATTTCGTAGTGATTTCATATGTCTGTCCGCTAGGCTAACCCGGCAGGGGAGCATACCGTGCAGGGTTTGCCAAAGAAAAATCCTAACTTTTTTTATGGACATGGCAGTTTCCAGATGAACTCCCATATTGGGTTTTAGGCCACAGAACTTGGCATATTTCCAATGGGAATTTTGGCTTTATACTGATTTTTCCATACTTCCATGTAGGCAGACTTCGCCGAGAATCTGCCTTGATTGGATGGGTGCCAGGCAACAAAATCAGCCATACCAAAGGAAGGCAAAGGAATGTTCAGAATATGGTGTACATCCACTGGCCAAAAAGTTTGCTTTACAATCCCAGTCTCCAGTAATCGGGTCAATTAATTCAGAAACCTTTGAAAGTAGTTGAGTTCCCCGCACGGTAACCGGACGCCTGGTAACTGGTTGGGGTATCCATTCATCAACCCATATATTCACTTTCTGACCATCTCCAATACGCCATATATGTCAAAATTTCAGCATTTTGACACCCTCCATAATACTCTGCCATGTAAATGATGATTTCTTTTTTAGTGGTGCATTTAAAAGATCTCCATCTGGATAGTATTTTGCTCGCAAAATTGTTGCACATAAAGATTCTGGATCATCCAACAACCGCCAAGCCTGTTTCGCCAACAGAGCAAGGTTAAAACAGTCAATGTTCCTGAAGCCCATTCCACCTCTTTTCTTAGGGACACACATTTTCTACCAGGCGAACTAGTGCATTCTCCTATGGTTGGCATCATCACCCCACCAAAATTGCGCCATCGCATATGTTATTCCCTTACATTTTTTAGGGATTTTAAAGACCAACACTGCATAAGATGGTATTGCCCGAGCCACCGATTTGAGAAGAATCTCTTTTCCCCTAGTGATAAAACCTTTTCTTTCCACCCCATCAATCTCTGGATTTTATCCTATTGTATCAGGAAATTGAAACATTCGCTCTTGTCAAGCCCCGCTGTTGCTGGAAGTCCCAAATACTTATCATTCAATGATTCAGTCATAATATCCAAGGTGGTGCACACTTGGGCTCTGATATCAACAGGAGTACTAGGGCTGAAAAATATACTAGAATTCTCAACACTTACTTTCTGTCCCGATGCCAGGCAGTATGCATCAAGAAGAGCTTTCAAGTTTCAGCATTCTAACTGTTGGCTCTCATGAGAATAAGTGAATCATCAGCAAATACAAGATTAGTAACAGCAGGGGCTTCACGACATACTTGTACACCCACCATGGCTCATGTTTCTTCCGCATGTGACAATAGAGCAGTCAAGCCTTCAGTACATAACAAAAACAGGTAGGGGGAGAGGGGGTCTCCCTGCCTAAGCCCCCTGGATGGCTGAAAGGTGCCAGTTTCCTCAGAGTTAAATCTCACTCTATATTGCACTGATCTTACACATTGCATTACCAACTTAACCCAGTTGACATGGAATCCAGTTTTTAAAAGTATAGCTTCCAAGAACACCCATTCAACTCGATCATAGGCCTTATGCATGTCATGTTTCACTGCACACCATCCTTCCTTCCCTTTTTGTTTGTTCTTTATTGCATGAAGGCTCTCATACACAATTAGGACATTATCAGTAATTAGTCTACGTGGCACAAATGCACTCTGGGTAGGACTCATAATATCACGGAGTAATGGTTTCAGCCATGTAGCAATCATTTTTTAGATGACCTTATAAACAACATTACACAAACTCATAGGACGGAATTGTGTTACCTTTTCCGGGGAATTTGTTTTGGGGATCATAAAAATAACAATATCATTCCATCATGAGGGTATCGTGCATGTGTTAATTGCATGCGAGACTTCTTTCACCAGATCATCACCAAGCATCATCCAGAGTTTATAAAAAATGGAATGTAGGCCATCCAGTCCTGGGGCTTTGAAATCCCCTATATCAAAGAGGGCTTTTCTGACTTCCTTAGCAGAAAAAGGGGCAATCAACATGTCATTCATAGCATTTGTGACACAAGAGTGCACCTTCGAAATAACATTAGGGTCTGGTTCAGACACTTCTGAACTAAAAAGCTTGGAGAAGTAATCTCGTATATGAGCATGCAGCTGATCTGAATCTTGGTGGCAATTCCACTATCATCCACGAGTCTTTAATTTGATTTTGTTTCTTTCTTGCCGACGCAACTTTGTGAAAGAAACTTGTATTCCTGTCGCCGTGTAGCAACCAGTTCGCTCTTCCTCTTTGGATCCAGTACATCTCCTCTTGGTCCAAAAGGTTTTCAATCAGAACTTGCACTTCCTTTAACCGAGCTCTGCGTTCAGAAGTTTGGCTGCCGGTTTTCAACTTTTCTAACTCACTTTTCAATTTGTTGATGCGTTTCTTTGGTCACTTCAAAGTGTCTCGGTCCCACACATGAAGATCAGCATCAACAACACGTGTTTGGTCCGCTAGGGAAGGGCCAACACTCCTCAGCTTTGCTCGATCCCATGCAGATTTAACTATCTCATCCACCGTGGTTTCCTGTAACCATCTAGCTTCAAACTTCTTCCCACCACTTGACTTTCTCAGCTGCCGACCATCATAAAGTTCTGTATCCAGTAGCAGAGGCCTGTGATCTGAGTGAACATGTGGTTCATGAGAAACCACAACTAGAGGAAATTTTGCAGACCACGCTTCATTGCAAACTGCACGGTCTAATCTTTCACGAATTTCGCCACGTCTCCATGTGAACACATCACCAATAAAATCTAAGTCCTCCAATTCACACTCACCCCTCACCCTCCTCTGACTTCATTTACCCCACTCGACCTTACTCCCCTCGCTCAAGCTCACCAGACCTAGCGCCGCCGCTACCTCCATCGTCGCTTATGAGGGAGAGCTTCACTGCCTCGACCTCGTCATCGTCCTACTGGCGTCGGACGCGGATTTCTTCACTCCGCCGCCGCCGTAGTCGTCTTCCTCTGCCAAGTTAGGGCGTGGAAGATCTGAACTGACGAACTTCCAAATCTACACTTCCAGTTCGTCATGTTCTTCGTCAAGGGTAATTAAAAGTTATTTTTTCTGTCTTTGTTACTACAGATGATTTTCATCAAATCCTTAAAAGGTGTTTATGCTTCAACCTCCACACTCTGAACACCTAGCACAATCATTTGTTCTTGATCTGTTTCTCTAAGTGATGTTTTTCCTCAAGATTCCTCAATTGTGTGAATTTCACAATCCGCACAACTCTGGAACCTGTTCAATTTCCTCAAACTTGTTCACAGGTACCTCAACTGGTCAATTTCCTCAAACTTGTTCCATTTTGCAAAAACTTCTGAGAATGCATATGACCTCTCCAAATTATGCGCTCCTATACTCTGTTCACAGGTACACATGTCTGCTGCTGAATCACTAGGTTCTCATTAACTTAACTCATTTGGAACATTCCTTGAAGAAAAACTGCATACTTCTTCAGAGAACTCTATTATTTAAATTCCTCAGCTGAAGAAAATGGCAGATTGTAAAAGGCATCAGAAAGGAGGAAAGAAGCTGGAAGTTAACACTGCCTTTGAGATCCCTGCTGACATCTATGCAGGGTACTGTACGCCTGATGAGGAAACACATGGGAAGGAAACCAAGAATGAGCGCAAGATGCGCATACAGAAGATTGAACACAGATGGGCTCGGGAGTGGAGGGAGTACATATATGTTACTCCCAAAAGACCTCCGTTGGCACCTGGGCAAAAGGCTGATCCCACAAGCATCAAGAATGGGCCAAGCGGCAAGCCTAATTGGCAAAACATGCCAAAGAAGTAGTAAAGAAATTCAACGAAGATTCTGCTACTGCCGCTGAGGGAGTCCTGGATTAAGGGGTCCTCGGACAGTCGGACTATATACATCGGCCGGACCGTTGGGCTATGAATATACAAGTTAGAAGACTTTGTACCGTGTCCGGATGGGACTCTCCTTTGCGTGGAAGGCAAGCTTGGTGATTCGGATATGTAGATTCCCTTATCTGTAACCGACCTTGTGTAACCCTAGCCCCCTCCGGTGTCTATATAAACCGGGGGGTTTAGTCCACAGGACGAGGATAATCATAATCATAGGCTAGCTTCTAGGGTTTAGCCATTACGATCTTGTGGTAGATCAACTCTTGTAATACTCATATCATGAAGATCAATCAAGCAGGAAGTAAGGTATTACCTCCATAGAGAGGGCCCGAACCTGGGTAAACATCGTGTCCCCCGCCTCATGTTACCATTAGCCTTAGACGCACAGTTTGGGACCCCCTACCCAAGATCCGCCGGTTTTGACACCGACATTGGTGCTTTCATTGAGAGTTCCACTATGCCGTCACCAGAAGGCTTGATGGCTCCATCAATCATCTACAACAACTCAGTCCAGGGTGAGGTTTTCCTCCACGGACAGATCCTCGTATTCGGTGGCTTCGCACTACGGGCCAACTCGCTTGGCCATCTAGAGCAGATCGACAGCTACGACCTGGCCATCAGGTCAGGTTTGGAAGCTTGAACTACACCGACATCCGCAGAGACTTGATCTTTGACAGATTCGAGCCCAAGAGAGCCGCGCCTTGCCGCAACGATGAACATGACCTAAATCTGTCGTCGGACCGTGTTCAGGAGATAGCGCATGTAACTACTCTGGCCCTAGATTCAAATACAATTGCGCCATCCAAGGATGGGAGGCTCGACCCCGCCACGGAAGCCGCAGACTCAGCGGCGTTAGAACCAAACACAGATTTGACCTCCAGTGAGGCCTGTGTTGTCAGAACCTCGGACTCGTCTCCGGCCATAGGTTCCGAACCGCGTATATCCGCGCCTATCAAGCAAGCGCCGATCGTTGATTTCAGCTCTGCGGATATCTTCTGGCACTCGCCTTTAGGCGATGTGCTAAACACATTAAGGGCCCTTGCCTTATCCGGGTATTCTCAGCCGAACTATATCTGGTTCGAATTGGAAGCTGAGAGAGAGGAATTTCAATCCCCACCCACTACCCACTTCATAGCCACTGTCGAAGATTTGACCGACATGCTCGATTACGATTCCGACCAGAGAAGAGGAGATGAAAGAGCCACTGCACACAGGATGCTGGACGGCCACCTCCTTGTATGACGTATACATGGTGGATACACCCAAAGAAAACAATGGCGATGACAAAAAGGATCCAGTTGAGGATAAACCTCCTGAGCAGCAGCCAAAGCGCCGATGTCAGCGGCGCCGCTCTAAACCACGCCATGGTAACAACAGTGATGGGGCCGCTATCCGACCACGACGACGCCAAAGATACCAATTATCAACCCATCTCCGAAGAGGAGATTAGTCAGGGCGACGATGCATTCATCGTCCCGGAAAAACCTTTGGAACAAAAGCGCCTCCACCAGAGACTTACCGCCACCGCGAGGAGCTTGAAGAGGCAGAAGCAGCGGCTTAAAGCCCCATAGGATACGCTCAATGACAGATGGAACGAAGTGCTCGACACTGAGGAAAAGTATGGTTGTAATCGCCAAACAAAGTGTTATCCTAAGCGAAAATTGCTGCCCTAATTTGACGACGAGGTTATTGCGCCCATACCGCCGAAGAACAACACAACAGATAAGCCGGACCGACCACCTCGTGGTCGAGACAGAGCGGCTAGCAACACCGCAAACCAACCCGCACCCCATCCCCGTAAAGGAAGGGAGGGTGCGACTCAGGACCATGAACACGATCTACGTGAGAGCATGTACAGAAAGGCTGGCAGAGCTAGGTCCATCTATGGATCCAGGGAACGTGCTCCCATAAAGGACCATGGCTATCAAACCAAATATGCCGGTCACTTACCATTTCAGAACCTACACCGAACATTACAACCGCCGAACCCATGCCACGACACAGCCAAATACTGGGGTGCAGCGCACCCCCTGTGCTTCACCGATGAGGTACTGGATCACGAATTTTCAGAGGGGTTTAAACCTGTAAATATCGAGGCATACGACGGAACGACAGACCCTGCGGTCTGGATAGAAGACTTTATTCTTCACATCCACATGGCTCGCGGAGATGATCTCCATGTCATCAAATACTTACCCCTCAAGCTAAAAGGACCAGCTCGGCACTGGCTGAAAAGCCTCCCCGAAAATTCCATTGGATGCTGGGAAGAACTTGAGGACATTTTTCGGGCCAATTTTCAAAGGACCTATGTCCGACCTCCTGATGCAGATGATCTAAGACACATAATCCAACAACCCGGAGAATCAGCATGTAAGCTTTGGAACAGGTTTCTCACTAAGAAGAACCAAATCGTCGACTGTTCGGAAGCCGAAGCCTTAGCAGCCTTCAAACACAGTGTCTGGGACGAATGGCTAGTCAGACACCTCGACAAGAAAAGGCAAGGACAATGGCAGCCCTAACTACACTCATGACCCGCTTTTGTGCGGGTGAGGACAGCTGGCTGGCTCGTAGCAGCACCAGCGATCCTGGCACATCCGAAGTCAGGGATGGCAATGGAAAGCCATGACGCAATAAAATCAAACGTCGAAACAATGAAGTAAGCCCAAACAATACAGCGGTAAACGCTGGATTCAGGGGCTCCAAACCCGGTCAACGGAAGAAGACATTTAAAGGCAACAGCGACGGTCCAGCCAGCCTGGATAAAATTCTAGATAGGCCCTGCCAGATTCACGGCACTCCCGATAAACCAGCTAATCATACCAACAGAGAATGTTGGATCTTCAAGAAGGAAGGCAAGCTCAACGCCGAACACAAAGGGAAGGGACCTCAAATCGGAGACGAGGACGAAATTCGCCAGCCAAACACAGGGGGACCAAAGAAATTTCCATCGGAGATCAAAACAGTGAACATGATCTACGTCACTCATGTCCCAAAAAGGGATCGCAAACGCGCATTCCAAGAAATCAATGCTGTCGAGCCTGTCACCCCCAAATTCAACCCATGGTCTGCCTGTCCGATCACCTTCGATCGCAGGGACCATCCGACTAGTATCCCTCACAGGGGTTCGGCTGCCTTAGTGCTTGACCCAATAATCGACGGATACCACCTCACCAGAGTCCTCATGGACGGCGGCAGTAGTCTCAAGCTGATATATCAGGACACTGTCCGCAAAATGGGAATAGACCCGTCAAAAATCAAGCCAAGCAGCACTACCTTTAAAGGAGTAACACCGGGCGTAGAATCCCGCTGCACGGGCTCTCTAACATTGGAAGTCATATTCGGCTCTCCTGAAAATTTCCGAAGCGAAGAGTTAATCTTCGACATAGCTCCGTTCCGAAGTGGCTATCATGCACTACTTGGAAGAACGGCCTTCGCCCGCTTTAATGCAGTCCAACATTATGCTTACCTAAAACTCAAAATGCCTGGACCTCATGGTGTCATTATAGTCAGTGGAACCACAGAGCGCTCTCTTCGTACAGAAGAATACACAGCGGCTCTGGCAGTTGAAGCACAAAACGACCTCTTCAAATCGAAGAGCTTCTCGGTCATTAAGACCGTAGAAACAACAAAACGTGTTCGGCGCACACGGAAGTGCGGCAGCTCAGATAAACCTGAGCTCGACTAGCAGACACGCCCCCACCGATCACCCCACGAGGACATGGCACAAGTGCAACATACATATAAATGTACACTTAAAATCCTTGGGTGGCGCGGGGGGCACACTGCGCACAAAAAGTCCATTGTTCGGCTAGACCCTATTCGGACTTAAAAAGTTATATCTTATGGTTCATTAAAAACGAACCAGTTTTATTTACGGCCACACCAGCTTCTCTCACCTGGTTTTTCCCTTTTTATAGATGGCCGCCACAGTATACTCTTCAAGGACACTTCACAACGGAGAAAAAGGCGCAGACGTGCAGCAGGGCCCCACATTAAGGTTTCCTTTTTAAGATTAAGCCCATGTGTAAACCTTTTCTATCTCTTTTTGTTTCATACCTTCCTGACATATAAACTGTCCAAGGAGGTTATCGGCACTATCTGTAATAATACGGCTTGCCGTCTTAATGATGGATGCTATAGAAGTAGCTTGATTCAAACTGTGTTTCGGGTTCTATTCTCCCACCACCTGCATTCTTTCTCCATGCCAGATTGCCACATGTGCCTTGAATCCAGTGTCCATTACCAGGGGCTGTATTCAACCCGGTATATGGTGAAAAGTCTGAACACCTTAGGGAGTGTTTGGCGTCGCGAGTTTGGCCTTATATGCATCAGCTCCGAATCATGTCTTTGGTCAATAGTTGGGTTGCCCGGCTCCTGTGCTTGCTACCCTATGTTCCGTTATATCGGCTAGGGTAGTAAAGGGAGAACTACTGCGATTGTGTCCTGTTTCATCCAGATGAGCACCTCAGTAGACAAAGCCGAAAACTGACTATCATGATGCGGTGAGAGCTGGTCAACCACTCGCTGACTCATGGGAATCCTCGCGATTCCTTCCGAATTAACGAAGGATCGATATTTCGGTCACGTATGAACAAGGCACTGTACTCGGACAATTGCGCACATACCAGGGGCTATATCGTAGCCCCACCGTCAAAATCATATGGCTAAGTGAAAGTGTTAAAGCCCTATAGTCCGATTGCCTGGTTCACCGCATTGACATCTCCTTAAATGGACCAAGACATTGGATTAAGAGTGATCAATTATTCTCCGAACACCCCCGCGTTATACGCGAGGGGGCTGAAGCCGATGACTGGTAAACTTTCAGGTTATATATATGTACAAAACGGTCGCACAGGAGGCACCAAAATACTTTCTAGGCAAAAGTATAAATCAAGACTTCTTCAAAATAATTCTCTGGCATGTCCCGGCCCTCGGGTGGACCCCTTGTTGCAATATCGGTGGCCTTAATCTTCGCCCAGTACGTCTTGACGCGGGCAAGTGCCATCCATGCGCATTTTATGCACGTTGACCGCTTGACAGCATCGATATGCGATACCGCATGAACAAGTCGTTGCACCAAACCAAAATAACTATTCAGACTTGGTTCCCCAGGCCACAGCCGGTCCACGACAGCCTTCATGGCCAGTCCGGATATCCTGTGGAGCTCGGCCCACCCGGCCATCTGTTCGTTTAACAGCAGCGGACGCTTTGGCATGCTAAACTGTGACCAGAAATGTTTTTCCGCTTCAAGGCCTTCTTGGGCTTGGAAAAACTGCGTTTCATCTGAAGCACTCTTCGACAAGTCCAAATATGCGTCCGGAGAACTCCACATTTGATCAAGCGGGGCATACTTAGGATCACCGAATTTAGTTCGCAATAGGAAGGGCTTCCCAGCCGCGATCTCCCCAGCTTGCTGGATCTCCTCCCGAGCTGCTCTAGACTCAGACCGGGTTTCCCTTGCCGCTTGTAAGGCCTTCTCAAGGTCAGCCGTTTGTGCTTGCCCTCTAGTTCCAGCGCCATGTTGGCTATTTTCTCCTCGCTTTGGCAGCGAACAGCATGTTCAGCTTTTAAATCAGCAGCTGCCTTTTCGGCAGCCACATTACTCACCCTAGCTTGCTCCTTGCCTCGGGCAAGCTCAGCCCAAAGGGTCTCTATGGCGGCAGCACCATCTGTAGTTATGCACATCACAATTTTCAGCATCATGCTCCTATTTATACTTACTGACCGCCACGAAGACATACCTTGCGCCTCGTCGAGCCGCTTGTTTATGAGCGTGATGTCCTCATCCGCCATGCCAAGTTGTCGCTTCAGTTCAGCAACCTCTACAGCCCGGGCACTCGCCAGTGCTGAAGCAGCATGTGTGTCAATTGGCAAAATTATTTCCTGAGCTCATTTATCTTTTTTGATCCTCTGATCGCCTCCATTCAGACGGCAACCAGAGTATCAGGGGCTACTATCTGGTACACATGCACGCCTTGCGTTTGTAGCACAATTGATAACGTTATATTCCGTATCTCCAAGCCTCTTCGCAGGCTCATAAAAGCTTCATTCAATCCGCTTTTCGCGGATAAAACTTTCTCCATCACTGTACCCATCAAGGTACGATGTTCCTCTGTGATAGGCGCATGCCGCAGTATGTTTGTCAACATGTTTGGCTGAATATTAGATAGCCTGGATTTTCTATTGTTGGTCTCTTTAGGAGCCGAACACACCGGACCCTGGGCGGCCGAAGTATCACCTTCCGGCCTAGTACTCCTTTGCTGATCGGGAGAGATCCTCCGGGACGACACCTCAGGGTCATCCACCCTATGGGGCGGGGAAGTATGAGGAGGCGTTTCGCTCTCCATCATCTCGGGAAGAAGGTCCCCCGAGGATGAAGATTGTCCAGGGAGGATGTAGGCCGAACTGCAAAATGTGTGTTTCAAATACTACCCTCACGACCAGGGAAAGAACAGGGTATGCTTAAAAACGCCTCTGTTCACTTACAATTCAGCTAGGGGCCGGCCCCCATGTGGGCACTGCGTGGCAACATTGCCTCCCGAGAAAGAACCCCCTGAAGGGGATTTCTTCCCTCGCATGGAAGCTCCTACCTCTAAATCTCCGGAGGCGGCACTTTTCTTCTCACTCTTCTCCTTGTCCTCTCCCGATGGCACTTGATAAGGTGCATGAGCTAGCATCCTGGTCAACACCGGATCCGCTGAATCTTCGGGAAGAGGGGCCGAACACCTGATCCTCTCCGCCTTCTTTATCCAGCCCTGGCCGAGTATGGTTTTTTCAAAATATTTTTATGACAAACATAACGGAAATGTGTTAGGTGGTCGAGTTCTTACCGGATTATTTGGGTGGTTACAGTCAAGGCCTGTGTCCTTCGTAGTGTCCGGACACTTTTTTCGTGATCCGAAGAATAATTTATACATCCCTTCGAGCGTCATGCCGAAGAAGTGCTGAATGGTTCACGGTCCTTTCAATTTGAACTCCGAAATGCGGAGAGGCCATTGCTGGCATGGTAGGACCCGACGGACTAGCATTACTTGGATTACTTTGACAAGACTGATGTCCTTCTCGATAAGATCCTGAATGCGGCTATGCAATGTCCGCACTTCATCAAACGATCCCCAGTCCAGCCCCTTGTTGACCCACGATGCAAGCTGTGGCGGAGGGCCAGATCGGAAGGCAGGTGCAGCCGCCCACTTTTTGCCACGGGGTGCTGTGATATAAAACCACTCCCGTTGCCATAGGTTGGAAGCTTCAGGGAAGGAACCCTTTGTCCATAAAACATTGGTAAAATTGCTTATTATAGCACCTCCGCACTCAGCGTGTCTCCCGTCGATTATCTTCGGCTTCACATTGAAGGTCTTGAGTCATAAGCCGAAGTGTGGAGAGATACGGAGGAAGGCCTCACACACGAAAATGAATGACGAGGTGTGAAGGAAGGAGTCCGGAGCTAGATCATGAAAATCTAGCCCGTAATAGAACATGAGCCCTCTAACAAAGGGATGAAGAGCAAAGCCTAGCCCTCGAAGGAAGTGAGGGATGAACACGACCCTCTCATTGGATCTGGGAGTAGGGATAACCTGCCCTTGAGCAGGAAGCCTATGAAGAATTTCCACAGTTAAGTACCTTGCCTCCCTAAGCTTCATGATGTCCTCCTCTGTGACAGAAGAGGCCGTCCACCGGCCTTGAAGGCTGGATCCGGACATGGTCAGAGGTCCGAAGCGACTGGGCTAAACCTTGGGGGTTGGAACTTGAGGTGGGAGGAGGAGAGGATTAGCGCGGAAACAAAAAGACAGGTCTTGGCCTCTTTATAAAGAGGATGAATATCAAATGTCCCCTACTTCGCCTTTGGAACATGCCTATTCCCAAGGAATCATACCAATGGAACGGTTGGGTTATCTACGCCCGTATTGATGAGAATCTCGTAATAAGGGGACACGATCTCTGCTCCGACAAGACGTGCCAATAGAACCGCCTCGCGAAACATGGAGTAGCAAGTTGGAAAAATGATTTAAAATAATGGTCAGACGATGACATAATGTCACGTTGGAAAAATTGTCAGCGGATTAGACTCGTGAAAATATTATACTCTCTAGAGTGGTGTGTGGAATTTGTTTTGCAGAGCAGGACAAGAAGCTTGTGTTCAAGATCTACTTTGAAGTATTTGTAGAAGGAACCTGCCTTGCAATGCCGAAGACAATCTGCGTGCCGGACTCATCGTCATTGAAGCCTGGTTCAGGGGCTACTGGGGGAGTCCTGGATTAAGGGGTCCTTGGACAGCCGGACTATATACATCGGCCGGACTGTTGGGCTATGAAGATACAAGATAGAAGACTTCGTCCCGTGTCTGGATGGCACTCTCCTTTGCGTGGAAGGCAAGCTTGGTGATTGAGATATGTAGATTCCCTTCTCTGTAACCGACCTTGTGTAACCCTAGCCCCCTTCGGTGTCTATATAAACCGGTGGGTTTAGTCCATAGGACGAGGATAATTATAATCACAGGATAGCTTCTAGGGTTTAGCCATTATGATCTCGTGGTAGATCAACACTTGTAATACTCATATCATCAAGATCAATCAAGTAGGAAGTAGGGTATTACCTCCATAGAGAGGGCCCGAACCTGGGTAAGCATCGTGTCCCCCGCCTCCTATTACCATTAGCCTTAGACGCACAGTTCGGGACCCCCTACCCGAGATCCGTTGGTTTTGACACCGACAACCGCTGCCACTGCTGATTCTTCTTCAAGAAAGAAGGCTATGCCCAAGAAGCCTGCTAGTAAACCAACTTCCTAAGTAATGCCCTCACGGCGAAGTTCCTTGGCAACGCCCTCACGGCCAAGCTCATCAGTTCCCTCACGGCAAATTCCTCAAGTTGCCCCAGTTCCTCAAGTTGTACCAGTTCCTCGGGCTTCAAAATCCTCAGCTCCTCCGGCAAAGTCCTCGGCACCTATGCATCTCGCCACTTGCCAAAGGACCACAGGCATATCTATTGCCTCGGAAGCTTCTGCAAGTTCTTGAGTTCCTCATATATCTTCAAAGAGCCCAACTTTGCTGAAGACCAAGGCTACGGCTGGACGAGGCACTAGACCAAGTCCTCACAAGAAGCAGGTGGTCTTTCAAATTCCATCTGATGATGAAGCGGATGATGATGAATTGGCTGATATCATCAAGGACAGACAGCAGCGGGCCACTAGAGCCAAAGGGAGTGTTGTGCCCCATCTATTGTATCCGAAGAAGATCCTGGACTTCATTGATCTCTGGCACAAGGATCCAAACATTCCTCTGCCAGAGCTAGGCCTCACTCCTGGACAAAGTCACAAGTTGACGGAGTTCATAACTGAAGAAAAGTGGAAATAAGATCAAGCCAGAACTATGAAGAAAGCGCAGTATAAGAAACCGCGCTATCTTAAGGACAATGTTCTCAACCCTTCGCCTGAACAACTCCTCGCTCTGCAAGCTGAGATCAAAAAGCCCAGTGATGAATTTGAGGCTTACAAAATAGAGTGGCTGGGACCCAAAGTCAGGTTTGTCAAACTGACGAATAAATTCACTTCACCTGATGAAGTTCCTCCGGCTGAAGCATCTGCATAGCCGACAGAAGAACATGCCAGCATCGCGGATGAAAATTAGGCTGCTAATGAAACTGCAAGCGCCAGGACTGAAGAAATACCAGTCGCTGAAGAAACTGCCAGGGCAACCACTAGTGTTGCGCTTGAAGAACAAGTCAGGGCAGCTGAAGAAGCTGAAGCTGTGCCTGAAGAAATTGCTCAAGACAGGCCAACTGCATCAGTTGTGCCTGAAGAAATTGATCCAATTTTCTCTGCTCCGCCTGCACCAACACCAAGCCCAGTTCTCTGCTCCGGAGATTGAGATTCCTGAGGTTATTCTTCAACTAACTGATACTCCTTAGCCAAAGCCGAAGAATCCATTCTCCAAGACTCCGAAATTCAAGGCTGACGCTTTCTTCAATGAGCATGTATTCTTCACTGACTACAATCCATATGACTCTGCTCGTCTGAGGAGGAAGCGCTTCTGGACTGCCAGCCAAGCCAATTTCTATTCTTCTGTGCTTTCCAACAAGGACAAAGTCTTCGACCACGAGCATATTCCTCATGTTGATATGGAATGAATGTCATGCTTCGCACCAGTCCTCGCTGCTATTCATGATGCTGGACTGCTTAACTTCTGCACGGACATCTGTGATTGGAACGAAGAACTCATTCTTCAGTTCTATGCGATGCTGCACATAACTAGCAATGCTGAAGATGTGTACTCATGGGTGTTGCACTGGATGACATAAAATACTCACTATAAGGCACCGGCCACTAAATTGCTTTGTGCCATGCCTGTCAGTCCTTCCCTAGAAGGTGCGCGTCTCATCTACTCTGAAACGGAGCTGTCTAATCATTTCATGCAAGTTCTGATGAAGCCATTGTAGCCTGGTCAAGCCTCGAGGACAATGTTCCTTGTGAAGGAATTGCAATATGTGCCAAGAACAGTATACCGCATTCTGACCAAGACTCTGAGTCCTATCAAAGGCCACGACTCGAATGATGAATAAGTTGTTGGCATCATGAAGAATCTACTATTCAACATCATGCACGACATTCCCGTGAACTACCTTGATTTCTTCATGAGGACTTTGGCAAATGTTGCGATGTCTCCTTTTGAGTTGAAGCCTTACGCGCCCTGGATTATGAGATTCATCAGATCAAGGTCTTCAATCAACTACAAAGCTGACACTCAACCATGGCAGCTACTTGCCCCCTATTGAAGTCCTCAAGCGGACATTTTCCTCAGCTGATGAAAAGGGCAAGGCCGCTGCTATTATTGATGAGGGTAATCGTCCATTGGATGGACAGTTCCGCAAAGGTGCTTCATATTCTACCAATGATGACTCTGCTACTCATGACTCTGCCGCCAATTCCTCAAAGCAAAGTCCTCAAGCTATAGCTCAAATGGTGATGGCTGATCATGAGCTTCTCCTAAGTCTTCATCAGAAGGTCGATCGCAATAACAAATGGGTGAAACGTCAGTTTGGTTCAATTCTTCACAACATGACTGCCACATATAATTCAGTGAAGAAGAACCACCATTACCTCAATGAAGTTTTCGATCGCACCTGGGCTGTTCTGACTCATCTCTACGGTGATGAAGATCTCAAGCAAATGCGTTTCAAGCAGGACATCAGCTGGTCTATGCCTCCAGCGAAGAAATTGAAGATGGTTGAAGTTCCTCCTTTGGTGCCCAGCTCATATTCTTCATCGTACGAGACAGATGAAAATGAAGATTTGGACAACACTACGGCAGGCCCTACTCCAACAACCGACCCCAACAACGCTGGCGCTCCTCCATTGACTTCGTGATAAAATTCTTCAGGGGCGTTAGTCCTCATTTTTCGTCCCTTTTGGTCATTTGATGACAAAGGGGGAGAAATTTGAGTTAGTGTTCAAGAGGGTCTATCTATATGGGTGTTTATTTTTTTTGTTAAGTTGCAACTCTTGCTCTTCTGAAGTGTTTGTTGAATGAGTTGTAAACTTATGTCCGATGGTGACCTGATAATTTTGATCTGTTTTTCTGCATGCTATTTCCTCATATATCCTATGCACGCATGCTGAATTACATCAGCAACCATATTTCATCATGCATTTCCAATTCTTCATTCTATATGTTAAATGTGTGTTTCAATTACAGGATATAGGGGGAGATCTCCATGATTCTACTCTTCAAGTCTGCATTGCTTCAAAAGCAAATTCCTCACTATGCACATCTTCAGGGGGAGTTCTTCTATATCTTGCAATCAAATTACTCAATATTGAGTACTTTCAATTCATATGTTTATCCCCGTTGAAAACTTAACATATATTGTCATCAATCACCAAAAGGGGGGAGATTGTAAGTGCATCTAGTGCCTCTTAGTGATTTTGGTGTATTTAAGACTTATAGGTTAAGGGACTAATGTGTTTGTGAGTGTACATAGGTTCTATAAGTCGATGAGGAGTTTGATATTTAGTAAAAGTCGACCCCTAAAAATGAATGTCTTCGGCTGAAGACTTTGGTTCTCCTAAAGACTTTGCAAGTGAAGAAATTTATGTGACCTTGAATACTTGGATATTCATGCGAGGATTATGAAGAGCGAACACTTTTGTTTTCTTCTTCTTGAGTCATAGGAAACACCGTACTGTTAAAGGGGGTCGAGGTAATACTAAGGAAACTAATTTCCAACTGATGCTCATCTCAAAATCCTACACCTAACCAATCCTTCGAGTGAAGCCATTGGAAATCTCATATCAGTTCAGTCAATTTCTTCAGTGACAGAGACAAAGATCTTCTGGCACTACTGGAATCAGCAGATTTGCCGTCTGCCGACTCTTTGTCGTCAGCTAGCGGATGACAAAGAAAGGCATTGCCATCAGCCACCAGAAAACGGACGACAAAGAGGCAACGGACAACAACGGAAGGCTTTGCCATCAGCATATCTTTGCCGTCCGCTAACGGACGGCAAAGAGCGTGGGTGGCGGGTTTACGAGGACGACCTAACGGCCATCTCATTTGCCGTCTGCTTTTCCAACAGCATATCTTTGCCGTCCGCTAGAAGACGGCAAAGAAAATGGCCGTTAGGTCATCCGTTCCCCCCCGGCCCCACCCCACTAGGTACGCCCTTTGCCGTCTGCTAGCAGACGGCAAAGGACTATGACCTACTAGCAGAAAAGGGGCAGCGCCTGCACCCCCACCCCTCTCTCTCTCGATCTCCTCCTTCACCACTCGTGCCGCCCCCACGACCGCCGCTCCGCCCCGCCACCTCGCCATGCCACCCCGTCCCATCGCCCCACCGCCTTGCTGCCATGCCGCCCTGCCCCATCGGCCCAGCACCCCGCCGCCCCATTGCCACACCGCCCCGCTGCCACACCGCCCAGGTCCGTCTCCCCGCCCCACCCCCGCCGCCCCCC
>LR880971.1:10610997-10623110 GCA_904067115.1 Aegilops sharonensis | reverse complement strand
GGGCCGAACTATCCGGGGAAGAATATGAATGTGTCTATGCAGCCGCTTAAGGACGAATTGCAAGAAGCTTGGGATAATGGATTCAAGACATACGACGCCTTTACCAAAGAGAACTTCATAATGTGTGCCTGGTACATGCACTCGATGCATGACTTGCCGGCGTATGCGTAATTCGTTTGCTGGTGTGTGCATGGAAGGTTCCCGGGCCCCACATGCAAGGAAGCTCTTGAGTTCCGTTGGCTGACGGAAGGGCACAAGTATAGTTGCTTCGACTTGCATAGACCGTTCCTACATCCTCGCCATAAGTTCAGGAAAGACAAGAAGAACTTCATCAAAGGTAGAGTTGTCAAACACTCTGCACCACCTGCGTTGACAGGCCAATAGACCCAAGATCATTTAAACACTCTCGAGCTTGATCCAGAGCGTCCAGGGTATTTCAAGGGGTATAATAAGGAACACGCCTGGACTCACAAGACATGCTTTTGGGATCTTCCTTACTTCAAAGACCTCCTTTCCCACACAACGTCGACGTGATGCACACTGAAAAGAATATCGCCGAAGCCATTTTTGGTACATTGTTCGACAGAGGGGAAATCAAAGGACAATAGTAAGGCTAGAGATGATCAAGAGGAGCTATGTGATAGACCGTTACAAAACATGCAAGAACCGAAAGGAAAGCAGAAATGGACGAAGCCAAAGGCATGGTTCAATCTTGGAAGGCCAGCTATGAAGGAAATTATTTTATGGTGAAAATGCAGTTGATGTTCCCCGATGGGTATGCAGCCAATCTAAAGAGGGGAGCGAGTCTTGAAAAATTGAAAATATTTGGTCTAAAAAGTCATGATTGGCACATATGGACTAAGCGGATAATGCCGGTGATGTTGCGTGGGTTCATCCCTGAGGATGAATGGCTAGTACTTGCAGATCTGAGCTATTTCTTCTGTGTTCTTTGTGCTAAAGAACTATCGCCTGGCCTCCTACAAGAAATGGAACAGTTGGTGCCGGAGTTGATCTGCATGTTAGAGATGATCTTTCCGCCAAGCTTCTTTAATCCAATGCAACACTTGATTTTGCATATCCCTACCGAGGCACGATTGGGGGGGGGGGGCGTGCAAAATCGTTGGTGCTACTCAATTGAGAGGATGCAGAAGACGCTTCGAGCAAAATGTAAAAATGAACGTAGAGTAGAAGCATCGATGGCCGAGGCATTCAGCACTGAGGACGCGGCAAACTTCGTGACAACACACTACGAAGCCAAAAATCATCATTTGCATAATCCGAAGCCTCGGTACAATGCTGACGACCCTAAAAAGGGTCAATTCAACCTCAGCCTATTCAGAGGGAATCTCGCACCAGCCAGTGGTTGGAAACCAGTATTGTTGGATGTTGAAGAATGGCGGACCATTTCGTTGTATCTCTATAACAACCTAACAGAAGTGCGGCCGTACATCGAGTAAGATCTCGGTACATTGTTTCGCAACTTCTAATTCCTGTGAACTGCTCTTATTCCTGGATATTTGATGCAGTTGATACGTCGCCATATTCTCGTATGGAGCGGTGATCCATAAGGATTCCGTCGAAGAGTATGAGCTTCTGGCAAAGCAATGAGGCGAATATCCCGGTTTCATCTCTTGGTTCAAAAAACGGTAATTTCCATTAGCCCCTTTCATTTCTTTTGCTAATTTACGACTAATGCCACAATCCTTTCGTATTAAACTTGTAGGCTAATTCAGAGATTATGGATGCCGAATTGAGACAAGTAGCTAATGCTTTTGACTATAAGGTCCGTTCGTTTAACAATTACGACATCAACGAGTATCGCTTTCGTACCTATGGCAAAGAGCTATCTATGGCCAGCCGAAAGTCTACAAATTGTTGTGTCTCTGCTATCGGCGAAGGAGGTATCGAGTATTATGGAAGAGTTGAAGAAATTTATGAACTTCAATTCTATGGTGAAAACCCACCAAACGTCGTAGTCTTCAGATGTTATTGGTTCCAGCCAAGGGAGACTAGAAGGACTCATGAACATATAGGGCTAGTCGAAATCAAACAAAGCACCCATTTGGATGTTCCCGATGTCTATATTACGGCTCAACATGCAACCCAAGTTTTCTATCTATCATGGGCCTGTCAAAGTAATCCAGATCTCAGTGGTTGGGATGTCGTTTATGAAGTGTCGCCACGTGTTAGACCACCTCCCCCCAATGAAGAGGATTATGAACCTTACATTAACCAAGACACATATGACGAAGGAGAACTCTTCCAAGAAACACGTCTTTCCAAAAACGTTTCAAGAACCGCTCTACTCCACCCCAGAACATTGAAGTAGACAACGATAGTGAATCCGACTTCACCCCTGAGCCGAAACAAGAAGAGCCGGAAGAAGAAGAAGTTACTGTTGCAGATGACTTGTCAATGCTAGAATGATTACGTAAAGGTGGACTTCCACATTATGATGCATTTATTAATGATGATGATGAGCACGTCATTACCGATAGTGATGATGATGATGCATTTATTAATGATGATGATGAGCACGTCATTACAGATAGTGATTATTAGGTATTCAAATTTTTATGTTGTACTTGATTTATATAGTTATTTGTATGATTGTATGATTTATATAGTTGGTATGTATAATTTTCTTACTTTGTATGATTGTTTCTTATACATAGTTCCATGGTCTTGATGTCCGTCCCCGTCGGCCCTCGCCCGCTTTATGATTCGGATGTGGTAAATTCTCTTTCATACATATTTGTTGCATTTCATATTTATGACAATGATGGCCATCAAGTTGACATAGAGATATTTTAATCTAGGAGGTATGTGAACCGGAATTTGAAACCAACCCTCTTGTCGAGAAGTTAAATTTAGTTGAAAAATAAAATGAGTATTTGAAAGAAAAAACTAAAAGAATTGAAGAAGAGAAGATGACATTGGAGTTGTATGTTGCCAATGTCATCTATGATCACAATATGAAGATGAATGCAATGCGCTTGAAGATGGATGCAATGCGCCTGAAGCTTAAGAAGATTAGAAAATATGCCATTGATAATGAGGCTTGGTATCATTATGCCGTTGGATCAATTGTTAACTTAGTTGCGATCTTCATCATATTTGTTGTGATGAGGGTAAGTTTTCTCTAATGTTTTGCTTTAAAAATGGATACTTAGCTTATTTTCCTCTTAAATGGCATAATTACCTAAGTTAGATAAAAATGAGCATTACTTAGCTTATTCAGTTCATTTATGACATACTTAGCATACTTAGATAAAAAATGGCATGATAATCTTTGTTACCTCCAAAATGATATAGACTTAGCTTATTTTCCGCAAAAATGACATAATAACCTTACTAAGCTCCAAAATGACCTATTTACCTACCTTAGCTCTAAAATGACCTACACTTTGCATCTTTACCTAGCTTAGCAATAAAATGGCATTTTTACCTACCTTAGTTAGAAGAAGAAGAAGATAAAGAAGAGGAGAGGAGAAAAACAAAGAGAAGAAAAAAAATCTTCTTCTTCTTCTTCTTCTTCTAACAAGTCTTCTTCTTCTTCTTCTTCTTCTAACTTTCATCTTTCCCAATTTGCAGATTTGCTTTACATGAGGAAGCTTGGATTCATGGAGTGTACTATTCTTCTTGTGCTTCCTTGTTATTTATGAAAACTTGTTTGGATATGTATGTCTATATGGATATGTTGTTGGAAACTTGTTTATGGTTATGTATATGTGGATATGTTGGACTTTGTTGAACTATGTTGTCGGATTTGATGAAATATGTTGTTGGACATGCTGTTGGATATGGTGGATATGTACGCATGTATATCTGTGTTTGAAACCATGTCTAATTAATTGGATCGAAATAAAAACAGAGGATGTATAGCCTCTTTGATGTCCGCTAGCCGACGGCAAAGAGGACATGTGGCAGTCACCTGTGCAAACTGGGAACACTGTCTGCCTATTTGGTCATTTTGCCGTCTGCAAGCGGATGGCAAAGTGACCAAATAGGCCTGGCAAACAGGGTCATCCATGCCGTCCACTGGCAGACGGCATAGCTGGCCACGTGGCAGCTTCCCAGTGCTACTCCAGCTAAGCTCTTTGTCGTCCGTCAGCGGACGGCAAAGAGCGCTGTTAACCTCCTAACGGCTCTCACCCCACACCACTGTCATCCATTGTCTTTGCCGTCTGCTGGTCTCGGATGGCAGATGGCACAATCCTTTGCCGTCCGTTTCTGCAAAGCGGACGACAAAGAAGTCCTTTGCTGGCACGTGTTCAGCCGGACAGTTTGTCGTCCGCTGGCTCATGGCAAAGAAGCTGATTCCAGTAGTGTGGTCTCTGAGGAATTTGTTTTGACTGAGGAGTTAGGAATTCGCCAGTGCGGATTGCCTACACAGTGAGGAACATGATAGCCCAGAGGAATTCGAACCTCAAATCCGACCGTTGCTATGCCACGCGCCAGCTGTACAAAATATCCTACCACCTAACGGTCATATCATTGAAGGGCATTTATGTCTTATCAAGTCAGGCTGCTCCCTAAGCTATAAATAGCCGCCCCCTACAACCACTAGCTGGTTGGCTGCTCCAAGAGAAACTGACACTTGTCATTTGAGAGCAACCCATCCTCCGAAGACTTTGAGCGAAAATCATCAAGTGAGGAAAAACCCAAATCCCAAACCCAAACACCTACAAACCCAAAGTGATTGAGCATCACTGAAGAGATTGTTCCCGTGTGGAACCGACGCTTGTTACCTTTGAGGACTATGTTGATGGAAATATGCCCTAGAGGCATTAATAAACTGATTATTATTATATGTCCTTGTTCATGATAATTGTCTATTATTCATGCTATAATTGTTTTATCTGGAAATCTTAATACATGTGTGAATACATAGACCACAACATGTCCCTAGTGAGCCTCTAGTTGACTAGCTCGTTGATCAACAGATAGTCATGGTTTCCTGACTATGGACATTGGATGTCATTGATAACGGGATCACATCATTAGGAGAATGATGTGATGGACAAGACCCAATCGTAACCATATCACAGGATCGTGTAGTTCGTTTGCTAGAGCTTTTCCAATGTCAAGTATCTTTTCCTTAGACCATGAGATCGTGTAACTCCCGGATACCGTAGGAGTGCTTTGGGTGTACCAAACGTCACAACGTAACTGGGTGACTATAAAGGTATACTACGGGTATCCCCAAAAGTATCTATTGGGTTGACACGGATCGAGACTGGGATTTGTCACTCCGTATGACGGAGAGGTATCTCTGGGGCCACTCGGTAATGCATCATCATAATGAGCTCAATGTGACCAAGTGTTTGGTCACGGGATCATGCATTAAGGTACGAGTAAAGTGACTTGCCGGTAACGATATTGAATGAGGTATTGGGATACCGACGATCGTATCTCGGGCAAGTAACGTACCGATTGACAAAGGGAATTGTATACGGGATTACTCGAATCCTATACATCGTGGTTCATCTGATGAGATCATCATGGAACATGTGGGAGCCAACATGGGTATCCAAATCCCGCTATTGGTTACTGGCCGGAGAGCTGTCTCGGTCATGTCTGCGTGATTCCCGAACCCGTAGGGTCTACACACTTAAGGTTCGGTGACGCTAGGGTTGTAGAGATATTAGTATGCGGAAACCCGAAAGTTTTTCGGAGTCCCGGATGAGATCCCGGACGTCACGAGGAGTTCCGGAATGGTCTGGAGGTAAAGAATTATATATAGGAAGTCCAGTTTCGGCCACCGGGAAAGTTTCGAGGGTCACCGGTATTGTACCGGGACCACCGGAAGGGTCCCGGGGGTCCACCGGGTGGGGCCACCAATCCCGGAGGGCCACGTGGGCTGAAAGGGGAAGGGAACCAGCCCCTGGTGGGCTGGTGCGCCCCCCTTGGGCCTCCCCTGCGCCTAGGGTTGGAAACCCAAGGGGTGGGGGGGCGCCCCACTTGACTTGGGGGGCAAGTCCCCCCCCCTAGGCCGCCGCCCCCCCTTGGAGATGGGATCTCCAGGGGCCGGCGCACCCCCTAGGCCCCCTATATAAAGAGGGGGGAGGGAGGGCAGCCGCACCCTAGTCCCTGGCGCCTCCCTCTCCCCCCGTACCACCTCTCCCTCTCGCTGAGCTTGTCGAAGCCCTGCTGAGATCGCTGCTGCTTCCACCACCACGCCGTCGTGCTGCTGGATCTCCATCAACCTCTCCTTCCCCCTTGCTGGATCAAGAAGGAGGAGGCGTCTTCCCAACCGTAAGTGTGTTGAATGTGGAGGTGCTGTCCGTTCAGCACTAGGATCATCGGTGATTTGGATCACGACGAGTACGACTCCCTCAACCCCGTTCTCTTGAACACTTCCGCTCGCGATCTACAAGGGTATGTAGATGCACTCCTCTCTCTCGTTGCTTGAAGACTCCATAGATTGATCTTGGTGAAGCGTAGAAAAATTTTATTTTCTGCAACGTTCCCCAACATATGTATCCTCTAGATGGTTAGGCATCATGGTCTGAGCATCGAAGAGGAATTGTGGATTGCCGAGTAACCAAGTCTATGAAGGTTTGGAAGTCACTGTGAAGACTTACCACTACTGTTGGGTGAGGTCTGTGTGATCTTAGCTCAAGGAGAATACGGTGAGGACTATGTGTCCGGGACTGTGTTCTCGAGTTTAAATACTCAGCCGATCCAACCAGACGTACAACTGCCACAACAGTTGGAACTGGTCTACCAAATCATTGTCATCCCCAAGACTGCTGGTTCTATTTCCTTAAACCTTTGATTTCCCCAGTTATATGTTGATGAACCTGATCATTACTGTTTGAAGACTTTGACTGCAGACTTTCTCAATTTCCTCAATCATATTTCTTCATTCACTTTGTCTTCATCATGTTATCCTATGTTTACGCTTCCTGTACTCTGTGTTTGTCTTTCATTTCATCATGATGACTATGATGTTGCTCTGTTATGCTTCTACATGAGTACTTATTCTGCTGCAAGTAGTTCTTCGCTTAGGAATTTCCTCACCCTGAAATTCCTCATTGAAGAATTCAAAAAAATGGCCTATTCACCCCCCCCTCTAGTCGACGTAACGCACTTTCACAATGCTTCGAAACAAGGCCTAGGGTTCATACTTTCACTACTGCAAGTTCTCTCAACAATGATAACATAAATAGATCATATAACAATCCCTCAACGTGCAACAAAGAGTCACTCCAAAGTCACTAATAGCGGAGAGCAAATGAAGAGATTATTGTAGTGTATGAAACCACCTCAAAGTTATTCTTTACGATCAATCCATTGGGCTATTCCTATAAGTGTCACAAACAACCCTAGAGCTCGTAGTAAAATAACACCTTAAGACACACATCAACCAAAACCCTAATGTCACCTTGATACTCCAATATCACCACTAGTATCCGTGGGTACGATTATACTATATGCATCACACAATCTCAGATTCATCTATTCAACCAACACAAAAAACTTCAAAGAGTGCCCCAAAGTTTCTACCGGAGAGTCAAGATGAAAACGTGTGCCAACCCCTATGCATAAGATCACAGAGTCACTGAATCCACAAGTTGATAACCAAAATGTACATCAAGTAGATCACGTGAATATCCTGTTGTCACCACAGATAAGCACATGCAAGACATACATTAAGTGTTCTCAAATCCTTAAAGACTCAATCCGATAAGATAACTTCAAAGGGAAAACTCAATCCATTACAAGAAGGTAGAGGGGGAGAAACATCATAAGATCCAACTATAATAGCAATGCTCGCGGTATAGCAAGATCGTGCCAAATCAAGAACACAAGACAGAGAGAGAGAGAGAGAGAGAGAGAGAGAGAGAGAGATCAAACACATAGCTACTGGTACATACCCTCAGCCCCGAGGGTGAACTACTCCCTCCTCGTCATGGAGAGCGCCGGGATGATGAAGATGGCCACCGGTGATGGATCCCCCCCTACGGCAAGGTGCCGGAACATGGTCTCGATTGGTTTTTGGTGGCTACAAAGGCTTGCGGCGGCGGAACTCCCGATCTAGGTTATGTTCTGGAGGTTTGGGGATTTATAGGAGACGTTGGCATCGAGAACAAATCAGGGGGTCCCACGGAGAGTCCACGAGGCAGAGGGGTGCACCCTCCACCCTTGTGGGGCCCACGGGACTCCCCTCCGGTAACTCTTCATTCTAGTATTTTTTATATTTTCTAGAAAAAATCTCTGTTGATTTTTAGCGCATTCCGAGAACTTATATTTCTACACAAAAACAACAACATGGTAGTTCTGCTGAAAACAGCGTCAGTCCGGGTTAGTTCTAATCAAATCATACCAAAATCATGTAGAAATATTATAAACATGGCATGAATACATAAAAAATTATAGATACGTTGGAGACATATCAGCATCCCCAAGCTTAATTCCTGCTCGTCCTCGAGTAGGTAAATGATAAACATAGAATTTTTGATGTGGAATGCTACCTAAATTATTTATCAATGTAATCTTCTCTAATGTGGCGAGAATATTCAGATCCATAAGATTCAACACAAAATCTTAATATTGACATAAAACAATAATATTTCAAGCATAGTAACAAAGCAATCATGTCTTCTCAAAATAACATGTCCAAAGAAAGTTATCCCTACAAAATCATATAGTCTGGCTATGCTCTATATTCATCACACATAATATTTAAATCATGCACAACCCCGCTGACAAGCCAAGAAATTTTTTCATACTTTCGATGTTCTCAAACTTTTTCAATCTTCACGCAATACATGAGTGTGACCAATGGACATAGCACTATAGGTGGAATGGAAGGGTGGTTGTGGAGAAGACAAAAAGGAGAAGATAGTCCCACATCAACTAGGCGTATCGACGGGCTACGGAGATGCCCATCAATAGATATCAATGTGAGTGAGTAGGGATTGCCATGCAACGGATGCACTAGAGCTATAAGTTTATGAAAGCTCAAAAAGAAACTAAGTGGGTGTGCATCCAACTCGCTTGCTCACGAAGACCTAGGGCACTTTGAGGAAGCCCATCATTGGAATATACAAGCCAAGTTCTATAATGAAAAAATCCCACTAGTATATGAAAGTGACAACATAGGAGACTCTCTATCATGAAGATCATGGTGCTACTTTGAAGCACAAGTGTTGTAAAAGGATAGTAGCATTGCCATTTCTCTCTTTTTCTCTCTTTTTTTGTTTTTTGGGCCTTCTCTTTTTTTTATGGCCTCTTTTTTTTTCTTTTTTTTCCGTCCAGAGTCTCATCCTGACTTCTGGGGGAATCATAGTTTCCATCATCGTTTCCTCATGTGGGACAATGCTCTAATAATGAAGATCATCACACTTTTATTTACTTACAACTCAATACTTAGAACAAAATATGACTCTATGTGAATGCCTCCGGCGATGTACCGGGATGTGCAATGAATCAAGAGTGACATGTATGAAAGAATTATGAAAGGCGGCTTTGCCACAAATTCGATGTCAACTACATGATCATGCAAAGCAATATGACAATGATGAAGCATGTCATAATAAACGGAATGGTGGAAAGTTGCATGTCAATATATCTCGGAATGGCTATGGAAATGCCACAATAGGTAGGTGTGGTGGCAGTTTTGAGGAAGGTATATGGTGGGTGTATGGTACCGGAGAAAGTTGCGCGGTACTAGAGAGGCTAGCAATGGTGGAAGGGTGAGAGTGCGTATAATCCATGGACTCAACATTAGTCATAAAGAACTGATGTATACTACGCAACCTTCTTCTTGTAGACGTTGTTGGCCCTCCAAGTGCAGAGGTTTGTAGGACAGTAGCAAATTTCCCTCAAGTGGATGACCTAAGGTTTATCAATCCGTGGGAGGCGTAGGATGAAGATGGTCTCTCTCAAACAACCCTGCAACCAAATAACAAAGAGTCTCTTGTATCCCCAACACACCCAATACAATGGTAAATTGTATAGGTGCACTAGTTCGGCGAAGAGATGGTGATACAAGTACAATATGGATGGCAGACATAGGTTTTTGTAATCTGAAATTATAAAAACAGCAAGGTAGCAAGCGATAAAAGTGAGCGTAAACGGTATTGCAATGGTAGGAAACAAGGCCTAAGGTTCATACTTTCACTAGTGCAAGTTCTCTCAACAATAATAACATAACTGGATCATATAACTATTCCTCAACATGCAACAAAGAGTCACTCCAAAACCACTAATAGCGGAGAACAAACGAAGAGATTATGGTAGGGTACGAAACCACCTCAAAGTTATCCTTTTTGATCTACCTATTCAAGAGTTTGTAGTAAAATAACATGAAGCTATTCTTTCCGTTCGAACTATCATAGAGTTCATACTAGAATAACACCTTAAGACACAAATCAACCAAAACCCTAATGTCACCTAGATACTCCAATGTCACCTCAAGTATCCGTGGGCATGATTATACGATATGCATCACACAATCTCTGATTCATCTATTCAACCAACACAAACTACTTAAAAGAGCGCCTCAAAGTTTCTACCGGAGAGTCAAGACAAAAACGTGTGCCAACCCCTATGCACAAGTTCACAAGGTCACTGAACCCGCAAGTTGATCACCAAAACATACATCAAGTAGATCACGTGAATATCCCATTGTCACCACAGATAAGCACGGCAAGACATACATCAAGTGTTCTCAAATCCTTAAAGACTCAATCCGATAAGATAACTTAAAAGGGAAAACTCAATCCATTAGAGAGTAGAGGGGGACAAACATCATAAGATCCTACTATTATAGCAAAGCTCGCGATACATCAAGATCGTGCCAAATCAAGAACACGAGAGAGAGAGATCAAACACATAGCTACTGGTACATACCCTCATCCCCGAGGGTGAACTACTCCCTCCTTGTCGGGGATATACCCCGCGGTATGACCCGGCCAGAGTTATGACCCGGCCGGACTTGGCGATTCACCAGAAGACCCGGCTGGAGCTAGGCGACTCACTGGCGATCTGCCTGGACATGGCGGTTTACATATAACCCGCCTGGACATTATGACTCACTGGAGAACCGGCGGGCTGGTCAAACGGACGACAAGGCCCAAGGCCCAGTAGGCCGGTTCATGTGATGGTGGGCCGACTTAAGAAGAAAGGTGTATGGAATATTTCCTTTACAAGGAATCAAGACCCGGACTTGTATCCGGCTTGTAGTAGAAGATAGGCTAGTCCTAGTCCTACTAGGACTCCACATGTAACCCGCCCCTCTAACTTATATAAAGAGGGGCAGGGCTCCCCAAAAAGGGAGAGGTAACAAGAAACAATATGTAGGGCTAGACACAAAGGGGGAGCCAGCTCATGCGGAAATTCCGTCATGAGCATAATGAGACCTAGCATCAAACAGCATGTAGCGCTATTACCGGATGATGTTTCCCGGGGCCCGAAGCTGTCTAATCCTTGTCTGCGTGTTGATCCACCCTGCGTCTCTCGTCCCACTCAACCCCTCTCAAGCTACCACATAGATGCGTTGGCCTCGCGACTAAGTCCTGACACTAAGGGCATCTGCCGTGACAATTCCACGACAGTTGGCGCCCACCGTGGGGCTCGCGCACGGTGGTGTTGAGTTCTTGAAGGGCGCTATTGTTGGAAATATGCCCTAGAGGCAATAATAAATTAGTTATTATTATATTTCCTTGTTCATGATAATCGTTTAATATCCATGCTATAATTTGATAGGAAACTCAGATACATGTGTGGGTACATAGACAACACCATGTCCCTAGTAAGCCTCTAGTTGACTAGCTCGTTGATCAATAGATGGTTACAGTTTCCTGACCATGGACATTGGATGTCGTTGATAACGGGATCACATCATTAGCAGAATGATGTGATGGACAAGACCCAATCCTAAGCCTAGCACAAAGATCGTAGTTCGTATGCTAAAGCTTTTCTAATGTCAAGTATCTTTTCCTTAGACCATGAGATTGTGCAACTCCCGGATACCGTAGGAATGCTTTGGGTGTACCAAACGTCACAACGTAACTGGGTGGCTATAAAGGTGCACTACAGGTATCTCCGAAAGTGTCTGTTGGGTTGGCACGAATCGAGACTGGGATTTGTCACTCCGTGTG
>LR880971.1:10594489-10607505 GCA_904067115.1 Aegilops sharonensis | reverse complement strand
CGTAGGTAAGAAACGTTCTTGCTAGAAACCCATAGCAGCCACGTAAAACATGCAAACAACAATTAGAGGACGTCTAACTTGTTTTTGCAGGGTATGCTATGTGATGTGATATGGCCAAGAAGAATGTGATGAATGATATGTGATGTATGAGATTGATCATGTTCTTGTAATAGGAATCACGATTTGCATGTCGATGAGTATGACAACCGGCAGGAGCCATAGGAGTTGTCTTAATTTATTGTATGACCTGCGTGTCATTGTACAACGCCATGTAATTACTTTACTTTATTGCTAACCGGTAGCCATAGTAGTAGAAGTAATAAGTTGGCGAGACAACTTCATGGAGACACGATGATGGAGATCATGGTGTCATGCCGGTGACGATGATGATCATGGAGCCCCGAAGATGGAGATCAAAAGGAGCAAAATGATATTGGCCATATCATGTCGCTATTTGATTGCATGTGATGTTTATCATGTTTATGCATCTTATTTGCTTAGAATGACGGTAGTAAATAAGATGATCCCTCATTAAAATTTCAAGAAAGTGTGCCCCCTAACTGTGCACCGTTGCGAAAGTTCGTCGTTTCGAAGCACCACGTGATGATCGGGTGTGATAGATTCTTACGTTCACATACAACGGGTGTAAGCCAGATTTACACACGCGAAACACTTAGGTTAACTTGACGAGCCTAGCATGTACAGACATGGCCTCGGAACACAAGAGACCGAAAGGTCGAGCGTGAGTCGTATGGAGGATACGATCAACATGAAGATGTTCACTGATGATGACTAGTCCGTGTCACGTGATGATCGGACACGGCCTAGTTGACTCGGATCATGTAATCACTTAGATGACTAGAGGGATGTCTATCTGAGTGGGAGTTCATGAGATGAACTTAATTATCGTGAACATAGTCAAAAGATCTTTGCAAATTATGTCGTAAGCTCGCGCTTTAGTTCCACTATTTAGATATGTTCCTAGAGAAAATATAGTTGAAAGTTGATAGTAGCGATTATGCGGACAATAGAAAGCTTATGTCCTTAATGCACCGCTCAGTGTGCTGAACCCCAAACGTCGTCTGTGGATGTTGCGAACATCGGACATACACGTTTTGATAACTACGTGATAGTTCAGTTAAACGGTTTAGAGTTGAGGCACCAAAGACGTTTTTTGAAACGTCGCGGAACATATGAGATGTTTTGAGGGCTGAAATTGGGATTTCAGGCTCGTGCCACGTCAAGAGGTATAAGACCTCCGACGATTTTCTTAGCCTGCAAACTAAGGGAGAAAAGCTCAATCGTTGAGCTTGTGCTCAGATTGTCTGAGTGCAACAATCACTTGAATCGAGTGGGAGTTGATCTTCCAGATGAGATAGTGATGATTCTCCAAAGTCATTGCCACCAAGTTGCTAGAGCTTCGTGATGAACTATAACAAATCAGGGATAGATATGATGATCCTTGAGATATTCACGATGTTTGACACCGCGAAAGTAGAAATCAAGAAGGAGCATCAATTGTTGATGTTTAGTGAAACCACTAGTTTCAAGAAGGGCAAGGGCAAGAAGGGGCACTTCATGAAATGGCAAATCAGTTGCTGCTCCAGTGAAGAAACCCAAGGTAGAACCCAAACCCGAGACTAAGTGCCTCTGTAATAAGGGGAACAGCCACTGGAGCAGAATTAGCCTAGATACTTGGTAGATAAGAAGGCTGGCAAGGTCGATAGAAGTATATTGGATATACATTATGTTAATGTGTACTTTACTAGTACTCCTAGTAGCACCAGGGTATTGGATACCGGTTCGGTTGCTAAGTGTTAGTTACTCGAAATAACAGCTACGGAATAAACGGAGACTAGCTGAAGGTGAGCTGACGATATGTGTTGGAAGTGTTTCCAAGGTTGATGTGATCAAGCATCACACGCTCCCTCTACCATCGAGATTGGTGCTAAACCTGAATAATTGTCATTTGGTGTTTGCGTTGAACATAGACATGATTGGATTATGTCTATCGCAATACGGTTATTCATTTAAGGAGAATAATGGTTACTCCATTTATTTGATTAATACCTTCAATGGTCTTGCACCTAAAGGAATGGTTTATTGAATCTCAATCGTAGTGATACACATTTTCATACCAATAGATATAAGATATTAATGACAGTACCACCTACTTGTGGCACTGCCATGTAAGTCATATTGGTATAAAACGTATGAAGAATCTCCATGATTGATGGACCTTTGGACTCACTCGTTTTTGAAAAGTTTGAGACATGCGAACCATGTCTATTGGTGTATACGCATGAAGAAACTCCATGCAGATGGATCGTTTGGACTCACTTGATTTTGAATCACTTGAGATATGCAAATCATACCACATGGGCAAGATGACTGAAAAGCCTCGTTTTCAGTAAGATGGAACAAGATAGCAACTTGTTGGAAGTAACACATTTTGATGTGTGCAGTCCAATGAGTGCTGAGGCATGCAGTGAATATCGTTATGTTCTTACTTCACAGATGATTTGAGTAGATGTTGAGTATATTTACTTGATGAAACACAAGACTGAATTACTAAAAGGTTCAAGTAATTTCAGAGTGAAGTTGAAGATCTTCGTGACAAGAGGATAAAATATCTATGATGTGATCATAGAGATGGATATCTGAGTTGCGAGTTTGGTACACAATTGAGACATTGTGGAAATTGTTTCACAACTAACACCGCCTGGAACACCACAGTGTGATGGTGTGTCCGAACATCATAGATGCACCCTATTGGATATGGGGCATACCATGATGTCTCTTATCGAATTACCACTATCGTTCATGGGTTAGGCATTAGAGACAACCACATTCACTTTAATAGGGCACCACATAGTTCCGTTGAGATGACACTGTAAGAACTATGGTTTAGAGAAATCTAAGCTGTCGTTTCTTGAAAGTTTGGGGCTGCGACGCTTATATGAAAAAGTTTCATCCTGATGAGCTCGAACCCAAAGCGGATAAATACATCTTCATAGGACACCCAAAACAGTTGGGTATACCTCCTATTTCAGATCCGGAAGCAAAAGTGATTGTTTCTAGAAACGGGTCCTTTCTCGAGGAAAAGTTTCTCTCGGAAGAATTGAGTGGGAGGATGGTGGAGACTTGATGAGGTTAATGAACCATTACTTCAACCAGAGTGTAGCAGGGCACAGGAAGTTGTTCATGTGGCACCTACACCAATTGAAGTGGAAGCTGATGATAGTGATCATAGTGCTTCGGATCAAGTCACTGCCAAACCTCGTAGGACGACAAGGATAAGTACTGCTTCAGAGTGGTACAACAATCCTATCTTGGAGGTCATGTTGCTAGACAACAATGAACCTACGAGCTATGGAGAAGCGATGGTGGGCCCGGATTCGGACGAATGGCTCGAGGCCATAAAATCCGAGAGAGGATCCATGACTTTGGAAGAAATACTTGATGGTCGTAAGGCCGTTTGGTAAAGATGGATTTTAAAAGGAAGACAGACAATGATGGTAAGTATCACCATTAAGAAAGCTCGACTTGTCGTTAAAGATGTTTTTTGACAAGTCCAAGGAGTTGACTACGGTGAGGCTTTCTCACTCGTGGCGATGCTAAGAGTCTGTTGGAATTGGATTAGCAGTTACTGCATTATTTATGAAATCTTGCATATAGGATGTCAAAACATTGTTTCCTTGACAGTTTTCTTTAGGAAAGGTTGTATGTGATACAACCAGAAGGTTTTTGACAATCCTGAAAGACGCTAATAAGTATGCAAAGCTCCAGCAATCCTTCTAAGGACCGGAGTAAGCATCTCGGAGTTGGAATGTACGCTTTGATGAGATGATCAAAGATTTTGGGTCTATACAAAGTTTATGAGAAACTTGTATTTCCAAAGAAGTGAGTGGGAGCACTATAGAATTCCTGATGAGTATATGTTGTTGACATATTGTTGATCAGAAATGATGTAGAATTTCTAGAAAGCATAAAGGGTTGTTTGAAAAGTGTTTTTCAATGGAAAACCTGGATTAGGCTACTTGAACAATAAGCATCAAGATCTATAAGATAGATCAAAATGCTTAATAATACTTTCAAATGAGCACATACTTTGACATAATCTTGAAGGTGTTCAAGATGGATCAGTCAAAGAAGGAGTTCTTTCCTGAGTTGTAAGGTATGAAGTTAAGAGTTAAAGCTCGACCACGGCAGAAAAGAGAGAAAGGACGAAGGTCGTCCCCTATGCCTTAGACGTAGGCTCTACAGTATGCTATGCTGTGTACCACACCTGATGTGTGCCTTGCTACATATCTGGCAAGAGGGTACAAAGGTGATCAAGGAGTGGATCACCAGATAGCGGTCAAAATTATCCTTAGAGGAATAAGGATATGTTTCTCGATTATGGAGGTGATAAAGAGTTCAATGTAAAGAGTTGCGTCGATGCAAGCTTAGCACCTATCCGGATAGCTCTGAGTAGAGATACCGGATACGTATAATGGAGCAACCATTTGGAATAGCTCCAAGTGGAGCGTGGAAGCAGCATTTACAATATGACATAGAGATTTGCGAAGTACATACGGATCTGAATGTTGCAGACTCGTTGACTAAAACCTCTCTCACAAGCAAAACATGATCAAACCCCAGAATTCATTGAGTCTTAATCACATAGTGATGTGAACTAGATTATTGATTCTAGTAAACTCTTTGGATGTTGGTCACATGGCGATGTGACCTGTGAGTGTTAATCACATGGCGATGAGAACTAGATTATTGACTCTAGTGCAAGTGGGAGACTGTTGGAAATATGCCCTAGAGGCAATAATAAATTAGTTATTATTATATTTCCTTGTTCATGATAATCGTTTATTATCCATGCTATAATTGTATTGATAGGAAACTCAGATACATGTGTGGGTACATAGACAACACCATGTCCCTAGTAAGCCTCTAGTTGACTAGCTCGTTGATCAATAGATGGTTACAGTTTCCTGACCATGGACATTGGATGTTGTTGATAACGGGATCACATCATTAGCAGAATATGTGATGGACAAGACCCAATCCTAAGCCTAGCACAAAGATAGTAGTTCGTATGCTAAAGCTTTTCTAATGTCATGTATCTTTTCCTTAGACCATGAGATTGTGCAACTCCCGGATACCGTAGGAATGCTTTGGGTGTACCAAACGTCACAACGTAACTGGGTGGCTATAAAGGTGCACTATAGGTATCTCCGAAAGTGTCTGTTGGGTTGGCACGAATCGAGACTGGGATTTGTCACTCCGTGTGACGGAGAGGTATCTCTGGGCCCACTCGGTAGGACATCATCATAATGTGCACAATGTGACCAAGGGGTTGATCACGGGATGATGTGTTAAGGAACGAGTAAAGAGACTTGCCGGTAACGAGATTGAACAAGGTATCGGCATACCGATGATCGAATCTCGGGCAGGTACAATACCGCTAGACAAAGGGAATTGTATACGGGATCGATTGAGTCCTTGACATCGTGGTTCATCCGATGAGATCATCGTGGAACATGTGGGAGCCAACATGAGTATCCAGATCCAGCTGTTGGTTATTGACCGGAGAACGTCTCGGTCATCTCTGCATGGTTCCCGAACCCGTAGGGTCTACACACTTAAGGTTCGATGACGCTAGGGTTATAAAGGAAGTTTGTATGTGGTTACCGAATGTTGTTCGGAGTCCCGATGAGATCCCGGATGTCACGAGGAGTTCCGGAATGGTCCGGAGGTAAAGATTTATATATGGGAAGTCTTGTTTTGGTTGCCGGAAAAGTTTCACGCATTATCGGTATTGTACCGGGAGTGCCGAAAGGGGTCCGGGGGTCCACCAGCCCCGGGGGGCCACATGGGCTGTAGGGGTGTGCGCCTTGGCCTATATGGGCCAAGGGCACCAGCCCCAAGAGGCCCATGCGCCAAGAGATAAGGAAAAGGGAGAGTCCTAAAGGGGGAAGGCACCTCCTAGGTGCCTTGGGGAGGATGGACTCCTCCCTAGCCGCACCCTTCCTTGGAGGAAGGGCCAAGGCTGCGCCCCTCCCCTCTCCCTTGCCCCTATATATAGTGGAGGGGAGGGAGGGCAGCTGCACCTGAAGCCCTGGCGCCTCCCTCCCTCCCGTGACACCTCCTCCTCTCCCGAAGGTGCTTGGCGAAGCCCTGCAGGATTGCCACGCTCCTCCACCACCACCACGCCGTTGTGCTGCTGCTGGATGGACTCTTCCTCAACCTCTCCCTCTCTCCTTGCTGGATCAAGGCATGGGAGACGTCACCCGGCTAGCCGTGTGTTGAACGCGGAGGTGCCGTCCGTTCAGCACTAGGATCTCCGGTGATTTGGATCACGACGAGTACGACTCCTTCAACCCCGTTCACTTGAACGCTTCTGCTTAGCGATCTACAAGGGTATGTAGATGCACTCTCCTTCCCCTCGTTGCTAGTTTCTCCATAGATAGATCTTGGTGACACGTAGGAAAATTTTGAATTTCTGCTACGTTCCCCAACAGCTATCCCAGGGATCGAGAAGCTTCGCCCAGCTTATTGAAGAAGTTCTGGTCGACTTGCCGGAGAGTTCCGGCTAGCTCATTGAAAAAGTTCGGACCGCCTTGACGAAAGGTTCCGTCTAAATCGCCAAAAAAGTTCCGACCGCCTTGGCGAAAGGTTCCGTCTAAATCGCCGAAAAGGTTCCGACCGCCTCGACGAAAGGTTTTGTCTGAATTGGCGAAAGGCTCCGACCGCCTCGACGAAAGGTTCCGTCTGAATCACCAAAGAGTTCCAATTTCCTCGACGAAGAGTTCGGTCCGAATCGCCGAAGGGTTCCAGCCGAATCGCCGAAAGGTTCCGTCCGAGTCATCAAAGAGTTCCGACTTATGCTACGGAAAAAGTTCCGGATTATCAAAAGTTCCGGCCGGATTATCAAGAGGTTCCGGTTCAAAAGTTCCGGATTATCAAAAGTTTCGGCCGGATTATCAAGAGGTTCCGGTTCAAAAGTTCCGGATTATCAAAAGTTCCGGTCGGATTATCAAGAGGTTCCGGTAAAAAGTTCCAGGTTATCAAAGGTTCCGGCCGGATTATCAAGAAGTTCTGGTTCCAAAAATTCCGGCTCAAAAAGTGCCGGCCGGGTTATGTGGAGAGCTCAGGCACTAGAAGACACAGAACCAATTAATTCTTTTGTCAAAAAACCAAAGCAGCACTATGCATTATGCAGCGCCAACATCCGGCAAAAAATACCAGCTGATATCCATCTAGTTACTTTTATCAATATTTATTAATTTTTTGAAAACAACCACTCTGCCTATAGTGTTGTTATATACAGCCATCGCCCCTGCGGTCCGGTTTACATCAACGCGCCGACCGGCTCGCCCGTCAGCACCACCTTACAATGCCACGGACGACACGCCCGTCCGCCCTCGCGGCCGGTTCACGCGTCCTCACCGGCTTACAACGTGGAGGACAACTTGCTCGTCCGCACCGGCTTACAAACGCCATGGCCGTTTTATCTGTTTGTTCCCGCGGCCGACTTACCCGTGAGGGATTTCAGTTTCACCTAGGGATCATCAACTTCATGGCGGATTATTTTCGGCTAAACAAATCAGGTGATATCCATCCAAGTTTGTTTTATTATCACATGATTGTTTTTGTCAAAGAACAAGTTTATCTTTGCCTTGGTCTGCAATATTGTTTATGCAGGGCAATTATTTACAAGAAAAAGTGATATTATACCGCGGAGGTGGAGGCATGCCAACATCTTTTGGCACAGGTGGTCGTCGTTACTCTACGGACTCCCGCACCGGCTTACAACGCCGTGGCTGTCTCTCGCGACCACGCCGGCTTACAACGCCGTGGCCGTCTCTCGCGACCGCGCCGGCTTACAATGTCGTGGCCATCTCTTACGACCACGCCGGCTTACAACAAGGAGGACAACTTACCCGCCCGCACCGGTTTACAGCACCACGGTTGATTCATCTGTCTGAGCCGCCTTTAATGTTGCGGTCGTTTTTACGGTCCGTCTCTCGCGGCCTGGTCTACATCAACACACCGGGCCGCATTTTTCTGGATGAGCTGTTTATTGAGTATGAGCAAGTCACTACTTGGGAAGCCCAGTTTCTCTTCCAACAAATTGGAGGCAAATTATCATATATTATCAACCGCTGTTTGCACTGGATGGCTTAATGGATAGGTGCACAAGTCGCCGGCACTACGGTTTGGTTAACTTCAAACAACCAGTTGGAAGGAACCATTGGCCGAGTTGCTGACACGGTTCAAACAGGATCATTTATAACCCGCCGCAATCACCTCAACCTTCTGTGGATAATCTCTAGCCTAACATATCAGGTGAAATCCATCCAATATATTTTATATTACATATTATTTTCTTCAAAAGAGCAATTACTTTGGTTTTCAAGTTGTCCCATGTAGGAATCAAACCAGTCTATATCACGATTAATTATGGAGAATCTCAAGCCAACTCCTCAAGTCGTCTTGAGACTCGGGGGCTACAATGATATGACTCGGCAATATTAGCCGGTTTCAATGAATTCAAGAACTCCAGGTCATTAAAGGGAAAAATAACCCGGGCCCCGGAGATTACTGCAAGATCGATGAAAATTTAAAAGCTGTCAGAAGATTTCCGGCTCAAAATAAGGACTCTGGTTTAAAATCCGGTTCAAGAGACATCTTTGTCCCACAAAGCACTGAAGCTCTTAAATCCAGTTCAAAAGCCGGCCCAGGGTAAATTTGTCCCTCACAAATTTTTGAAGCTCTCAAATCCGGTTCAAAATCCGGCTCAAGGTAAATTTGTCCTTCACAAATTTTTAAAGATTTTGAATCCGGTTTAGAGTTCCGGTTCAAAAAGCATTAATCTCTCGCAAGTTCGAGTTCTCAGAAAAATTAAAGGTTGCCAAAAGAACTTGCTGCCATGATGCGCGATTCAAACTTGAGTATCCTGCCTTGCGGCTTATCTTATTATGTTCACTTGGGGGCTTCTTGCTCATCGAGCATAGCTATCAGTACCCTCTTGATCGGCGCAATGCCAAAACTTATATGATCACTTGGGGGCTTCCTGTTCAAACATAGGTCGTATTTGAACTGAAGAGAACATAGCTGTCGATACCCTCTTGATCGGCATACTGCCAAACCCACTAGGGGGCTTCTTGATCATATCTGAATCATAGCTTAACCCCTTTGGGTCTGACGTGGGTCGTATTCGAACCAGCGTCATTAAACAACTCTTATGGTCACTTGGGGGCTTCCTGTTCAAAATAGGTCGTATTCAAACCAAAGAGAACATAGTTGTCGATACCCTCTTGATCGGCATACTGCCAAACCCACTAGGGGGCTTCTTGATCATATCTGAATCATAGCTTAACCCCTTTGGGTCTGACGTGGGTCGTATTCGAACCAGCTTCATTAAACAACTCTTATGGTCACTTGGGGGCTTCCTGTCAAACATAGGTCGTATTCGAACCAAAGAGAACATAGCTGTCGATACCCACTTAATCGGCATCGCCAAAGCCACTGGGGCTATATGATCGTATTCGAATCTTAGCTTAACCCCTTTGGAACAGTTTACTGATCGTATCCGAATCAGAAGCCTCAAAAAGTTTTATTCTATCTCTGGTAAAGTTTATTGTAGCCACAATTACTTAAGTTGAGACCTTTTGGGGATTAAATATCAAATGTATATAAGTGTTTTACGATTAACCCGGCTTGACTTTTGACTATAAGTTGCCAGCTTATGACAACCATCATTTATATGGAAGCATTGGCTTTTAAGGATTGGGTTATCACCCTTACTACACAGGTCATGTAAACCGGCAGTACAAATTCAATATCACAGTGGTTATATGTGAGGTATTATGACCCGCCCTGCGGTAAACCGCCAAGGGTTCTTGTTATCTACTTGTGTGCAGGATAAGACTACATTTGGGTGGTTACCCGCCCTGGTTTTTGACGATAAGTCGCTAGGGCATATGTTGTTTAAAATCTTTGCAGGATTTGCAGAAATATGACATATAAATGATTAAGTTCAAGCTCATTACCAAAGTTGATGCTTCAAAATGATGATCCGTTCTGGATTTTTCTCAAAGGCTATAAGCCGCCGGGTTACAAAAATTCCGGCTTACAATGGAGGCGTATTAAATCGCCATCGGCCAAGAGCCGCCGAGTATTTAAACGCCGGATTTACTTGTCAACCGATGAGGTATTCAAATCTTTAATAGCCAAAACTGGATGGATTTTCATGATGATATTGAATGATTGAGGTTTTCATACCGGATTATATTATTCAAATCTCGAATAGCCAACATGGCTGGATTTCTATTGTGATTATCAATAACCAGTGCTATGATTGAGGTTTTCAAAGTCGCTTTAGCGCCATGGCTATTGTTTTTATCAATGGATATGATTTATTCTACAATGGAAGGAATAGTCCCGAGTCACTGCAGGCTTACGACCCGGCACTTGGGGGCTATATTATTCAGATTTGGATTATATCAAATATGCAAGTCCCATGTCACTGCCAGCATGCACCATGGCACTTGGGGGCTAATGTAAAGTCATTTTTTGATCAACTTATTGAAGACCTGACTCATCCCATTGTAATGAGCCGGCCCTTGGGGGCTACCAATTGCTCCTGTCAAAAATTCAAGGTACACAAGCATTAATCCATTATATTGAACGGTCCACTAATTAGTTGGTGGAGTACAAAGCTCTTAACCTTGTGGACGTGGGTTCAAGCCCCATGGTGGAGACTATATATGATGTTATTATCAATTGTATACAAAGTCTCGGCTCAGTATTATCTTACTAAGCCGGCCCTTGGGGGCTACACATTGCTGTTCAAATTTACATGGTTATATCTACAAAGTCCCTGCTCATTATTTGCATAATGACCCAGCCCTTGGGGGCTACACTGGTTGAAGTTTTCATGAGCATAAAGCAATTACAAGTCCCAGGTTGCTGCAAGCATGACAACCCGGTACTTGGGGCTACATGTGTGGATTATTCAGTTTATATGATTGAGATGAATAAACCGGATTTCTTCAAGGTTGCAACATTTATTGGAGCAAGTCTTAAACCATCACTTTGTTCTACTCAAGACTTGGGGGCTACAGGTAATATGGATATAAGGGAGAAAAAAATGTTCAAATTATCAGTTTTGAGCACATCGGGAGGATCAATTACATAAACCGGTGTCAACAACAATTATGACCCGGCATCGTCTGTTTTATAATCAGGTAGTTTTTGGTAATGATAAACTGGCAAGTTTTACTTCTTCAAGCCGGCTGAATATCAGATGAGTATTTGAAGACCAAAATTATTTAACCCGGCGCCTTGGAAGCCGACTCAAGTGGATTATTCTTCACAATATTTTTTCTGTGAGAAACCAACATCAGTAAATTGAGTATGAAGCTAGCTTATTTGACCCGGATTTTCTAGATGAAGGAAATGATAATTGGACTTAAGGATAATCAGGTCCTGTCTCAGGAGAATATTTAACCCGGAGCGCAAGGAATTAAGGATGATCAGGTGCCGGCTTACAAGAATTTTTAACCCGGAGCACAACCTGTCAAAGTTGTTCTGGTGTTTATTTTTCAGGATCAGTTTAACATGGATAAATCCAAATTAAACTGGGGGCTAATGTCGGGGATATACCCGGCGGTATGACCCGGCCGGAGTTATGACCCGGCCGGACTTGGCTATTCACCAGAAGAGCTGGCTGGAGCTAGGCGACTCACTGGCGATCTGCCTGGACGTGGCGGTTTACATATAACCCGCATGGACATTGTGACTCACTGGAGACCCGGCGGGCGGGTCAAACGAACGACAAGGCCCAAGGCCCAGTAGGCCGGTTCATGTGATGGTGGGACGACTTAAGAAGAAAGGTGTAAGGAATATTTCCTTTACAAGGAATCAAGACCTGGACTTGTATCCGGCTTGTAGTAGAAGATAGGCTAGTCCTAGTCCTACTAGGACTCCACATGTAACCCGCCCCTCTAACTTATATAAAGTGGGGCTGGGCTCCCCAAAAAGGGAGAGGTAACAAGAAGCAATATGTAGGGCTAGACACAAAGGGGGAGCCGGCTCATGCGGCAATTCCCTCATGAGCATAATGAGACCTAGCCTCAAACAGCATGTAGGGCTATTACCGGATGATGTTTCCTGGGGCCCCAACCTGTCTAAATCCTTGTCTGCGTGTTGATCCACCCTGCGTCTCTCGTCCCACTCAACCCCTCTCAAGCTACCACATAGATGCGTTGGCCTCGCGACTAAGTCCTGACACTAAGGGCATCTGCCGTGACAATTCCACGACACTCCTCGTCATGGAGAGCGTCGGGATGATGAAGATAGCCACCGGTGAGGGATCCCCTCCTCCGGCAGGGTACCGGAACAGGGTCCCGATTGGTTTTTGGTGGCTACAGAGGCTTCCCGCGAAGGAACTCCCGATCTATTGTGCTCCTCGGTGTTTTTAGGGTAGATGGACATATATAGGTGCAAGAAGTTGGTCAGGGGAGCCACGAGGGGCCGACAAGGGTGGGGGGCGCGCCCAGGGGGGTAGGGTGCGCTCTCCTACCTCGTGGCTTCCTCGAAGCTGCCCTGACGTCTACTCCAAGTCTCCTGGATTTCTTCCGTTCTAAAAATAACTCTCCCGAAGGTTTCATTCCGTTTGGATTCCGTTTGATATTCCTTTTCTACGAAACACTGAAATAGGCAAAAACAGCAACTTGGACTGACACTAGTAGAAAAAGGGCCAATAGTCCCGGTTCATAAGGGCCTTTAGTCCCGGTTCGTGAACCGGGACTAAAGGGTCGGTACTAATACCCTCACCCTTTAGTCCCGGTTCTATCCAGAACCGGGACAGATGGGCCTCCACGTGGCCTGTCCGCTGAGCCCAGGCAGGAGGGCCTTTGGTCTCGGTTGGTGGCACCAACCGGGACCAATAGGCATCCACGCGTCAGCATTTCTTTGGCTCTGGTTTTTGTTTTTTTTTGAAAGGGGGGGGG
>LR880971.1:10552137-10562735 GCA_904067115.1 Aegilops sharonensis | reverse complement strand
GGTCAACAATTTTTCTATACATATTTAACATTTTAAAATGCTTGATTGACATTTTTAAAATACTTGTTGAACAATTTTTTAAAATGCTTGACTTATATTTTATAAATACGTAATCAGACTGTTTCGTACACATGTGATAACTATTTTCTCTATACACATTTAATATTTTTCAAATATTTGGTCAATATTTTTCAAATGTTTTCTGTAGAGTGATTTTTACAATATATTTATTTATAATATTTAGAAGTATTAAAAAACTAAAAATAATGCAAAAAAACAAAAACAAAAAAACATGGCTGTTGTTCCGGCGCACCTGGGCCAGCCCAACTCGCGCCACCATTCAGCGAGGGTTCCCTCTGTCTCGCGTTAAGGGAGACATTGGTCCTTACTGCTGCTCTAGTCAGAGCGTGAAAACAAACCCCGCGTCCCCTAAAATAATGTATTCGTTCATCAGGGCAATAAAGAGGTACTGTAGCTAACCAGAATATGGTACTGTAGCAAACCCAAATCAGTTAGTAGTTACAGTAGCGTTTTGTCTGAAAACAAATTAGGGAAGTTTTGTAAAAAATGTACATTTTCTGGTAGTGTAAATTTTGAAAAAGTGCCAAAATTTTATGAATTTGTGAGAAAATTTATGAAAAAAATTGAAGGCACGAACATTTTTTTGAATATGTGAACAAAATATTTGAAGAAGCGTAAATAAATATCAAAAAAAAAAATTAAACCTTGAAATTTTTTGGAACTTGTGAACAGTTTTTTGATAAATTGAAAATTTTATTAAATTCCAAAGTAAAATTTGAAGCCACGATCATTTTTAGTTTGTGAACAAAATTTTGAAACCAAGAAATTATTTTGAAATTCCTGAACCGGTTTTAAAATTTATGAAAAATTGAAAACAAGAACATTTTTTAAGTTCCCAAGCATTTTTGAATTTATGAATAAATTATGAAAACTAAAAGATTTTTTGAAGTTTTGAACAATTTTTGATAAACACTTGATTAATGATCACATTTTCTCCACACTTCCTTCCAATTTTGGGCACTAAGCCCCAGCTTAACACTCTAACCTGAAGAAATGACTTTGATGACAAATTGTTTCTACTTGATGACTATTGCTTTGTCAAACAGCCAGAGAAAGCAAACATGTTTGTGTGCGGCCTGGAGTGTGCCGAATTTTGGGATAGATATACATTAAAATGAACTGACATCTGAGAATCAGCCATATATCAAAATGAACGCAACAATATAAAATTAAATATACCATTGACACAATGGTAAACTGACATAAAGTCCTAACAGATTTCATACAACACGGAATAGTTAAACATTGTGGCTGCTCCATTTCTTGCTTTCTCCTGATGTTGTTTTCTTTACAAATTTTGAGGACTTGTGCTCTTGGTTGTGCTTTTTGCCAGCAGAGCCTTCTTGCCTGCCTCTCAAGCCAATACAGAGATATCAGTTATACAACAGGTGCTTTTCAAGTTGGTGAAACATCAAAGGTGCTAAAGGATCATGTAGCAGACCAACAATGTAGGTTACGTTGTACTTCCTCTGTAAAGAAATATAAGAGCATTTAGATCACTAGAGTAGTGATCTAAACGCTCTTATCAACTATGGATACTTGGATTAATTACAGAGCATTTACAGAGTGAGTACATTTCTTTAATTTCTTTGAATTAATTAGGCAACTGGGATTATGCAAGCACTGTCTTCCTCACTAGCAAGACTCACAAAAATCAACTATGGATACCAACAGACAATGTAAAGTGCAAGAGCCTACTATTTTTTTGTTCATAATCATTAACTGGAGCAACTTGAATGTCTGCTGATATTAGATAATATTCCCTCCGTCCCAAAATACTTGTCGGAGAAATGGATAAAATCGAATGTATCTATAACTAAAATACATATAGATTCATCCATTTCTCCGATAAGTATTTCCGGACGGAGGGAATAGTTAATAGGAATCCACATGGTTAACTCCGACAAGTTCCACTTCACATGCCATGACACATAAATGTAGAACAAGCGCCGACCACATCACATGCCGCAGCATACACAATGGAAGAACCTGCAGACTACATAGTGGGACACTTTGAGCATCCAGCGCACCATACAAAATAGAACAACTTCCATACACCGACTAGCCATGTCCGCATCTCAACAACCCAAATTTAACTCTGGTACCTGCAGAACATCAATATCATCTCAGTCAAACCAATTTGTCATGCTCACTCACAGAAAAACAAATTTTGTACGATCCCCAAAAATAAACATTAACTTTGCCCTAGTACAAATTATACGAAAAATATATCCAGAGCTCAATCATCCCATCATTATTAGACAAATTGATACCACAAACAGAGAACAACAATAACAGAGCATTTAGTTTGTACTAGCACCTGTATGGTGACATATTTTCAAGATTCTTGCTACGTAAATGCGTATGATCGCAGTAGAAACCTATCATCTGAGGCAAAAGAATAACTGAACTTGCAAGATTGTCAAATTATTCCAGATTTGCTTTTCTGTGCCAAGCTCAGAGTACAAAGAAAAAATGTCTGGTATGTCTACCCAAAGGCATGCTTCTTGGAAATGTAAAAATAGACTGCACCATCTTGTAAATTGGGTAACCAAGCAAAAATAAAGACATCTGAACAGAGAAAAATTCGTAAGTTGTTTGACCAAGATAGCACGTTGGCAGATCTAGTGTGTTCAAAGTACCAGATCCGCCCCTTTCCTCCCAACTCCCCTGCCTGCAACCAAAAGAAGCCCAAACCATATGAAAATTCGAAGAGAAGTTGAGTCAAGGATAGTAAATGAAGCCACATATATCACCAGGTCCAAAAAACATGATGAAATTGTTTACATGTTCAGAGAAAATGTATTTATCCAGAATTGAATTATTTTTGAGTGAGGCCAGCTAAAATTTGCATGGATTGGGAAACCAGAGTTCCAAAACAAGCATTACATAGTACTATGTGAAATTAGTGAACTAGTACTACTCTTTCGATAAAACTAGAGCACATGATAAATTTAATCTTTCAAGGAAAAACAGTGAAAAACATAACAGATAACAAGCTTTAAGCCGCCTCCAGATGTTCCAACTGTTTAATTATTTCAAATGGTTTAACTATCTCTTACTGCAGCCATCTCCACTTTCCAATTTTTAGAAAGCCTTTGAAGAAAAGATCATTAGAAGAGCACATAATCATATTTAGCCTTTTGCAATTGGCAGACATCAAAGAAATATTTGTATTCCTGTTCTAGCTTTAATGGAGCCCTATAATAATAAGAAATCAGATCACCAGGCCAACAAAGAAACAAACAACACAATGTATTCTTATATATCTAGTTCAATTCGTAATCACAAGAACAACCGCAGTCACGCATCAAAAGTAACTGGAATGAATAGAAGCGAAACAAACTAATTATATCTTTTTTTACTTGTGCAATGTAGATAGGGGGTATTACCTGCAGTATAGAAATTCGTGAAGGGATAAAAGGTGTTTGTATACATGTTATTTCTTTTAACAATATGTTTGATCTGCATTGAGTCAAGTTGGATCGTGAAGTTGCCAATCATCGTAGTGAGAACAATCACATTTGTGTCCTCATCATACCCCGCGAAAAGTACATAACGTGATCCCCTTGGAAGCATTCCCTTCAGTGGAATAGTTTTCTGTAGCAACACCCATCCAACAACACCATCAGAGTCAAATTTTCTCTCCCATAATTGGACAATCCTTCCTGACAAAACAGCGAGGCCAACTCCGCCATCCTCCATCCGTAAGAGCTGAAAACACCTGTCTTCAATATGATAGTCTGCCGGCTTCTCGATCACATCAAGGCTTTGAATTTCGAAATCGAACACAAGGATATCACCTCCAGAAATCAACCAGCAAAGTGCATTCCGGACTAGGATGCTGGGCCTAAACACAGAAATTTCATTTCTTATCGCAGTCATGGAAACATCTCCCCAAACACTAGACGCCGAGTCATAGACAGAACAAAATGCATGTGCACCAATGCCGGTATATACCAAAACCAATTTAAACGGGCTTGAGAAGCAATCTCCGTGAACATGCCCATCTTCGGTATCAGCGCACAACACCTTGGGGAATCTCAGCATCATCTGGATCCATCCTCTCTCTCTCCACAGCTGCAGCAGGGGAGGAATGTTAGGGCTTGATTAGGAGGGGAAAATCTAGCTAGGGTTTTCTATGAGGACGGGGCGGCAGGGTGAGGAAGGGGCAGACGGTGCAGCGGCAGCCGGGTGATGTCGCCGGCAGCTCTGAGAGTGATGGGAGTGAGAGCGGACAGTGGGGACTGTGGAACGAGGAGTGAGACTGATGGGAGAGCTGTAATATTGGCCGGCCCATCCGCGTCCAGCCCAATCAGTTTGTCCCGGCCTGTTAACAACTCAAAAGAGCCCATTGGTTATCTGCTGCTATGTGGTGAGAGCAAAGCCCATGTGCTCATAGTTTCTCTTTTCTAAATAAACGTATTCATAGTTTCATAATACCAGTATCGATCACCTTAATTCTGCTAAACAAATCATTTTGTGGGTGTTTTTCTTTTTCTTTTGCACGGATGGCTAATAAATAAAGTGTAAAAAAATGTCTGGAAGGAATGTATGTACGTAAGTTTGGTTAGCAAAGACAAAATTACAATCGATAGTTTAAAATTCTTGTTCTTTGTGCAGGATTATGCTGTAGTAATGGACAAAATGAACAATGCACAGTAGTACTATGACTGAATCCATATAGACTAGCACAACTCGGCTGGGTACGCACGGACGGTCCCTCGCGCCGCCCCGGGCGACATGGGGGCGATCTCGCGCCACCGCCGCTAGGCTTCCCCACGTCCCCTCCATTCCGCGCCAATGCCAGAGGCTGGCGCCGGGGAGGCCTTGGACGCAGCCAAGGAAGGTGGCGGCGGGGAGCTTCTCGTGCTCGTGCAGGCGCCTGGATCCGATCCGCCTGATCCGTTCGGAGGAGCTTGCTTCTGCGTGGTCAGCTGGTGCGGCGATCCAGGGTAAGCCCATGGATCGGACCTGGCTGTCCCGTCTGATCCTTCCGGCCGTTCTTCCGGCCGTTCAAGACACCGGCGGTTGGGCTAGCCCGGAGATGTCTGATCTGGATCGGGACGCCTTGTAGCCTTCGTCCCCGACTAGGTGTGCTTCACCGTACGGATCTGGGTCACCAGACTTGCCGATCCTCGATGCGGACGGAGCTGGACATGAGGATTCAGATCAGGAGAAATCCTTAGTCGACCTTTCGGCCGAGGCAACGGCGACGCCTGAGGGCGCCGCTTTCTTCTCCATGGAGACGCTTGCCAGATTTGCTTCTACTTCTACCGCGTCATTTGTCTCCCGGGTGAAAGCCCTAACTGCGGTGAGTGGCGACGGCGCCTTCAGCATCGTTCCCTTCTTGAAGGCGTCGCCTTGGGAGCTGTGTGACTATGGACACCATTGGCTGGGCGTTGGCGGTGATCTGGATTAGGAGGTGGAGCGGTGTTTCATCATACGCATCAATGCCGACGGATTTGGGCAGCATGGCGCAGTGGAGTCCCGACATCTGATGCGGGTTGATGGACTCGCGCTGGAGGAAGGCGTTGTCTGGCGTCGCGGTGGAGTCGGCGACAGGCCTGGCAAAGTCGATGCGTCAGTGTCTGCTCTGTAGACGGCAGCGGCCACCTCAGAGAGTGCACCGAACCGGTCTGCGCCCCACACCCGGCAAGTGTCTTGGTTGGGGCCTCCGGCTTTAGATGCTAGGCTTTGGTGCGAAGTTTGTTTGGTATTCGGCTCGGACTATCGGTACCCCTTCATCTAATGGACAGGAGTAGCAACAGATGTTGCTGAGATGGTAGTTTCAGACTTTATTTGTTTTGTATAATGCTAACGTTATAAACGTGTCAGATGCCTTTTTTTGTGGGACAGGACCATCTGCGTCACGTATATTTTCTTTCTATCCTGAACGTAAATTCTACAATCCAACGGTGTAATCAATTTTGATGATGTGGATTAATTTTTGGGACTCAAGTGGTTCGCTGGCCGCTCTCGTCCAGGAGTGTGCATCGATGGAAAGACGAAACGGCAACAACGATACATAAGGGATTTCCTGCGATCCTGCCTATCCTACGCTAGTTCACTTCGATTGAATCGGCGCCGATTGCTTTGCAGATCGGCAACGCAACAGGTGAGAGCCAGCAGCACGCCGGAACTGCAAGGGAGACAGTGCCGCGCCGTCCAGACCTCCGCAGACAACAAGGCAAAACGTTGAACCAACTGGTGCCCTACCGCAGTGCTGCTGCTCCCCTGTTGTCTAATTTTCATGCGAAGGGCGAAGTTCTGTTAAGACTTCTGAATTCATCAATCATCATGTACAGCAGTTCACTAGTATTTTTTGGAACATTGTTTGCAGGCCTGATTATTTTGTTGGAACTGCAGCCCTCTCTCACTCTCGGCTAGAGGTAGAAGAAGACACAAGACACAAGAAATTCCGAACCGGGGCACTCGCACGCCCTAATCTTCTTTATCTTTTCAATGGCTACATCGCTGGCTCACACCGTACAAGCAGTACACGGGCGCGGGATTTATACACGGTGCGCACACACACACCCCAACTGCCACACACGCACGCACAGCCCAGCCACACCGCAAGTCACACACGCACCAGCTAAGGCACTACATGCATGCATCCATGACTCGGCCACTAACAACTTATCCATGCATGCGTGTGACTCAATCCTCCCCTACTAACTAGGCAGTCAACTAACAAACTTGCATCAAGATTGTGGCTAACATATTTGCCTAGTTGTTGAAGTTGTCACGCCTTCATGATCTTCAATAGTTACTCGTCCAAAATAAAAACAAGATATATTTCTATTCGACTATCTATACAAGTCACAAGCCTATAATTCATGGAGTTCAAAACTTCAAACGCATTTATATTATTTTTGTTTGGTTCATAAACAGAAACAAACATGCATTCTAGAAATAGGAAGTATGATTCTGGTGCCGAAAAACATAGGAATTAACAAAAAACTAGAAGCAGCTCTCAATCTCAAAGGGTTGCTCTTGAAAAATTGTTGTCAAAGAATCCCAAACTAATTCTGAAAAAGAAACTCCATATTCTAATATTGATGATTGTCATGGTGATAGATGCAGTAGAGGTTGAGGTTGCCACTGCAGGAATTCATGAAGGTGATGATGATCATGGTAGAGCATGAGTTAGTTTATTGCTTTTAGTTTTTGCATTGATACTTGAGAAAATTCTAAATATTGTGCGACATAACACAAATTTAAATTATATAATTATAAGTGAGATTATGCTTGACTTTTTCTCTCTCCAAATTTTAAGGCCCCGTTGCGCTTTTCGTACAGGGGCACCGGATTCCTGGAGACGGCCCTGCGTAGAATTATCCTATCTTTCCAGTCATGTAAGCTCGGTGTTTATATGGCTTGTAACTGAATCTATATTTTTTTAATGAGACACATATTACTATGCAAAAAAGAAGAGAAACTAACTGCGCTGAAAAAAAAAGAAACGTGCCAATATTTTGATTTTGACAGCAGTGATGATCTAAAGCAACATTTTCTTATGTGCACATAGCCCCAGGTGCTAAGGTGTGGCTCGAAGATCATCGCCAACGCGGCGGTCACCTGTTGGCTCTCTCACCAGGATGTTGCAGCCTGTTTTCCTGGAGGACCGCTTATTGGGCAAATGTCGGAAATAGCAAGTCCAACATCGCGATGAGAATGCTGCCCTAGCGCTTGCATACTGCAGATGCGCGGGGGAGCGAGGATGGCTTCGGAGGGAGGCAGAGGAGGATCTCAATGAGGAGGTTATCGTCATCGAGCACCTCAGACACCGGGCTGGCCGGAGGCACGGAACGCCGAAGCCACCTGCCGTCCACACACAGCGAGCGGGTAATGTGGTCGACCCTGAACATAAAAGAAAGTGTAATCAATCAACTGGTTTCTCCAACGATCCAACACACATATATACATCCATCCAGCACATAGTAAGTAGTACACTCACACATATGTGCATCCAGCACAGCATAGCATACACAAAGTAAGTAGGTGCACGAAAAAATATGTACATACATCGTATTGTTGTGTTATTTTAAGTTGAACTTATTTTTTATATTTTAGCAAATAATCGCATTTTTTATAAACATCAAACTTATATATATGAACTTTTTGGTGCTGTCAAAAAATGAAGTTCATTCATGAACTTGCACTCATACAGACTTTGTTGCAACGATCACTAGTAGAAAACAGGGCTTTCGTCTAGGCCAGTTTAGCCCATTAGTCCCGGTTCAATCCAGAACCGGGACCAATGGAGCTATTTGCCCCGGTTCGTGAGCCCAGGGGGCCGGCCGGGCCACGTGGGCCATTGGTCCCGGTTCGTCCGGACCTTTTGGTCCCGGTTGGTGGGATGAACCGGGACCAATGGTCCTGGCTCCTGGCCCACCACTATTGGTCCCGGTTGGTGGCTTGAACCGGGACCAAAGGATTCCCTTTAGTCCCGGCTCATGCCACCAACCGGGGCTAATGGTGCTGCCTATATATAGCCCCTTGCGCAAGAGCAGAGCACATTGCTCTGTTTTTTCTGGCCGAGGGGGAGAGGGCTTGGTGGTGCTCTAGCTCACCTCCTATGCACACAAGGTGTTCGATGGAATGCCAGAGCCACACTACTTAAGGTTTCTCCTCTCCAAGCTCGACCGCCAAGCTCCATTTTCCTAGGTTTAGCGGTCCGTCACGCCCCGTCCCCGTCTTCATCGCCGTCGATCACCCGCGCCGATCTCATCGCCGGCACCACCGTGGTGAGCCTCTTGTTCTTATCTTCTTTCTGAAAGGAAAAATATTATTACTTGTTTGTTTAGATAGATACTTTGTTTATTTTCTTACTTTTATTATTGCATCTTATATAGTGTGATGGTTTTGGTATCCGCCCCCGTCGGCCCTCGTCCTGTCTATGATTCGGATGTGGTATATATTATCTTTTCATAACTATTGGTTCATTTATTGTTTATGAAAATTATGCCGACCAACGTGACATAGATTTTATTTATCTAGGAGGTTGTTGAACCGGAGATTCCAACCGACCCTATTGTCGAGAGGTTAAATTTAGTTGAAGAAGAAAACAATTTCTTGAAGGAAAAAATAAAAAAACTTGAGGAGGAGAAGATGATATTGGAGTTGCATGTTGCGGATGTCGTCGATGATCACAAGATCAAGATGGATGCAATGCGCTTGAAGATGAGAAAGATTAGAAAATATGCCATTCATACCGAGGCTTGGTATCATTATGCCGTTGGATCAGTTGTTACCTTGGTTGCGATTATGATCGTATTTGTTTTCGCATTGAAATGTTTTACATAGTTTCTATGTATGGTTTAATTAATTTAGATGCTCTGCAGAGCTTTATGTTGTTAGATGAGAACTATGTATGTACTTTGGTTTTTATGTGATGATGAACTTCTATTAATTTGGTCACTTAATTATCTATTCATGATGTTCTGTAATGATTTTTGACACACTTAATTATATATAATGCACGCAGATGAACCGGCAATGGATGTACGGTGACAGACACACCTCCGAGTACATTAAGGGCGTGCATGATTTTCTCGAAGTGGCTGAGGCAAACAAGCAGAATGGTTTTATGTGTTGTCCATGCCCTATATGTGGGAATACGAAGTCTTACTCTGACCGGAAAATCCTTCACACCCACCTGCTGTACAAGGGTTTCATGCCACACTATAATGTTTGGACGAGGCACGGAGAAATAGGGGTTATGATGGAAGACGGCGAGGAAGAAGAGTACGATGACAACTATGTGCCCCCTGAATACGGTGATGCTACTGAACATCAAGATGCACCAGACGATGTGCACGATGGTGCTGGAACGGGCAAAGCTGCTGAAGATCAAGAGGAACCAGACGATGTGCCCGATGATGATGATCTCCGCCGGGTCATTGTCGATGCAAGGACACAATGCGAAAGTCAAAAGGAGAAGCTGAAGTTCGATCGCATGTTAGAGGATCACAAAAAAGGGTTGTACCCCGATTGCGAAGATGGCAACACAAAGCTCGGTACCGTACTCGAATTGCTGCAGTGGAAGGCAGAGAATGCTGTGCCTGATAAAGGATTTGAGAAGCTACTGAAAATAATGAAGAAGAAGCTTCCAAAGGATAACGAATTGCCCGACAGTACATACGCAGCAAAGAAGGTCGTGTGCCCTCTAGGATTGGAGGTGGAGAAGATACATGCATGCCCTAATGACTGCATCCTCTACCGTGGTGCCTACAAGGATCTGAACGCATGCCCGGTATGCGGTGCATTGCGGTATAAGATCAGACGAGATGACCCTGGTGATGTTGACGGCGAGCCTCCCAGGAAGAGGGTTCCTGTGAAGGTGATGTGGTATGCTCCTATAATACCACGGTTGAAACGTCTGTTCAGAAACGGAGAGCATGCCAAGTTGATGCGATGGCACAGTGAGGACCGTAAGAAAGACGGGAAGTTGAGAGCACCCGCTGACGGGTCGCAGTGGAGAAAAATCGAGAGAAAGTACTGGGATGAGT
>LR880971.1:10497814-10511210 GCA_904067115.1 Aegilops sharonensis | reverse complement strand
AACACATTTTGATGTGTGCAGTCCAATGAGTGCTGAGGCATGCAGTGAGTATCGTTATGTTCTCACTTCACAGATGACTCGAGTAGATGTTGAGTATATTTACTTGATAAAACACAAGTCTGAATTATTGAATGGTTCAACTAATTTCAGAGTGAAGTAGAAGATCATTGTGACAAGAGGATGAAATGTCTATGATATGATCATAGAGATGAATATCTGAGTTACGAGCTTTGGCACACAATTAAGACATTGTGGAAATTGTTTCACAATTAATACCGCCTGGAACACCATAATGTGATTGTGTGTCCGAACATCATAGTTGCACCCTATTAGATATGGTGCGTACCATGATGTCTCTTATCGAATTACCACGATCGTTCATGGGTTAGGCATTAGAGACAACCACACTCACTTTAATAGGGCACCACGTAATTCCGTTGAGACGACCCTGTTTGAACTATGGTTTGGAGAAACCTAAGTTGTCGTTTCTTAAAAGTTTGGGGTTGTGACGCTTATGTGAAAAAGTTTCAGGTTGATAAGCTCGAACCCAAAGTGGATAAAATGCATCTTCATAGGACACCCAAAACAGTTGGGTATACCTCCTAATTCAGATCCGAAAGCAATAGGGATTGTTTCTTGAATCAGGTCCTTTCTCGAGAAAAAGTTTGTCTCGAAAAGTTGAGTGGGAGGATGGTGAAGACTTGATGAGGTTATTGAACCGTCACTTCAACTAGTGTGTAGCAGGGCACAGGAAGTTGTTCCCGTGGCACCTACACCAATTGAAGTAGAAGCTTATGATAGTGATCATGAAGTTTCGGATCAAGTCACTATCGTACCTCGTAGGGTGACAAGGATGCGTACTACTTCAGAGTGGTACGCAATCCTGTCTTGAAGGTCATGTTGCTAGACNTATTGAACCGTCACTTCAACTAGTGTGTAGCAGGGCACAGGAAGTTGTTCCCGTGGCACCTACACCAATTGAAGTAGAAGCTTATGATAGTGATCATGAAGTTTCGGATCAAGTCACTATCGTACCTCGTAGGGTGACAAGGATGCGTACTACTTCAGAGTGGTACGCAATCCTGTCTTGAAGGTCATGTTGCTAGACAACAATGAACCTACGAGCTATGGAGAAGCAATGGTGGGCCCAAATTCCGACAAATGGTTAGAAGCCATGAAATCCGAGATAGGATCCATGTATCAGAACAAAGCATGGACTTTGGTGGACTTGCTCGATGATCGGCAAGCCATTGAGATAAATGGATCTTTAAGAAGAAGACGGACGTGGACGGTAATGTAACCGTCTATGAAGCTCGACTTGTGGCGAAGAGTTTTTCACAAGTTCAAGGAGTTGACTACGATGAGATTTTCTCATCCGTAGCGATGCTTAAGTCCGTCGGAATCATGTTAGCATAAGCTGCATTTATGAAATCTGGCAGATGGATGTCAAAACGAGTTTCCTTACTAGTTTTCGTAAGGAAAGGTTGTATGTGATACAATCAGAAAGTTTTGTCGATCCTAAGGATGCTAAAAGGTATGCTGGCTCCAGCGATCCTTTCTAAGGACTGGAGTAAGCATCTCGGAGTTGGAATGTGCGCTTTGATGAGATGATCAAAGATTTTGGGTTTATACAAAGTTTATGAGAAACTTGTATTTCCAAAGAAGTGAGTGGGAGCACTATAGAATTTCTAATGAGATGTGTCGTTGACATATTGATGATCAGAAATGATGAAGAATTTTTCTGTAAAGCATATAGGGTTATTTGAAAAGTGTTTTTCAAGTGAAAACCTGGATTAAGCTACTTGAACATTGAGCATCAAGACCTATGAGGATAGATCAAAACCGCTCAATAGTACTTTCAAATGAGCACATACCTTGACATGATCTTGAAGGTGTTCAAGATGGATCAGTCAAAGAAGGAGTTCTTGCCTGAGTAGTAAGGTATGAAGTTAAGACTTAAAGCTCGACCACGGCAGAAAAGAGAGATAGGACGAAGGTCGTCCCCTATGCTTCAGACGTAGGCTCTATAGTATGCTATGCTGTGTACCGCACCGGAAGTGTGCCTTGCCATGAGTCAGTCAAGGGGTATAAGAATGATCCAGGAATGGATCATTGGACAGCGGTCAAAAATTGTCCTTGGAGTAAATAAGGACATGTTTCTCNGTGTTCAAGATGGATCAGTCAAAGAAGGAGTTCTTGCCTGAGTAGTAAGGTATGAAGTTAAGACTTAAAGCTCGACCACGGCAGAAAAGAGAGATAGGACGAAGGTCGTCCCCTATGCTTCAGACGTAGGCTCTATAGTATGCTATGCTGTGTACCGCACCGGAAGTGTGCCTTGCCATGAGTCAGTCAAGGGGTATAAGAATGATCCAGGAATGGATCATTGGACAGCGGTCAAAAATTGTCCTTGGAGTAAATAAGGACATGTTTCTCGATTATGGAGGTGATAAAGGGTTCGGCGTAAAGGGTTACGTCGATGCAAGCTTTAACACCTATCCGAGTGACTCTGAGTAGCAAACCGGATACGTATAGTGGAGCAACCATTTGGAATAGCTTCAAGTGGAGCGTGGAAGCAACATTTACAATATGACATAGAGAATTGCGAAGTACATACGGATCTGAATGTTACAGACCCGTTGACTAAAACCTCTCTCGCAAGCAAAACATGATCAAACCCCAGAACTCATTGAGTCTTAGTCACATGATGATGTGAACTAGTTTAATGACACTAGTAAACTCTTTGGATGTTGGTCACATGGCGATGTGACCTGTGAGTGTTAATCACATGGCGATGTGAACTAGATTATTGACTCTAGTGCAAGTGGGAGACTGTTGGAAATATGCCCTAGAGGCAATAATAAATTAGTTATTATTATATTTCCTTGTTCATGATAATCGTTTATTATCCATGCTATAATTGTATTGACAGGAAACTCAGATACATGTGTGGATACATAGACAACACCATGTCCCTAGTAAGCCTCTAGTTGACTAGCCCGTTGATCAGATGGTTATAGTTTCCTGACCATGGACATTGGATGTCGTTGATAACGGGATCACATCATTAGCAGAATGATGTGATGGACAAGACCCAATCCTAAGCCTAGCAAAAAGATCGTGTAGTTCGTATGCTAAAGCTTTTCTAATGTCAAGTATCTTTTCCTTAGACCATGAGATTGTGCAACTCCCGGATACCGTAGGAATGCTTTGGTTGTACCAAACGTCACAACGTAACTGGGTGGCTATAAAGGTGCACTACAGGTATCTCCGAAAGTGTTTGTTGGGTTGGTACGAATCGAGACTGGGATTTGTCACTCCGGTTAACGGAGAGGTATCTCTGGGCCCACTCGGTAGGACATCATCATAATGTGCACAATGTGACCAAGGGGTTGATCACGGGATGATGTGTTACGGAACGAGTAAAGAGACTTGCCGGTAACGAGATTGAACAAGGTATCGGCATACCGACGATCGAATCTCGGGAAAGTATAATACCGCTAGACAAAGGGAATTGTATACGGGATCGATTGAGTCCTTGACATCGTGGTTCATCCGATGAGATCATCGTGGAACATGTGGGAGACAACATGGGTATCCAGATCCCGCTGTTGGTTATTGGCCGGAGAGTTGTCTCGGTCATGTCTACGTGTCTCCCGAACCCGTAGGGTCTACACACTTAAGGTTCGATGACGCTAGGGTTATAAAGGAAGTTTGTATGTGGTAACCGAATGTTGTTCAGAGTCCCGGATGAGATCCCGGACGTCACGAGGAGTTCCGGAATGGTCCGGAGGTAAAGATTTATATATGGGAAGTCCTATTTTGGCCACCGGAAAATGTTTGGGATTTTTCGGTATTGTACCGGGAAGGTTCTAGAAGGTTCCGGAGTGGGGCCCACCTGCATGGGGGGACCCACATGAACGTGGGTAGTGCGGGCAAGGCCCCACACCCCTGGTCAAGGCGCACCAAGATCCCCCCTTAGAAGGAATAAGATCATATCCCGAAGGGATAAGATCAAGATCCCTAAAAAAGGGGGATAACAATCGGTGGGGAAGGAAATGATGTGATTTCTTTCCTCCCACCTTTGACAACGCCCCAATGGACTTGGAGGGCAAGAAATAATCCCCCTCCACCCCTATATATAGTGGGGAGGCGCATGGGAGCTGCACCCTTGCCCCTGGCGTAGCCCTCCCCCTCTCCCAAGTCCTCCTCCTCTCCCGCGGTGCTTGGCGAAGCCCTGCAGGATTGCCACGCTCCTCCATCACCACCACACCGTCGTGCTGCTGCTGGATGGAGTCTTCCCAACCTATCCCTCTCTCCTTGCTGGATCAAGGCATGGGAGACGTCACCGGGCTGCACGTGTGTTGAACGCGGAGGTGCCGTCCGTTCGGCACTAGGATCTCTGGTGATTTGGATCACGACGAGTACGACTCCTTCAACCCCGTTCTCTTGAACGCTTCCGCTTAGCAATCTACAAGGGTATGTAGATGCACTCTCCTTCCCCTCGTTGCTAGTTTCTCCATAGATAGATCTTGGTGACACGTAGGAAAATTTTGAATTTCTGCTACATTCCCCAACATTCAGTCCATCTGTCAGCTAGCAGGTCTTGATCAGCTCTAAGCTGCTGCTGCTTTTTCTTGAGGCTGCTTGCCGTGGCTATAAGCCTGCGTTTGAAACGCTCCTGTTCGGCGGGATCCTCAGGCACGACAAATTCGTCGTCGTCGAGGCTTGCCTCGTCTTCGGAGGGAGGCGCATAATTATCGTCCTCGACCTCTCTTTCTGCCGCACTGTCGTGCGGGCTTGCTTCTCCCTCCTCCTGCGCTGAGTCCTGCTGGAGGGGGTTCTCTTCGGCACTATCCGGGGTGCTATTATCTCCCGTGCCGGAATCACCGTTTTTATTGTGACGGGATTTAGAGCGGCGCCGCTGACGTTGGCGCTTTGGCTGTTTCTTGGAGGGGTCATCCTCCGTTGTTCCATCGTCGTTCCCATCTTTTGGGATGTCCACCATGTATATGTCATATGACGAGGTGGCCTTCCAGTGCCCTGTAGGCGCTGGGCCTTGGTTGTCTCCGGCGTCGTCGTCCATACCGTCGATGTCTTCGGAGTCATAATCGAGCATGTCGGTTAAATCATCGACAGTGGCTACAAAATGGGTGGTGGGTGGGCGTTTAATTTTTTCGTCGTCCGCATCCCAACCTTCCTGTCCGTAGTCCAGCGAGGGCTCTCCGGATAAAGAGAGAGACTTTAGTGAATTCAGGATGTCGCCAAAGGGCGAGTGCTGAAAGATGTCCGCGGCAGTGAACTCCATGACCGGCGCCCAATCGGATTCGATTGGCAGGGGCGCGGAGGGTTCGGAGTCCGGAGAGGAGTCCGGCACCCTAGAATCGAGGTCTTCGCAAAGGACAGAGATGGAGTTCGGCTCGATCGCCGTAGAGATAGTAGCCCCCGAGGCGGTGTCCAACCACTCGTCCTCGATCGGGGAATCCGGCTCCGGATTAAGGGTCGGAGCGGATACTGGTGCGGCCTCCAGGGCACTGTTCGGCTGCAGAGCTAGATCATGCCCATCGAGACAGTGCGGCACGCTTGGCTGCGGCTCGAATCCGTCGAAGATCAAGTCCCCGCGGATATCGGCCGTATAGTTTAAACTTCCAAATTTGACCTAATGGCCAGGGGCGTAGCTTTCGATATGCTCCAGATGGCCAAGCGAATTGGCCCGCAGTGCAAAGCCGCCGAACACGAAGATCTGTCCGGGGAGAAAAGTCTCACCCTGGACCACGTCGTTGTTGATGATCGAAGGAGCCATCGTGCCTATTGGTGACGACATAGAGGAACTCTCAATGAAAGTACCAATGTCGGTGTCAAAACCGGCGGATCTCGGGTAGGGGGTCCCGAACTGTGCGTCTAGGCGGATGGTAATAGGAGACAAGGGACACAATGTTTTTACCCAGGTTCGGGCCCTCTCGATGGAGGTAATACCCTACTCCTGCTTGATTAATATTGATGATATGGGTAGTACAAGAGTGGATCTACCACGAGATCAGAGAGGCTAAACCCTAGAATCTAGCCTATGGTATGATTGTTGTTCCGTCCTACGGACTAAAACCCTCTGGTTTATATAGACACCGGATAGGTTAGGGTTACACAGAGTCGGTTACAATGGTAGGAGATCTACGTATCCGTATCGCCAAGCTTGCCTTCCACACCAAGGAAAGTCCCATCTGGACACGGGACAAAGTCTTCAATCTTGTATCTTCATAGTCTTGGAGTCCGGCCGTGACGATAGTCCGGCTATCCGGACACCCCATAGTCCGGGACTCCCTCAATATGCATCCATTGAGTTTACTGGATATGCTTTGATTTGGTGGAACCAATTGTGTCGTGCCGGAGGTCGTCCGGAGACATGGGTGCAAATGAAAAATCTGTTGCGGAGACGGTTTGTTCCTGAACATTTCGCAAGAACCTTGTATAATTGACTCCAACGGTTGTGCCAAGGTAATTCTAGTGTTGATGAGTACTATAAAGAACTGGAGATTTTGATGATTAGGACAGCGGTGAATGAGCCAGAGGAGGCCACAATGTCAAGATTCTTTCATGGACTGAATGAAGATGTGCAAGAAAGGATAGAGATGGTTACATATCAATATTTGCAAGAACTTGTGCATCAGGCTATTCGTGTAGAGCAGCAGCTGAAGCGTCGCCAAAATCGCAGCCAAACCTATACATCAAGCACTTGGAGAGGTTCAGTTCAGCGAGAAGTAGACGGAAGTGTTGCTGCAGATGACTACAAAAGAAGCTAATGCATCAAAGGTTGAATCTTCCAATACTCCTGCCACTCGCATTAGTAATATTCAGTGCCATACATGCAATGGTAGAGGTCACTTCAAGAAGGATTGTCCTAATCTGAAGAAGGTTTTACTCACAAATGATGGATATGTCACCGATGACTCAAGTGACAAATCTGAATCTGAGAAGAAAGATGCAAATTATTGTACTTTTGAGACCGGAGCACCTCTGAGTTCAGATGTAGGAGATGGTGTTAATCTCATGGTTCGCAAAGTGGCTCATGATGATGCTCCTACTGTTGAGAAGGGCCAGCGAAAAAATGTGTTCCAATCCATTTGCAAGATCAAAGACAAAAAATGCAAGGTGGTCATCGATGGAGGCAGCTACAACAACATCATTAGTAGTGATCTTGTGCATGCTCTTGGGATATCAACATGGAGGCAGCCCCAGCCAAATTATGTGAAGTGGCTGAATGGTGTTGGTAAGCTGAAGATTACGCATCGTGTTAGGGTGCAATTTTCAGTGGGAAGTTATGTGGACAAAGTGGTATGTGATGTGGTGCCAATGCAAGCTTGTCATCTTCTTTTGGGAAGACCGTGGCAGTTTGATCATGATGCTACTCACCATGGGAGGTGTAACAAGTATTCTTTCATGCATCAAGGAGTGAACCATGTGTTGGAACCTATGGTGGATCAAGTACTCAAGGTTGAGCAATTCTCACAAGTGAAGATGCCCAAAAAGAATACCTCAAAACTGAGGACGATTTTGTTTGAAGGAAGAGAGGATGATGTGGACCAGATCATGACCAAGGCATCCAAGAGTGAGGTTAATGCTAGCACATATTCTGAACCATTAGAGCATCCAAACGAAGACAAGGGCAAAACCATTATCTTAGATGGGAAGCTTCCGGTGCCTATTTTGGGAGAAATGACACATCAGATTTCCAGCTGCCACTTCCCACCTAAACCTAATTAATTCTGGAAGTCTCTAGCACTTTATAGAGGCTGGAAAAGATGGTCTTTGAAGTCATCTTTCATTCAAAAAAACGGTGCATCATTTTAGGTCTTGAGTCCAAAGTTGTGCAAGTTTCCATGCAAGCTGTCCAGGAATTTATTACAGCGCGAGCCTCAACAAGTTTGCTCCTGCTACAGCTTGGGGCTCATGAATTTACCCTTCATTTTGAGTTGTTTTTACACCTAACTGGTGGGTGCTTCTAGTATAAATACTCCCCAGCTGTTCCATGTGAGGGGGGATGAGATTTCTGAGTTTATGTTTGTAGACAGCCGGTGAGGTTGTGTTGTGCTGTGAGCACTGGTATTGTTGAGTGTTAGCTCGTGTCTGTGGATTCGAGGGCTTGTCCTCAATTCATATAGGATCCTTGTGGTTCCCTCTTGTGATTCTTCATAGGTTCACAAGCTTCATGGTTTGGGTTGCATCCTTGTAAACCAAGCTAGTTATCCGCTGCAATTTATCTGAGAGTGTTTCCTCTTGTTCTTGCCACTTGAGAGAGAGTTTATTGCTGCTCCTCGTGAGTTCTTTGGCACCGTGAAAGATCGTTTCCGAGGCGTCCCGCATCACATCGCCTAGATGCAGAGACTAGGGGTCAATCCTCCTTTTAAAAATAATGTACTATGACTGAATTGAATTATTCTCTCAACGGATGCTGTTGAAGGAATGCATAGACAGATAGGCTGTGCGGCTCGGTTTCCCTGACCTAGCCGCCGCCCCGTGAAGGCGACTAGGGAGCCAATCCTCTACCTCCAATCTCCGAGGCGGTTCATGGATGGTGTCGGAGAGGCGGCGGCGACCCCTTCAGGTGTATCTATCCTTCTGCCCTGTCCCCGTTGCTACGGCGTTGTCTTCGACGTCACGGTGGAGCAGGAAGGTTTTGCCGTCTGTGAGTATGTGCAGATGGTTGTCTATGTAGGTGACAGCTGGAAAAAGGTGCATCCTGTGTTGGGTTGGTGGTTCGAGGCTGATAGTTATGATTTCCTCCTCCGGCGTCGTAGTCGTGCGGGGGTGTCGGTTCTGGAATTCGATGACGTGTCCGGGGAAACGTTGCCCTGGTTTGATTCTTTCAATGGCAATGGGTTTGCTTCACGAACAGTACTTTGGAGGTCTGTAAAGCTGCAGATCCACGATGGAGCCGCGTCGAACTCAGGTGAAGAGGTGATTTGTCTCCTTTTCAATGGTGGAGAGGGACATGTGCTGGGTTTTTTGCGTAGGATTATCGTATATTTTCAGTCATGTAATGTCGGTGTTTATGTGCCTTGTAATCGAATCTATATTTTTTAATGAGACACACATTACTATGCAAAAAAATATAACTGCGCTGGAAAAAAGAAGCGTGCCAATATTTTGATTTTGACAACAGTGATGATCTAAAGCAACATTTTCTATGTGCACGTAGCCCCAGGTGCTAAGGTGTGGTCGGAAGATCATCGCCGCCGCGGCAGTCACTGGTTGGCTCTCTCACCACGATGCTACAGTCTGTTTTCCTGGAGGACCAACTTATTGGACAAATGTCAGAAACAGCAAGTCGAAGATCGCGATCAGGATGCTGCCCTAGCGCTTGCATACTACAGATGCGCAGGGAGCGAGGATGGCTTTGGAGGGAGGCATAGGAGGATCTCAATGAGGAGGTTGTCGTCATCGAGCACCTCAGACACGGGGCGGCCGGAGGCACGGAACGCCGAAGCCACCTGCCGTCCACACACAGCGAGCGGGTAATGTGGTCGACCCTGAACATAAAAGAATGTGTAATCAATTGACTGGTTTCTCCAATGATCCAACATCCATCCAGCACATAGCAAGCACACATTGAAAAACAGTATAACACAGCTACCTATGAGTCTCCGTAGCGTTTTGAGTCTCCTAGCCGTTGGATCGCTCTAATGTATGATCTGGATCACGTTTTGTCGTCTCCAAATCGTTGACACGCTCTAGAAGTCGTTTCGCAGGCTGCTGCTCCGCGGAATTAGCGTCCGTTATTCTCCATGATCGGGCCATCAAAGGCCCAAGTCCCGTTGAAACAATTCCACTCCCACGGGCCACAACTCGTGCCGTTTGTTGCGAGCACTACCTACAAGGCCTCAACTGCTTGTTTCTTCGTCCGCGCCGCCGCCGTTCCTTCGTCTGCGATGCGCCACCACTGATTGCTGTCCTCCGTCCCGTCTGCGAGCTTCTGCTGCACGTCTGCCTCCGCATCGGTGCCCTCCACTCGCCCTGTTCTCTTCCTCCACAGACCCCTTTAATGTCGTGTCTTGCAACCTTCCTCCATTGCGGCTGCGCCGGCCGCCCATGCCGTCGGCTTCCATCGCCGGCCGTGCTCTTCCTGCATATGCCTCCATGTCCTTGCAGATGTACCGTGTGTTCATCCCCATTCTGTAACTGAAGCTGAAACTGCCCTGTAATTGTCCTGATAAAGGTTCATTGTCTACCTCCCTGTATGCCTCTATCCTCTATTTTGTGAACCCCCTTGGCACAGATCATTGAGAGACACATAGAGAGGTAAAACTTAATCAGCTAGGTTGTTATGTGTGTTGAATTTTTAGCTTGGTTTTGCCACTTTACTATCCAAGAAAGCTAATTGACACCCAGTTTCTTCATGTTGCAAGATAATTACTGGTTGAAATCGCTTTCCTAAGAAAGTAATCGATATACCGCATTGGTCGAACAAAATGAGCAGCAAGCCAGCAACGACCCAATACTCCAGTCGTGATTTTTGCCGTTCTTGATTGGGCCACTTATTTTAGCGAACCATTGTTTGTATAGGAGAATAATTTACTATGATTCAGTTGCCAAGGATTCTCTGATCTGCAGTTAAAGTGATGAAGAAATTTAAAACGTGGGAAGACAAGCGTATTTAACAAAAGGACGGATTCTGGTAATATTGTAATAATACACCCCCATTTAAATAGATTGCATTTTCTGTATTACGTCTGCATGTCTCATTAGCTTCAAGTTCTTTTGTCAGCTTGCTATTTTCTCATGAGCTCATGTTAGTCTGAAGAATTAGTAGTTTAGTAATATATGTCAGTCTATTTATCTTTGATTATTTTTCAATAGCACCAACTTTTTACATTATCATATGTATGAGGATTGGCGTCTGCCCACTTTGCAGGAAGTATGAAATGCATCAAATGCCAACATAGCAGAACCTGTATTCCAGAGGGTTCAGGATGGTCTAACCAGGTAGATTATTTTCTAAAATATTCATGCTGAAGTCGCTGGATATGGAAGCGCATTGTTTTGTTGACCATAGAACATGACTTATTTTTATTTTATCTCCTAAGCAGGCTTTATGCTCCACGGAAACTATTTCTATGGTGAAAACTAAAAAGAGTGAGAAGTCAGCCCTTGGAGACATGGAACACACATAAATTGTTTGAAGATCATATTATTCGGGAGACCAATAACAATTATGTAATTTGCGATTATTATGTGAGAAACCCTTACTTGCCCCCAATCCATCAAATTTAGGAATCTGGCTACAAAATGTTATCTCTTTATGGTCGGTGGAGCTTTATAGCAATCTTTATGAGATTAATTTATAACTTTTAGTTTCAGAGATCACCTTTCTATTTATCATGAGCTAATAGGGAAAAGCTACAGAAGGTTGAATATGGCGTTCATGTTAAACTTTTTTTCATTTCTTTAAATTTTCATCTTTACAATCATTTCTATCATCATACATTTTTAGGACTTGCTGTTTGAAATATTGCTTATAATTTTGTGGTGGTTTGATTGCACAATGCTGCTTACTATGGATAGATAAGCATGATGTTTGTCCTTTTTAGGAGTACTTGGGTATTACTATGACTTACTGTTGCACCACCACTCTTGTCATACATGAGATGCATGGAATTTATAAACATATATTCGGGCTAGGCAGAACAAAGTTCGATTGTTCCAAGTGGTACAAAAACTATTTTTTTTCAAGATATTTCTATAATTTTTTTGTTCTGATGCCCTATTGTTTTTCTTTTAAACTTAAGGTGGCGGGCGCGGCAACGCGCGCTTTTATGGTCTAGTATGTACATCCAGCACAACATAGTATACACAAAGTAAGTAGGTGCACGAAAAAATATGTACATCCATCTTGCTATAAAGTAGTGCACTCACTAATACGCACTAAAAGTAAATAGTAATACATAAAGTACTGCAATGACCAAACCAATATGCACATCCATGAAGCCATCCAGCATAGCATACGCAAAAAAAAAAGAACTTACCCTTGGCCCTGGGGAATCTCAACATCTAGATCCACCGTCTCTTCTCTCTCTCTCCACCGGTGCAGCAGGGGAGGAATGTTAGAGCTTGATTAGGAGGGGAAAATCTGGCTAGGGTTTTCTATACTAGCGAAAAAATAATTATAAGAAGAAAAAAGAAGGAATAAGTAGTAGATTAGATGGAGATGGAGATGGAGATGGAGAGGAAGTACCGGAGAGGGGGACGGAGCGGCGGGTTGAGGTCGCCGGCGGCTCAGCTCCTCCGCTAGCTGAGTGAGAGTGGAGACTGGGGACTGAGAACGAGAGGAGGAGAGTGAGGGGAGAGGTTCTAATATTGGCCCGTCCAGTCCAGCCCAATCAGTGCCGGCCTGTGGATGAAAAAGAGCCCATGGCTCTATCTGTCTAGCGGGCGCTCCCTACAAATTGATGTCATCACGTCTCTTCCAGTTTGTCGCCAATGTTGTACCACCTAACTCTGTTGTTGTTCCTGCGAAGGGGGGAGGGGGTGGGGAGGGGGGGGGGACGGCCGTCGTGGCCACCTGGAAGGGAGAGGGTAAGCAAGTCAAGCGGCCATCGAGGTCATCGCCATCGTGTACAGGAGGAGCTGGGCTAGGGTTTCACTGGAACGAACGCGAAAGCAGCAATTTTGTGGCTCTTGAAGTAACAAAGGAAAAGGAGGCGAGCCAACGAGTAACCTCCTTCTGCTCGAAGCAACCACGTGCGAGGAGATCCACATCTCAAATTTTATGGACGCTACATACTTGATAGGTTTTTCTAGGTATTTTTGTTTGACTTTTGTTTTATTTACTTTTCATCGTGTTTTTCCTCTTTTTTGTTTTCTTTTCTTTTTTCTTCTCCAGTTTTATTCCTTTTTTCATTTTTATAATTTGTTTCCTCGTTTTAGTTTTAATTTTGTTTCTTTTGGTGTGCTACTCCATTTTTTGAATTTTTTTTCCTTTTTCTTATGTTTGTTTTCAATTTCAATCTACATTTTAGCATATGTCAAAACCATTTTTTTAAGAAGTGGTCAACATTTTTTTATACACGTTCAACATTGTCTGAACGCTTATTCGACATTTTGCCATTTACTTGTTCAGCAGTTTCAATATTTGTAATTTTTCAAATACTTCTTCAACATTTTTCAAATACTCGTTCAACATTTTTTTAATACTTATTCAACATTTTACAATACTTGTTCAAAATTATAATGCTTATTCCACATATTCCAAAATACTTGTTCAACATTTTTCAAATACTCGCTCAATATTTTTAAATACTTATTCAACATTTTTCATATAGATGTTCAACATGTTAAATCCTTATTCAACATTTTTCAAATTATCATTCAAGATTTTTTAATACTTATTCAATATTTTTCAAATACT
>LR880971.1:10431235-10446264 GCA_904067115.1 Aegilops sharonensis | reverse complement strand
TGTTTTTACCCAGGTTCGGGCCCTCTCGATGGAGGTAAAACCCTACTCCTGCTTGATTAATATTGATGATATGGGTAGTACAAGAGTGGATCTACCACGAGATCAGAGAGGCTAAACCCTAGAAGCTAGCCTATGGTATGATTGTTGTTCCGTCCTATGGACTAAAACCCTCCGGTTTATATAGACACCGGATAGGTTAGGGTTACACAGAGTCGGTTACAATGGTAGGAGATCTACGTATCCGTATCGCCAAGCTTGCCTTCCACGCCAAGGAAAGTCCCATCCGGACACGGGACGAAGTCTTCAATCTTGTATCTTCATAGTCTTGGAGTCCGGCCGTGACGATAGTCCGGCTATCCGGACACCCCCTAGTCCGGGACTCTCTCAGTAGCCCCTGAACCTGGCTTCAATGACGACGAGTCCGGAGCGCATATTGTCTTCGGCATTGCAAGGCGGGTTCCTCCTCCGAATACTTCATAGAAGGTTTTGAACACAAGGATAGTGTCCGGCTCTGCAAAACAAGTTCCACATAACACCGTAGAGAGAATAACTTTTGCACAGATCTGCTGACGTATTCCGCGGCGTGACATCACACCATGGCGAAGCCTTTATATGAATCATTTTTTACCGTTGCACCTCAGCGTGTTTAGCGAGGCAGTTTCCTTGGCACGTCTTATCAAAGCATAGATCGTGCCCCCTTATTCCGGGATTCTCATCAATACGGACGTGGGTAACCCATCCGCGCCATTGATTAAGGCGCTTGGGGAATAAGCGAGTTTTACCAGGCTGGTGGGGGACGCATAGCTTCGTCCGTCCATATAAGGGGATAAGGATCCACCTTTTCACCTACGCCTTCTTCCTCCTTTGCTTATCCATTTCCGCGCACTCAAGCCCCAGCGCCCAAGTCCGCACATCCCACCTCGACCTTTCTCCAATCATGTCAGGAGCGGGAGGCAGGTGGATGGCCTCCTCCGTCAAGGAAGGGCACATCACCAAGCTGCGGGAGGCCCGATACTTGTCCGGCAACATCGCGTACAGGCTGCCCGAAGCGGGGCAGCTCATTCCAACCCCCGGGCCCCATGAGAGGGTAGTGTTTCTACCCCACTTCCTCCGCGGACTAGGTTTTCCACTTCACCCTTTTGTCCAGGGGCTCATGTTCTACTATGGCCTGGACTTCCACTACCTGGCCCCGAATTTCATCCTCAATATTTCGGCGTTTATCGTCGTGTGTGAGGCCTTCCTCTGCATCCAGCCCCACTTCGGCTTATGGCTGAAGATTTTCAACGTCCGGCCGAAGGTAGTGGGCGGCTGCCAAGCGGAGTGCGGAAGCGCCATGGTCGGCAAGATGGCCAAGGTCCTATGGCTTGAGGGCGCCTTTGTGGAGACAATAAAGGGGTGGCAATCGGGGTGGGTCTATATCACCGAGCCACGCGACCCTGAATGGGCGGCGGCCCCCGAATTCAGATCTGGCTTCCCCACGCGGCTCTCGTCATGGAAAGAAACGGGCTTGACATGGGGGGATTCGCAAGAGCTATCCGGACTCCAGACATGCGTCCAAAACCTGGTGAACAAGAATCTCAAGCTTGTCGACGTAATCCAGGTGATGCTCATCTGCCGGATTCTCCCCTGCCAACGACGGGCTTTTAATTTGTGGGAGTTCGATCCGGCACAGCACCGAACCTTGAGCCGGCTCTTCGACACTACGTACGAAGATGCCTGGAAGGTGCTGTTTAAGGGCGCTGAAGCCCCAACATCCGCTACCAAAGATCGCGGGTACAGCGCACGGCGTCCAGCCGGCGAGGTAAGTTATTTTACCCTTTACGGGACTCTTTTTTCATAGATTGACTCTATGCGGGATCTAAGACTCCCTAATATTTGACAGGACTGGCTGAAGACGGCCGGACAGATTAACTGTCCGGCTCCTTTGCCGAAAGACCCGGAGGACGCCCGATTGACGGGGCTGTTGGCTCCGGCGCCTCATGTGGTGCCGGAGAAGAAGGCCAAGAAGGAGGCCACGGGAACTCGAAGGAGCTCCCGACGGCAGGTGTTGTCAGATTCTGAAGCAGAATCTTCTCCTGAGGATGAGGAGGAAGAAGAAGAAGCTCCTCCCCTAGTGAGGGAGGAGAAGAAAAGGAAGGACGCCCCAACGGGGGAGGCCAGAGGGTCCAAGAAGCGAAGAACCCTTCCTCCGGACTTCTCCACCAACGTCGACGATGACGAGGACTGGCCAACAAGGGCCAAGCCCCCTGGCGAGATCGTAAGTGTCCGGATACCCATGGCTTTTCATAATTGCATGGTGTTCTCTAATGCCGAACAATCATGCAGCCCGCCCAAGGGCGAGCTCGCCAATTCATCAAACGGGTCCCTGGGTTCCTCGGACATGGAGAGTGCCTTGCTTCCGGCCACCTCCTCGCCTCACGCCACGGACGACACCGCGGTGGGGCCCCAAGGGGGGCTTGGTCAAGAGGAGGTAGCGTAGGAGGCACCACACGGCGACCTCCCGGACTCCAGGCGTGCGGGGGGCAAGACCCCCAGGGGCTCTAAGCCCGACCCTCGTCCGGACTCCATGCCAGAACCATCAGCGGTTCCGCAGTCCGGGCAGCGGATCCTTCGCAAGAAGGGTAAGACGCCGGTGTCCTTCATCCAACCGGAGGCACCGGATAGCTTACTGGAGGCGCTCAACAGCGCCTCCATCCAGGAGGAGCACCGCACTGTTATGAGTTTGGTGATCCGGACAGTTCAGTCCGCCAAGAGCGGACTGACCGAAGCCTGTACCAGCCTTCTAACAGGCTTTGAGGTGAGTTTAAAACATATAAAAATGTTACCGCATAGACAGTAGCCCCTGATGCTTAGTTCGGTGTTCGGAAAGAAAAGCCGGACTGAGGATCTAAAAGGATATACGCAGGAGTCTAATATAAGTATGTCAATATGGGAATGCAGGTTGCGCTGCTGACCTCTGCCGCACTGACTGCGGAGGTCAATACATTGAAGCAGAACCTCGAGCGTTCCGAGAACGAGCTTGGACAAGCCAAGAAGCAGCTCGAGGACAAGGAAGGTAAGAAATACCTTATTAAAGAAATACCTTATGGAAAAGGTTTTGGTTGCAAAAAATAACAGAAATAACATGGGTACCGCAGGGGCCACGAACGAGGTGGAGACCCTGAGGGAAGCGGTGGCCGTGGCCGAAAACAAAGCGGCTGTGGAACGCACCGAGCGAGAGAAAGGGGAGGCGCAGCTGGCGGAGGTGCGGCAAGAGCTCCAGATTCTCGTGAAGAAACACGAGGGTTTGGAGCGTTACTCAAAGACCCGAGAGTCCGAGCTTGCCTCGGCTCTTGAGAGTGCCAAAGCTGCTAAGGCCGAGGCCAAAAAAGCCCTCCAAGAAATTGAAGCACTAAAGAAGATAGCGGCGGGTAAGGCATTCTTTATGCAAAGAAAGAATGTAAAAGTTAATTACCTATTACTTACCCGGATTCGGAGCTCTCCAGGAGCATTCGTAGATTTGCCCCGTAGTGTGTCTGATGCGGCCGCATTCTACCGCGCCCAGGAGGGGAGCTCCACGGAGAAGGTGTTCTGGTCTCAATATGCTGAGGCCGGACATCCGGTGCCCCTAAGCGACCAGCTGAAGCAGGTGGTCGAGCTCCACAAGGTCGCCGAACAGGCCATGAGGGGCCTTATAGAGCGGCTGTGGCCATTGGAGGCCATGCCCGGGAGGTACTTCGGCTTGGTGCAGCGGCTGGTGGATGCCTGTCCGCGGCTTGAAGTTATCAAACGCTCCGTCTGCATTGAAGGGGTCCGTCGGGCCCTTGCCCGTGCTAAAGTGCACTGGGGCAAGCTAGATGCGGAGAAGCTTGTGACAGACGGGCCACCGAAGGGCCATGAGCATCGTACGCCCGAATTGTATTATGAGGGCCTCCTGAAGGGTGCTCGCCGAATAGCGGATGAGTGCTCCAAGGATGTAATTTTTGAATAGACTCGCGTTTGTTATTATGTACGCTGAAAACTTGTTCATATGCGCTAAGCAACGCTTGTTAATTTAAAATATTACCTTCTGTGCAGCCGTTTATCAAATTTGAGAGATGACAAGTCGTTGGCTTTAGCCCCCATGCCACGAGTGCTGGGGTGTTCGGGATAAACTTGAGCACTCTTGTTCCCATTCTTGGGTCCATCTAGGGAGGTGCTCAACACAGCGAACAAGGCAACCGGACTTATAATGCTTGAACACTCTCACTTAGCCATAGAATTCTATAATTTTAAATTTTGGCGAAGCCCCTAGTATTCGGAAGACCGAGTTCGCGGCGCTATCCACGCCTTGGCCGGATAATTCCGGTTCCTCGCTCTAAGCGGCATAAGTCTTTAGGGACCCGAAAAAACCTCTCGAACAGCGACCGGCTCTCGCCTTATTATGACGGTCAGTTTTAGCTTTCTCCACTGAGGTGCTCGACCCAGAATAACTGGGGCACAATCGCAGTGGTTCTCCCGGTGCTACCTTAGCCGATATAGCGGAACGTAAGGTACCAAAACACAGGAGCCGGGCAAACCCAACTATTAACCCAAGAAATGATTCGGAGCCAATTCATATAATGCTATAAGTTCGGGGTGCCGCACTTGTGGAAGTGTTCGGACTTTATCACACCATAATTTTGGGATACTTAATCCCCTGGTGTATTGGCCGTACCAAAGTGTACGGTTGCAACATGTCGTGAAATGAACATATGTGTATATATATAAAGGAATTAAAGCAATAATATGCAAGAGCTATGTATTTTTTATTCGGTACTGCAATGGAAGCAGAACGATACAAATAGTAAGGTAAGCAAGGGATGAGACTATCTAACATGTCCCCCTCCAGGGGTAAGCTGCGGGATGGTATGTAAAACAGGTATAATGCTCATGACAGAGACCACCTGAGCACTTGACGTGGCCTTCCGCTTCCCTGGCTGTTGCATCGTGAGTTCGGCGATTCAAGTGCCGGACAGGACTGTTCGAAGACGGAGTCCTGAAAGTAAAAAAAAAAGAAAAGGAAAAGAAATGACACAAACGGTAGCCCCTGGTGCGGTCTAGCCGCACTCTTGGCGTGCCGTTGTCGTGCCCCTCCCCATATGCCCATGGTATCTCCAGAGCGTAATTATGTGCGCGTAATACTGGTTTCGCAATTTCACGAGGGCTGGGGTTGGGGCCGGATTGCTACTCGTGCTTGCATCGTGCCAGGTGGTCTTGTTGTAGGCTACTCCGGGCGCGCTTGGCTGTGTCCGGACGCTTAGTGGCCGGACTCAAGAATTGTCGTGAGAGGCTGCTTTGCACCTCCGCCGCGAGGGCCGCCGTATGCTCCTCCGTCCGAAGAGAGCGTTCGGTGTTTCCATTGACCGTGATTACTCCTCGAGGGCCTGGCATCTTGAGCTTGAGGTATGCGTAGTGCGGCACCGCATTGAACTTGGCAAATGCGGTTCGTCCGAGCAATGCGTGATAGCCGCTGCGGAAGGGGATGATGTCGAAGATTAACTCTTCGCTTTGGAAGTTATCCGGAGATCCGAAGACCACTTCGAGTGTAACTGAGCATGTACAACTGGCCTCTACACCCGGTATGACGCCTTTAAAGGTCATCTTTGTAGGTTTAATCCTTGAGGGGTCAATGCCCATTTTGCGCACTGTATCCTGATAAAGTAGGTTCAGGCTGCTGCCGCCGTCCATCAGGACTCTAGTGAGGTGAAATCCGTCGATAATTGGGTCAAGAACCAATGCGGCGAAGCCGCCTTGACGGATGCTAGTGGGGTGGTCCCTTCGATCGAAGGTGATCGGGCAGGAGGACCATGGGTTGAAGTTTGGGGCGACTGGATCCAGACCGCAGGATCTGTGGTACCATCGTATGATTCGATGTTTACGGACTTGAAGCCCTCTGGGATTTGATGATCCATTACTTCATCTGTGAAGCATAGTGGGTGTGCGGCGCCTCTGTATTGGGCTATATCATGTCGTAGCTCATATGAGCTTTGTCTACTGTTTTCGGCCCGGCCGGTTTTGCTGTATCTGGCGCGACGGTAATGATCCCGTGTTGCTGGGCGCCCACGCGATCCGTAGATCGACCTTGTATGTTTTGCCTTATCCCCCAATATATCTCACAAGTCCGGCACGTTTTCCTTTGCCTTGGTACTTTTTGAGCGGCGTCGGGGTGTGGCTTGAGCGGAGGGCCGAGAGGCCTCTCTGTCGCGGCCACGGGGTGGCCAGTCTGCCATGTCGTGCACTGGCGACTTGGGTGCTTCCTCCTCTAGTCGAGGCAACGGCCTGCGTTTGGGGTAGCTTTTGGAGGGGCGCTCGAGTTCATACTCTTCGGCTGCAAGGACTTCAGTCCATCTGTCAGCTAGCAGGTGTTGATCAGCTCTAAGCTGCTGCTGCTTTTTCTTGAGGCTGCTTGCCGTGGCTATAAGCCTGCGTTTGAAACGCTCCTGTTCGGCGGGATCCTCAGGCACGACAAATTCGTCGTCGTCGAGGCTTGCCTCGTCTTCGGAGGGAGGCACATAATTATCGTCCTCGACCTCTCTTTCTTCCGCACTGTCGTGCGGGCTTGCTTCTCCCTCCTCCTGCGCTGAGTCCTGCTGGAGGGGGTTCTCTTCGGCACTATCCGGGGTGCTATTATCTCACGTGCCGGAATCACCGTTTTCATTGTGACGGGATTTAGAGCGGCGCCGCTGACGTCGGCGCTTCGGCTGTTTCTTGGAGGGGTCATCCTCCGTTGTTCCATCGTCGTTCCCATCTTTCGGGATGTCCACCATGTATATGTCATATGACGAGGTGGCCTTCCAGTGCCCTGTAGGCGCTGGGTCTTGGTTGTCTCCGGCGTCGTCGTCCATACCGTCGATGTCTTCGGAGTCATAATCGAGCATGTCAGTTAAATCATCGACAGTGGCTACAAAGTGGGTGGTGGGTGGGCGTTGAATTTCTTCGTCGTCCGCATCCCAACCTTCCAGTCCGTAGTCCAGCCAGGGCTCTCCGGATAAAGAGAGAGACTTTAGTGAATTCAGGATGTCGCCAAAGGGCGAGTGCTGAAAGATGTCCGCGGCAGTGAACTCTATGACCGGCGCCCAATCGGATTCGATTGGCAGGGGCACGGAGGGTTCGGAGTCCGGAGAGGAGTCCGGCACCCTGGAATCGAGGTCTTCGCAAAGGACAGAGATGGAGTTAGGCTCGATCGCCGTAGAGATTGTAGCCCCCGAGGCGGTGTCCAACCACTCGTCCTCGATCGGGGAATCCGGCTCCGGATTAAGGGTCGGAGCAGATACTGGTGCGGCCTCCAGGGCACTGTTCGGCTGCAGAGCTAGATCATGCCCATCGAGACAGTGCGGCACGCTTGGCTGCGGCTCGAATCTGTCGAAGACCAAGTCCCCGCGGATATCGGCCGTATAGTTTAAACTTCCAAATTTGACCTGATGGCCAGGGGCGTAGCTTTCGATCTGCTCCAGATGGCCAAGCGAATTGGCTCGCAGTGCAAAGCCGCCGAACACGAAGATCTGTCCGGGGAGAAAAGTCTCACCCTAGACCGCTTCGTTGTTGATGATCGAAGGAGCCATCGTGCCTATTGGTGACGACACAGAGGAACTCTCATTGAAAGCACCAATGTCGGTGCCAAAACCGGCGGATCTCGGGTAGGGGGTCCCGAACTGTGCGTCTAGGCGGATGGTAACAGGAGACAAGGGACACAATGTTTTTACCCAGGTTCGGGCCCTCTCGATGGAGGTAAAACCCTACTCCTTCTTGATTAATATTGATGATATGGGTAGTACAAGAGTGGATCTACCACGAGATCAGAGAGGCTAAACCCTAGAAGCTAGCCTATGGTATGATTGTTGTTCCGTCCTACGGACTAAAACCCTCCGGTTTATATAGACACCGGATAGGTTAGGGTTGCACAGAGTCGGTTACAATGGTAGGAGATCTATGTATCCGTATCGCCAAGCTTGCCTTCCACGCCAAGGAAAGTCCCATCCGGACACGGGACGAAGTCTTCAATCTTGTATCTTCATAGTCTTGGAGTCCGGCCGTGACGATAGTCCGGCTATCCGGACCCCCCCTAGTCCGGGACTCCCTCAATATGCATCCATTGAGTTTACTGGATATGCTTTGATTTGGTGGAACCAATTGTGTCGTGCCGGAGGTCGTCCGGAGACATGGGTGCAAATGAAAAATCTGTTGCGGAGACGGTTTGTTCCTGAACATGTCACAAGAACCTTGTATAATCGACTCCAACGGTTGTGCCAAGGTAATTCTAGTGTTGATGAGTACTATAAAGAGTTGGAGATTTTGATGATTAGGACAGCGGTGAATGAGCCAGAGGAGGCCACAATGTCAAGATTCTTTCATGGAGTGAATGAAGATGTGCAAGAAAGGATAGAGATGGTTACAAATCAAGATTTGCAAGAACTTGTGCATCAGGCTATTCGTGTAGAGCAGCAGCTGAAGCGTCGCCAAAATCGCAGCCAAACCTATACATCAAACACTTGGAGAGTATCAGTTCAGCGAGAAGTAGACGGAATTGTTGCTGCAGATTTTCGCTCACACAACAAGATGACTACAAAAGAAACTAATGCATCGAAGGTTGAACCTTCCAATACTCCTGCCACTCGCATTAGTAATATTTGGTGCCATACATGCAACGGTAGAGGCCACTTCAAGAAGGATTGTCCTAATCTGAAGAAGGTTTTACTCACAAATGATGGATATGTCACCGATGACTCAAGTGACAAATCTGAATCTGAGAAGAAAGATGCAAATTATTGTACTTTTGAGACCGGAGCACCTCTGAGTTCAGATGGAGGAGATGGTGTTAATCTCATGGTTCGCAAAGTGGCTCATGATGATGCTCCTACTGTTGAGAAGGGCCAGCGAAAAAATGTGTTCCAATCCATTTGCAAGATCAAAGACAAAAACTGCAAGGTGGTCATCGATGGAGGCAGCTACAACAACATCATTAGTTGTGATCTTGTGCATGCTCTTGGGATATCAACATGGAGGCAGCCCCAGCCAAATTATGTGAAGTGGCTGAATGGTGTTGGTAAGCTGAAGATTACGCATCGTGCTAGGGTGCAATTTTCAGTGAGAAGTTATGTGGACAAAGTGGTATGTGATGTGGTGCCAATGCAAGCTTGTCATCTTCTTTTGGGAAGACCGTGGCAGTTTGATCATGATGCTACTCACCATGGGAGGTCTAACAAGTATTCTTTCATGCATCAAGGAGTGAACCATGTGTTGGAACCTATGGTGGATCAAGTACTCAAGGTTGAGCAATTATCACAAGTGAAGAAGCCCAAAAAGAATACCTCAAAACCGAGGACGATTTTGTTTCAAGGAAGGGAGGATGATGTGGACCAGATCATGACCAAGGCATCCAAGAGTGAGGTTAATGCTAGCACAAATTCTGAACCATTAGAGCATCCAAAGGAAGACAAGGGCAAAACCATTATCCTAGATGGGAAGCTTCCGGTGCCTATTTTGGGAGAAATGACACATCAGATTTCCAGCTGCCACTTCCCACCTAAACCTAATTAATTCTGGAAGTCTCTAGCACTTTATAGAGGCTGGAAAAGATGGTCTTTGAAGTCATCTTTCATTCAAAAAAAACGGTGCATCTTTTGAGGTCTTGAGTCCAAAGTTGTGCAAGTTTCCATGCAAGCTGTCCAGGAATTTATTACAGCGCGAGGCTCAACAAGTTTGCTCCTGCTACAGCTTGGGGCTCACGAACTTACCCTTCATTTTGAGTTGTTTTCACACCTAACTGGTGGGTGCTTCTAGTATAAATACTCCCCAGCTGTTCCATGTGAGGGGGGATGATATTTCTGAGTTTATGTTTGTAGACAGCCGGTGAGGTTGTGTTGTGCTGTGAGCACTGGTATTGTTGAGTGTTAGCTCGTGTGTGTGGATTGGAGGGCCTGTCCTCAATTCATATAGGATCCTTGTGGTTCCCTCTTGTGATTCTTCATAGGTTCACAAGCTTCATGGTTTGGGTTGCATCCTTGTAAACCAAGCTAGTTATCCGCTGCAATTTATCTGAGAGTGTTTCCTCTTGTTCTTGCCACTTGAGAGAAATGAAGTTTGTTGAAACAAGTTTCGATTGAGTTTGTTGCTGCTCCTCGTGAGTTATTTGGCACCGTGAAAGATCGTTTCCGAGGCGTCCCGCATCACATCGCCTAGATGCAGAGGCTAGGGGTCAATCCTCCTTTTAAAAATAATGTACTATGACTGAATTGAATTATTCTCTTTTTCGATGGAGATTGAATTGCACTATACAACGGATGCTGTTGAAGGAATGCATAGACAGATAGGCTGTGCGGCTCGGTTTCCCTGACCTAGCCGCCGCCCCGTGAAGGCGACTAGGGAGCCAATCCTCTACCTCCAATCTCCGAGGCGGTTCATGGATGGTGTCGGAGAGGCGGCGGCGACCCCTTCAGGTGTATCTATCCTTCTGCCCTGTCCCCGTTGCTACGGCGTTGTCTTCGACGTCACGGTGGAGCAGGAAGGTTTTGCCGTCTGTGAGTATGTGCAGATGGTTGTCTACGTAGGTGACAGCTGGAAGAAGGTGCATCCTGTGTTGGGTTGGTGGTTCGAGGCTGATAGTTATGATTTCCTCCTCCGGCGTCGTAGTCGTGCGGGGGTGTCGGTTCTGGAATTCGATGACGTGCCCGGGGAAACGTTGCCCTGGTTTGATTCTTTTAATGGCAATGGGTTAGCTTCACGAACAGTACTTTGGAGGTCTGTAAAGCTGCAGATCCACGATGGAGCCGCGTCGAACTCAGGTGAAGAGGTGATTTGTCTCCTTTTCAATGGTGGAGAGGGACATGTACTGGGTTTTTTGCGTAGGATTATCGTATATTTTCAGTCATGTAATGTCGGTGTTTATGTGCCTTGTAATCGAATCTATATTTTTTAATGAGACACAGATTACTACGCAAAAAAAATATAACTGCGCTGAAAAAAAGAAGCGTGCCAATATTTTGATTTTGACAACAGTGATGATCTAAAGCAACATTTTCTATGTGCACGTAGCCCCAGGTGCTAAGGTGTGGTCGGAAGATCATCGCCGCTGCGGCAGTCACTGGTTGGCTCTCTCACCAGGCTGCTACAGTCTGTTTTCCTGGAGGACCAACTTATTGGACAAATGTCAGAAACAGCAAGTCCAAGATCGCGATCAGGATGCTGCCCTAGCGCTTGCATACTGCAGATGCGCAGGGAGCGAGGATGGCTTCGGAGCGAGGCATAGGAGGATCTCAATGAGGAGGTTGTCGTCATCGAGCACCTCAGACACAGGGCGGCCGGAGGCACGGAACGCCGAAGCCACCTGCCGTCCACACACAGCGAGCGGGTAATGTGGTCGACCCTGAACATAAAAGAATGTGTAATCAATTGACTGGTTTCTCCAATGATCCAACATCCATCCAGCACATAGCAAGCACACATTGAAAAACAGTATAACGCATCTACCTATGAGCCTCCGCAGAGTTTTGAGTCTCCTAGCCGTTGGATCGCTCTAATGTATGATCTGGATCACGTTTTGGTCGTCTCCAAATCGTTGACACGCTCTAGAAGTCGTTTAGCAGGCTGCTTCTCCGCAGAATTAGCGTCCGTTATTCTTCGTGATCGGGCCATCAAAGGCCCAAGTCCAGTTGAAACAATTCCACTCCCACGGGCCACAACTCGTGCAGTTTGTTGCGAGCACTACCTACAAGGCCTCAACTGCTTGTTTCTTCATCTGCGCCGCCGCCGTTCCTTCGTCTGCGATGCGCCGCCGCTGATTGCTGTCCTCCGTCCCGTCTGCGAGCTTCTGCTGCACGTCTGCCTCCGCATCGGTTCCCTCCACTCGCCCTGTTCTCTTCCTCCACAGACCCCTTTAATGTCGTGTCTTGCAACCTTCCTCCATTGCGGCTGCGCCGGCCGCCCATGCCGTCGGCTTCCATCGCCGGCCGTGCTCTTCCTGCATATGCCTCCATGTCCTTGCAGATGTACCGTGTGTTCATCCCCATTCTGTAACTGAAGCTGAAACAGCCCTGTAATTGTCCTGATAAAGGTTCATTGTCTACCTCCCTGTATGCCTCTATCCTCTATTTTGTGAACCCCCTTGGCACAGATCATTGAGAGACACATAGAGAGGTAAAACTTAATCAGCTAGGTTGTTATGTGTGTTGAATTTTTAGCTTGGTTTTGCCACTTTACTATCCAAGAAAGCTAATTGACACCCAGTTTCTTCATGTTGCAAGATAATTGCTGGTTGAAATCGCTTTCCTAAGAAAGTAATCGATATACCGCATTGGTCGAACAAAATGAGCAGCAAGCCAGCAACGACCCAATACTCCAGTCGTGATTTTTGCCATTCTTGATTGGGCCACTTATTTTAGCGAACCATTGTTTGTATAGGAGAATAATATACTATGATTCAGTTGCCAAGGATTCTCTGATCTGCAGTTAAAGTGATGAAGAAATTTAAAACGTGGGAAGACAAGCGTATTTAACAAAAGGACGGATTCTGGTAATATTGTAATAATACACCCCCATTTAAATAGATTGCATTTTCTGTATTACGTCTGCATGTCTCATTAGCTTCAAGTTCTTTCGTCAGCTTGCTATTTTGTAATGAGCTCATGTTAGTCTGAAGAATTAGTAGTTTAGTACTATATGTCAGTCTATTTATCTTTGATTATTTTTCAATAGCACCAACTTTTTACATTATCATATGTATGAGGATTGGCGTCTGCCCACTTTGCAGGAAGTATGAAATGCATCAAACGCCAACATAGCAGAACCTGTATTCCAGAGGGTTCAGGATGGTCTAACCAGGTAGATTATTTTCAAAAATATTCATGCTGAAGTCGCTGGATACGGAAGCGCATTGTTTTGTTGACCATAGAACATGACTTATTTTTATTTTATCTCCTAAGCAGGCTTTATGCTCCACGGAAACTATTTCTATGGTGAAAACTAAAAAGAGTGAGAAGTCAGCCCTTGGAGACATGGAACACACATAAATTGTTTTAAGATCATATTATTCGGGAGACCAATAACAGTTATGTAATTTGTGATTATTATGTGAGGAACCCTTACTTGCCCCCAATCCATCAAATTTAGGAATCTGGCTACAAAATGTTATCTCTTTATGGTCGGTGGAGCTGTATAGCAATCTTTATGAGATTAATTTATAACTTTTTGTTTCAGAGATCACCTTTCTATTTATCATGAGCTAATAGGGAAAAGCTACAGAAGGTTGAATATGGCGTTCATGTTAAACTTTTTTTCATTTCTTTAAATTGTCATCTTTACAATCATTTCTATAATCGTACATTTTTAGGACTTGCTGTTTGAAATATTGCTTATAATTTTGTGGTGGTTTGATTGCACAATGCTGCTCACTATGGATAGATAAGCATGATGTTTGTCCTTTTTAGGAGTACTTGGGTATTACTATGACTTACTGTTGCACCACCACTCTATTGTCATACATGAGATGCATGAAATTTATAAACATATATTCGGGCTAGGCAGAACAAAGTTCGATTGTTCCAAGTGGTACAAAAACTATTTTTTTTCAAGATATTTCTATAATTTTTTTGTTCTGATGCCCTATTGTTTTTCTTTTAAACTTAAGGTGGCGGGCGCGGCAACGCGCGCTTTTATGGTCTAGTATGTACATCCAGCACATCATAGTATACACAAAGTAAGTAGGTGCACGAAAAAATATGTACATCCATCTTGCTATAAAGTAGTGCACTCACTAATACGCACTAAAAGTAAATAGTAATACATAAAGTACTGCAATGACCAAACCAATATGCACATCCATGAAGCCATCCAGCATAGCATACGCAAAAAGAAGAACTTACCCTTGGCCCTGGGGAATCTCAACATCTAGATCCACCGTCTCTTCTCTCTCTCTCTCCACCGGTGCAGCAGGGGAGGAATGTTAGAGCTTGATTAGGAGGGGAAAATCTGGCTAAGGTTTTCTATACTAGCGAAAAAATAATTATAAGAATAAAAAAGAAGGAATAAGTAGTAGATTAGATGGAGATGGAGATGGAGATGGAGAGGAAGTACCGGAGAGGGGGACGGAGCGGCGGGTTGAGGTCGCCGGCGGCTCGGCTCATCTGCTAGCTGAGTGAGAGTGGAGACTGGGGACTGAGAACGAGAGGAGGAGAGTGAGGGGAGAGGTTCTAATATTGGCCCGTCCAGTCCAGCCCAATCAGTGCCGGCCTATGGACGAAAAAGAGCCCATGGCTCTATCTGTCTAGCGAGCGCTCCCTACAAATTGATGTCATCACGTCTCTTCCACTTTGTCGCCAATGTTGTACCACCTAACTCCGTTGTTGTTCCTGCGAAGGGGGGAGGGGGTGGGAAGGGGGGGGGGGACGGCCGTCGTGGCCACCTGGAAGGGAGAGGGTAAGCAAGTCAAGCGGCCATCGAGGTCATCGCCATCGTGTACAGGAGGAGCTGGGCTAGGGTTTCACTGGAACGAACGCGAAAGCAGCAATTTTGTGGCTCTTGAAGTAACAAAGGAAAAGGAGGCGAGCCAACGAGTAACCTCCTTCTGCTCGAAGCAACCACGTGCGAGGAGATCCACATCTCAAATTTTATGGACGCTACATACTTGATAGGTTTTTCTAGGTATTTTTGTTTCACTTTTGTTTTATTGACTTTTCATCGTGTTTTTCCTCTTTTTTGTTTTCTTTTCTTTTCTTTTCTTTTTTCTTCTCCAGTTTTATTCCTTTTTTCATTTTTATAATTTGTTTCCTCATTTCAATTTTTATTTTGTTTCTTTTGGTGTGCTACTCCATTTTTTGAATTTTTTTCCTTTTTCTTATGTTTGTTTTCAATTTCAATCTACATTTTAGCATATGTCAAAACCATTTTTTTAAGAAGTGGTCAACATTTTTTTATACACGTTCCATATTGTCTGAACGCTTATTCTACATTTTGCCATTTACTTGTTCAGCAGTTTCAATATTTGTCATTTTTCAAATACTTCTTCAACATTTTTCAAATACTCGTTCAACATTTTT
>LR880971.1:10372871-10390964 GCA_904067115.1 Aegilops sharonensis | reverse complement strand
CGAACCGGGACCAATGCCCTCCTTTAGTCCCGGTTGGTGCCACCAACCGGGACCAAAGGCCTTGTGCTGCCCCGCGCCGAAAAGTTTAGTCCCACCTCGCTAGCTGAAGGGCGCCGGCACTGGTTTATAAGCGCTGGTGTGCCTCCCCTTTCGAGCTCCTCTGTAATGCAGGCTTTCGGGCCTAAACTTGCTACTGCCTGTGGGCTTATTGGGCCTCTGCGGGCCTGAATCCTGGCCCATGTAGGGTTTCTAGTCGTATTCAGGCCGTGGGAGCCCAGTAGGTGGCAAATTTTTTTGCTTTATATTTTATTTCTTTTTGCTTTTAGTTTTAGAATAAATATAAACTTTCTATTAGTGCCATTAGTTTTAAAATTTGAAAACACTTTTTTTGTTTTCTTTGTTGCTTTATTTATTTTATTTTGTTTCTACTTACAACAAAATACTTATTGTTGCTATTTTTATTTTTTTCAAGTTTTTTTGTTTTGTTTTCTGCATTATTTATTTTCTTTTGGTTTTTTGCTTTATTTTTTAATTCTTTTTGCTTTTAGCTCAGCAAAATTATAAACTTTCTGTTAGTGCTTTTAGTTTTAGAAAAAATATAAACTTTCTGTTTGTGCCATTAGTTTTCTTTGTTTTAAAATTCGACCATAGAAGCAGAGGTTGTCTAAATAACGTAAAGGAACTGAGGGAGATATTTTTCTCTTTTTCTTGAAGGAGCGATGTAGTTCCTTTCTTTGAAACTTGTAATTCCTTTTTTAATTGCTGAAAAGTTTCAGGTATCCTGCATGTCACGTATCCTGCATGTCAAAAAAAGTATCTCATGGTTTTATAGATTTCTTTTTGAATGCTCAGGGTCCTATAGACTTATTAATTAAGGAGTCTATTCATTCGTTTTAAAGGAACAGATGGATTTTTTTTTTGTTTCCAAACATTGGCCGTGTCATATCTCTTTTTTTGGACCGTGGAACTATTTGTGTTACGCAAGTTTTCTTCTTATCTCGGACGTCGATTTTACAATCCAACGGAGTAATGAATTATGATGATGTGGATTAATTAAAAGGCTTGAATGGTGCCTCCAATTAGTAAATATAGGATGACGATTTTTTGGCTTCGTAGTGTGCTGTCACGAAGTTTGCCACCTCCTTAGTGATCAATGCCTCAGCCATCGATGCTTCAATTCTACGTTTATTTTTACATTTTTATTGAAGCGTCTTCTGCATCCTCTCAGTTGGGTAGCACCAACGATTTTGCATGGGCCCCCCAATCTTGCCTCGGTCGGGAGATGCAAAATCAAATGCTGCATTGGATTAAAGAAGCCCAATGGAAAGATCTTCTCTTACTTGCAGATCAACTCCGGCGCCAACTATTCCATTTCTTCTAGCACGCCAGGCGATAGTTCTTTCGCACAAAGAACACGGAAGAAATAGCTGAGTTATGCCAGTACTTGTTGGGGATATTACTACTAGGCGTAAACCGGCCTATCTGGGACGGGTTAACTTCACCAGTAGTTCAACGACAAAAGCCCAAGGCCTGTAGTCGGTTTAGAACCAGTAGCCGTAAACCGGCCTGATATGTAAACTTGTATTGTAAGTTAGGAATAGAGAGAGACCAACCCGGATACGAGTATGAACCGGAGATTGGGACTCTCTGAACTGACGGGCGTCACCCATGTATATAAGGGGACGACCCGGGGCGGTTCAAGGACGGACAACAACAACTCGAGGCCTAGGCGAAGCTTATTTGCTCCCTAGTCATCGAGACCACATCAATCCCATCACAACTAGACGTAGGCTTTTACCTTCATCGAAGGGGCCGAACTAGTATAATTCTTGTGTCTTTGCGTCCGCTTTAACCCCTCAAGTTAACCCGTAGCGATGGCTCCACGACTAAGTCCTTTCATGAGGACATCTGCCGTGACAAAACCACGACAGTTGGCGCCCACCATGGGGCTATCGCACGATGGTTTGATGATCTTGGAGGGCAAGTTCGAAGGAATCGAAGGCTAAGCTGTGGGCTGGATGACCAAGAGTCGTCACGGCAAGCTCTACATCCACGATGCAGGCTGGGGCCCCGAGGCCGGCTCGATTGAGTACGGGTACCGGGTCCCCTTTGGTGGCATACACATTTTCATTGGCAAGATTGGTGAGCCAGGGCCTGAGCCGGACATCTGCACCGACCTCGTCGAGACGGCTCAGCGTACAAGATCTGCCCAGGTTTAACCGGCCGTGAAGCGTGCCTTTGTGGGAGTCATCCACGGAGGAAGTTATGAGAATGGATCAGAGTCTGGTGGCGAGACCATCGTCTACTCCGACGGCGAGTCATCAACCGGAGAAACTGAATCTCTATATCAGCTACAAGATGGCCGGATTGGGGGCTGTTCCGATGGTGACAGTATTCCAGACCCCTCTGATCTGCCCAACCGGGTTGGAATATTCATGGCCGGTACACAAGCAGTGCTTCACTCTTCGACCGCTGCGGCGGTGATTGCCGGTTCAACAGCTGCGATGGCTGCCGGGGCAGGAGGCCCTATGCGCCCGCCGGCTCAAGTTTTATCAGATCTGTTCGATGCGTTAGCTGCGCTCATGGCAGAGGTTAACCCGGCGGATCAGGACGCCCATAACGCGGAGATTGCGAAGGTGAAGGAACAAATCACTCAGGCTAAAGCGGATCTAGCAGCTGCAGACGCCAGGATGACGGCAGAGTGGGCTGCTTTAGATGCGCAGACTTATAGGCTCATGCTGGATCAGAGCGCGTCACATGAAGTCATGAAGAGGAAATGCAGATCCCGCTTGCCTTCAGTCTTCGAGGGGAGAGATCTCTTCAACACCCCCGGAGCGGGAACCAGTAACCCGCCGGTGGTAAACCGGACGGAAGCACCTGAGACGGGCGCGCCGGTTCAGCCCCGCTTAATTGATCTGCCTCGCCATAACGCCGGTGCGCCTCAGGCTGTGCAAACACCTCCGGGTCACTACTCCAATCCGATGGATAACCTTGTGGCAGCTGCGGCACGGCTGGAGGCTATTCCAATTGAAGGTGATTCACCACAGGCAGTAGAGACGCGCCGGGTCAAGGAGCTCCTTAGGACAGCTTGGGTCCAACAGGAAGCGTATTCGTACAGCCGCGATCGGATCCACTATACCCCCCGCCCAAGCAGGAGCTATAGGAGGCACATGGATGAACCGGCCGTGTCAAGTAATGCACGGCGTGGTGCGCCCCGTGGCAACAACCCGGCAGGTGGCGTCGATAACGCCCAGGAGGTCGTGGACCGGGCCCGAGCGCGCAGGGAGGCCGAGTTAGCAGCACATCATCAGGCTTATCCGCTTACGCCGGTCCGTCCGACCATCTCGGTCGAGCCTGGGGTTACCTCTAGCTCTTTGGGGGTGCCTTGCCTCGTCCCCGCTTTACGCAATGTGCGCTTGCCCAAGGATTTCAAGGGTCCGTGCAAGGTGCCAAATTACACCGCCGATTTGGGTCCAGAAGCATGGATAGAAAGTTATGAGATGGCCATGGAGATGCTGGATGTGGATGAGGCCGCGTGTCCAAAGTACTTCACCATGATGCTCGAAGGCACGGCCCGTACTTGGTTGAAGAGCTTGCCACCCAATTCTATCAGTTCATGGGCCCAGTTACGGACCCGGTTTATCCAGAATTTCAAAGATACCTGTAAGCAGCCCATGTCCGTGGTGGACTTGGCGGCTTGTGTCCAGGGTGAAGGGGAGTCAACAACCCATTGGGTACGCCGCGTTTCGGAAATCTTGCACTCGTCAGACCGGATCAACGCTGACTCTGCGATCTTAATCCTGGAGGGCAACTGCCGGTTTAAGCCTTTGAAGTTGAAGTTGGGGCGCATGAAGCGGTTTTGTAATGACATGGGCACTCTCATGGGCGCTTTAGTGAAGTATGCTGATTCTGATAGTACCAAGGATCCCGAGTCTGATGATGACGAGACAGGGAAGGGAAGGAAGAACAACAACTCTAAGGGCCAGCATCATCACTCGGCAGGTAATGGTGGGGGCAAGCGTAAAGCGAATGGAAACATGGACTTCGTAGCTAACACAAACGCGCAGGACAAGGGCCAGCGGCGTAAAGGTAAACAACCAAATCAAAGTGGAGCGCCTAATCCCAATCCGGACCGCTTGAACTATCTGTTGAATCAACCCTGTCCGAAGCATGGGACGAAGGAGACGCCAGCAAACCACCTCTGGAAGGATTGCTACATTATGCAGGAGTTCAAGAGTTCTAATGCTTTCCGATATGATAAAGGTTCTGGCGGCGGTTCAGGGTCCGGGCCGGGTTACGGTGGAGGAAATTCCGGTTCAGGATTTAATGGTAATCCGGGCGGACATAACAATCAGAACAATCAGAATAATCAGAATAACCTAGGTGGTTACAACCAGCAGCAGCAACAGTCGGGTTATCAGAGCAACCCAAAGCAGTTGAATAGTGGGCAGTACCATGTCTTCAATACCAGCTTAGACAAGCGAGACCGGAAGCTTCAGAAGCGGGCAGTCAATGCTGTTGAACCGGCCGTGCCTCATTACCTACGCTGATCAGAGCAGCCCATTGTATGGAGTAGAGAGGATCATCCTCCCCGGGTTGACAATCCGGGTCAGCTAGCCCTGGTGGTGGCACCTCAGGTGGGAGGTTATAAGTTCACCAAGGTGCTCATGGATGGAGGGAGCAGCATTAACATCCTGTACTATGAGACCTTCCGTCGTATGGGGTTAACAGATAAACATCTCAAACCGTCCAATACAGTGTTCCATGGTGTGGTGCCGGGCAAGTCAGCATATCCGGTTGGTAAAATAGCTCTGGAAGTGGCCTTTGGAGATGAATATGACTCCAGATCGGAAACATTGACGTTTGAAGTGGTAAAAATCCAAAGTCCATATCACGCCCTGTTTGGGCGGCTGGCTTATGCCAAGTTCATGGCACGACCTTGTTATATCTATTTGCAGCTCAAGATGCCGGGTCACAAGGGGACAATAACGGTTCATGGGAGCCGCAAGATCGCTTTGGAATGTGAGGAAGGTGATGCGGCTTATGCAGAGTCGGTTTGTGCCACCGAGGAGCTGAAGTATTATAAGGAAAATGTTGATCCGGCGGACATGACTCCATTGAAGAAGCCAACTACAGAGCATGATCCGGCACTGAAATTCAAATCGGCAGCTGAGACTAAGCTTGTTGACTTCGTGCCTGGCGATTTGTCCAAGCAGTTCAGCATCAGTGCCAACTTGGATCCGAAATAGGAAAGCGCGCTCATCGAGTTCAACCGTGAGAATCGGGACATTTTTGCATGGAAGCCTTCTGACATGCCAGGTGTACCGAGGCAACTCGCTAAGCACACTCTTAATGTTGATCCCAAGTACAAACCGGTGAAGCAGTGTCTCCGCCGGTTTAACGAAGAAAGGCGTAAGGCCATTGGAGAGGAGGTGGCCAGGCTCTTAACACCTGGTTTAATCATTGAAGTTTTCCATCCAGAGTGGCTTGCTAATCCGGTGCTGGTTCTTAAGAAAAATGGCACTTGGCGTATGTGTGTGGATTACACGGATCTTAACAAGGCTTGTCCAGCAGATCCTTTTGCCCTCCCCCGCATTGACCAGATTATTGATGCCACTGCGGGTTGTGAGCGTTTGAGCTTTTTGGATGCGTATTGTGGGTATCATTAGATCAAGATGGCAGTTAAGGACCAGGAGAAGACGGCGTTTATCACTCCCTTTGGAGCCTTCTGCTATGTGTCTATGCCTTTTGGGCTCAAGAGCGCCCAAGCAACTTATCAACGTTGTGTACAGAATTGCCTGGATAAACAGATCGGCCGTAATGTGCACGCCTATGTTGATGATATTGTGGTCAAATCAACGAAGAAGGAGACACTGATTGACGACTTGAAGGAAAACCTTTGACAACCTGCGGGTTTACAAGATGATGCTCAACCCGGCCAAATGTGTTTTTGTTGTTCCGGCAGGGAAGTTATTGGGTTTTCTCGTGTCCAACAGGGGAATTGAAGCTAATCCGGAGAAGATTACGGCTATCACCTCCCTGGCTAAACCGAAGTGTATTAATGATGTCCAGCGTTTGGCAGCCGGATTGCCGCGCTGAGCCGGTATATCAGCCGCCTCGGAGAGAAGGACATCCCTTTGTACCAGATGCTGAAAAAGACAGATCAGTTTGTCTGGAGTCCAGCCGCCGATGAAGCGCTGGAGGACTTAAAGCGGCAATTGGCCAACCCGCCTGTGCTCGCCGCTCCCATTGACAAGCAGCCGCTCCTGCTATATGTTGCTGGTAATGCCAGGGCGGTCAGCGTGGCCATTGTGGTGGAGCGGGAGGAGGCAGGGAAGGAGCATCCGGTTCAACGTCCGGTTTACTATATCAGCGAGGTACTTACCGAATTTAAGCAAAGGTATCCGCATTGGCAGAAGCTGGTATATGGGGTTTTTATGGCAAGCCGGAAGCTGAAGCAGTATTTCCAAGGGCACACCATCACGGTGGTCAGTTCTGCTCCCTTAGGTGATATCATACATAACCGGGAAGCGACTGGCCGGATTGCTAAGTGGGCTATAGAGCTTGGGCCGCATGGTCTGAAGTACGTGCCTCGGACGGCGGTGAAGTCTCAAGCACTTGTGGATTTCATTAATGATTGGACAGAGTTGCAAGCGCCTGAAGAAAAGTCGGATCACACATATTGGACCATCCATTTTGATGGATCCAGGCAATTGGAGGGCTCGGGGGCTGGAGTCGTGTTAACTTCCCCACTAGGTGACAAGTTCTGTTATGTTCTCCGTTTAATGTTCCCTTGTACTAACAATGCAGCTGAATATGAAGCCTTGCTCCATGGTCTCCGGATGGCTAAGTAGATGAATCTAAGCCGGGTTAAGTGCTTCGGTGACTCGGACCTAGTGGCTCAGCAGGTGTCTGGCACTTGGGATTCAAAGGACCCACTCATGGCTGCATATCGTCGTGAGGTGGATATCGTCGCAGGTCATTTCAAGGGCTATCAGGTGGACCACGTGGACCGTCGGAAGAATGAAGCGGTGGACGCTTTAAGCCGGTTGGGCTCTCAACGCAAACCGGTCCCGCCCAATGTTTTTCTGGACGTGCTGCACAACCCGTCGGTCAAGCTCCCTGGTGAAGCGGATTTGGCTATTCCTGATCCGGAGGCTCAATTGGTGGTAGCTCTTCATGTCACTCCGGATTGGACGCTTCCTTATCTTGCGTACATGAACCGGGGCGAGTTACCAGAAGATGAGACGTTGGCCCGGCAGATAGTCCGGCGGTCTAAGTCTATGACCATTGTTAATGGCGAATTGCATCATTGCAGTGTATCAGGGGCGTGTCAACGTTGTGTGTCCCCTGAGGAAGGCAGTGAAATATTGTGTGAGATCCACGAAGGAGATTGTGGTCACCACGCCGGTTCAAAATCCTTGGTGGCTAAAGCGTTCCGCCACGGTTTCTATTGGTTGACTGCCCATGCTGATGCGGAAGATCTGGTCAGACGATGTGATGGTTGCCAAAAGTATTCCAGACGTGCTCATGTACCGGCCCAAGAATTGAGGATGATTCCAATTACTTGGCCGTTTGCAACTTGGGCGCTGTATATGGTGGGACCTTTTAAGAGGTCCAAGGACAAAAAGACCAACCTCCTCGTGGCGGTCGACAAATTTACAAAGTGGGTGGAGGCAGAACCTGTTAGCAAGTGTGACGCAGCTACGGCGGTTCAATTCATCAAAAAGGTGATTTTCCGGTTTGGCTTTCCACACAGTATCATCACAGATAATGGTACCAATTTGTCCAAAGGTGCCATGAAAGAGTTCTGCGAACGTGAGCACATCCGGCTTGACGTTTCTTCAGTAGCCCACCCACAGTCTAATGGTCAAGCGGAAAGGGCTAATCAAGAGATCTTGAGAGGCATCAAGCCCCGGCTTATGGTCCCTTTGCAGAGGACACCGGGTTGCTGGGAAGAAGAGCTACCGTCTGTATTATGGAGTATCAACACTACGTCTAACAGATCCACGGGATACACACCGTTCTTTATGGTCTATGGAGCGGAGGCGGTTCTCCCCAGTGACATCCATCATGACTCACCTCGTGTGGCAGCTTATGTTGAATCGGACAACGAGAAGGCACGGCAGGACGCTTTGGATCGGTTGGATGAAGAGCGTGACATAGCAGCTGCCCGCTCGGCGATTTACCAACAGGATCTTCGTCGTTACCATAGTCGCCGGGTCAGAACCAGAACTTTTCAAGAAGGAGATTTGGTGCTTCGGCTCATCCAAGACCAGACTGATATGCACAAGTTATCCCCACCTTGGGAGGGACCTTTCGTGGTCAGCAAGAATCTGCACAACGGGTCATACTATCTGATCGATATTCGAGAGCATAAAGACTCACGCACGTCAGAGGAGGAGACCAACAGGCCGTGGAATATAGCTCATCTTCGGCCTTATTATACCTGAGCCATCGGCTCTACTTATGTACATATTATAACTGTGTATATATTATGAATAAATAAACCGGAGCCTCAGCTAAAGCGGGGTATCCGTTCTGTTACATCACGTGTGGTTACATGGAGTTGTTCTATCTTAAAGCGGCCTCCGGTTTACCCCCTGAGTTTGCTTTTCAAAAAAGCTTTGTGATATCACTTGGGGGCTTGGTCGTGTCCGAACCAATGCAACACCTTTTGATAGGCGAAAGCCACCAGATCACTTGGGGACATGGTCAAGTCTAAACCAGTCACGCCTCTTGATCGGCCTAAGGCCATAGAGTCACTTGGGGGATTGGTCGAACCCGAACCATTGCCACGCCACTTGATCGGCATAATGCCACGGTTTCAGTTGGGGACTTGGCTGACTTGAACCATGGCTACACCTTATAGGGAGCTTGGTCGTGTCCGACCATGGTAACACCATCTGATCGGCTCAGTAAAGCCTTCTTTTTTTGCAAACGGTTTATCATTGCCTTTGCTTCCATGTTTTTTCTTAACTATTATTTGATTTTTGTTGCGTTTCTTAAACCGACAACATTTTTAAACCGGTTTCAAAACTATCAATTGACGAAATTCGGTCAATTTTTTAATCCGGAGATAATTCTTCTGGTTTGATTTTTTCTGTTAACATCCCATTATGGAGTAACAGGGGGCTTATCATGACCCGGCACGGTTTACATGGTAAACCGACGTTATAAACACATGAGCTGTTCTCCTTTGACGGTAAGGGTTTATACAACCTCCGTTTCAAGATTGGCTAAGCCAACTTTATGCCCGGAGATGGCAGGTATTTGGTATCACAAATTTGGATTATATACCCCAATGTTTCATCTCATATATATATATGAATGTCACAAGCCGGCTGGCGGCACAAACCGCCGTGGTGGTTTAAGATTTTGTGACTGCAGGAAATATAGATTGAAAGTTTCAATCATTCAAGCAAAAAGTATCAACACCTATGCACGAAGGCATATTCAAAGCAAGAGTGTTGGCTGCCCTATTACAAGGCAACATGGTGCCCAAATAAGATCATTGTTTCTTGGCGGAATATAATGAAGCAACTCTTCAAACCGGCTTCCGGTTCATGCTTGCTCGCCGCCCCGGTCTGATGGTTGTGGGTCGTCCTGCGCCGCTTCAGCTTCTTCATCTCTACCCAGCTGCTGGAAGTCAACAGTGGTCCAGTCGATTCCCATTAAAGCTTGAAAGACAGCCTCTTCATGGATCAGGGAAGTTGGTTCAGTATCAGGAGCGTAAGTATGCTTACGGATCGGAGGGATCAGGTTCTCCGCTTCAGGAATAGGTGCAGCTACTCGCTTGTTCTGATCGTCATATTGAGCTTGATAATGCGACAAGTTTGCCTCTTCGGCCAATTGGGAAGCCAGAGGGCACACTGCCCGGTTTATCGCTCTCAGATCATCTTCGTTGAACTCTGAACCGTCTTCCTTCAAACTGGGATAGCCTTGAGCTGCTTCAACAGGATCGAAATCTGGCACCCATGCTTTGGCCCGGATTAAGGCGTTAATGGCGCCGGTTCGAGCAGCAGATTTCTTCAGCTCTTCAATCCGGGCGGGAAGCATTGACAATCTCCTAAGAGTATCTTGAATTAAGGAGGGTGATGGATTGTTATGTGATGCAGTGGAGATGATACGCTGCGCTCCAGTGTACAGCTGCTCTATTAAAGTGTAGGTAGCTTTCAATTTCTTCCGAATAACTGACCCCAAGTGACCAATGCGTGTGCCTACAACATTGCAAGAGAAATCACAAACTGGACTTAACATAAGAAGGACAAGATTATCACAGAAGCCAAAGGAAGCTTACCAAAGATGGCAACAGTCATGGAATGCACTTGCCGCTTCACGTTGGTCAGCTCATCTACCACCGGTTTAAGGGCAGCTTCAGCATTTTCAACCTTTTTGGTTAAAGCGGCCTTTTCAGTTTCCCAGCCGGCCCGCTCAGACTTGAACCACTCCTTGAGCTGCTCCATAGTAGTCAAAGCGGTTTTCAGCTCATCCTTGGCCTTGGAGGTTTCTGCTTGTTGAGATTTCAGATTTTCTTGGAGATCATTGATTTGTGAGGCTTGTTGGCGTATCTCATTCTGCAACAAAAAGGGAGCATGTTAAATATCTTCATTACAAGTCCCAAGTGCATAACCAGTCATACATTTGGCACTTGGGGGCTAATGCATATTTGATATTCATCTATCAATAAAATCACAAAGTCCCAAGCTCAATACAGGTATTCAACTTGGCACTTGGGGGCTAATGGCTATTTGCTCGAACATGTTCTGATGCGGCGATATAAATTACAATCCCGGTTTAACTATGCTAAGTTGAACCGGCCCTTGGGGGCTACATCAGTGGATTCTGAAGCATTAAGTTTATGTTTAGTCTCGGTTTAACTATGCTAAGTTGAACCGGCCTTGGAGGGCTACATCAGTGGATTCTGAAGCATTGAGTTTATGCTAAGTCCCGGTTTAACTATAATAAGTTGAACCGACCCTTGGGGGCTAGGAGAGTTAACAAAAAATTGAAATATTCAAGCGGGAAAAGAACATGGAAGTTACCTCGAATTTTTCTTTCATCATCTTCACCAGGCCAGCTTCATAGTCACGGCTGGTATACAGCCGGTTCAAGTAGCCAGAATGAAGGTCTTGGGGGTTCAGAGCAGCGTAAGTTGCCAGATCAACATCCCACTTGCCCTTGCTCATGGTGGCAAATTCCTCTTTGGCAGAATGTTTGGATAAAGCGATCGGATTACCCGGTTCGCTGTGGCCAAAGCCAGTAATCACAACGTCATCGTCCTTGGTGTCACCGATTTGACCAGGGGCAGTCGGTTTGTCAGCAGGCCGGATTGGACTGGTGGATTTTTCAATCTGGGTTGGGCTTCTGGGCTGGTCAACAGGAAGGGAGGTGTCGACAGGCCTTTCTTCAGCAACCAAATCGTCATCTTGCAGTGGCGGATCATTGGGAGCATCTTCACAGATAGCCGCTTCAAGATTTGGGGCGCTGTCCGGTTTAGGGGCAGTTTCTTCGTCGGCCGGTTTATCCAGACGAGCCTTTTTGCTCGACCTAGGCTTGGCCCTGAAAAGGCACAATAACAGTCAAATACGGCATATACTACATAATGATGTAGCAGAAACAATACGAAAGGTATAGCTTACCCAAGCACCATTTTAAGTGGTGGCAGCTGAGTGGCTGACTCGCCAGATGAGGAATGGGAAGTGACCTGATAATCAGAGTCAGACGGATTAAGGGGTTGACGAAAATAGCCTGCTTTAGGATAAGCACTGACAAGCAAATTAGAGACCTCTGAACGACGTTTCCGAACCGGACTGTTCGGTAAACCGGTGGAGGTAACTACCTGGCCGCTGTGCCGAGTTGTGCGGCGAGCTTCATGTTGTTGAGTCTTCATAAGAAATTTGGGATCCAAGTAAGCAAGGGGATGAGAAAATTTAATTTTCCGGTTTGCCTGACGGATTTTTAGTGAAGGCAAAGGATTTGAGTCAGAGGAGAGAATAGTTACATCTACAACATCGGCATTACTGGTTTCAGCATCATCCTGACAAACATCATCATTAATTAGGCGTGTGAAAAGTAAGCCAAGTGAATCAAGTTCTACCTCAAGGTCCGGATTACCCACATCATCATCCACAGCCGGATTAGAAGATGCAGTGGTTTTCCTCTTATGAGCAGTCTTCTTGACAGCTTTGGTTTTTTGCCGGATTGGTTTTTCCGGTTTGTCTGGCTTCTTTGGTTTCTCTTGTGGACGTTTCTTGCTCCAGAATGGATCATCACCCTGATTAAGCAGCAGCTGATGTTAAAAATGATGTCAGAAATAGCAGTAATATATTAAGTAAAAAATAGTCGGAAGTCTTACAGATGGTGGTTTGTTGGTAGCACAGAAGGGGAGCAGACCGGTTCGGGCACAGAGGTGTTCCGGTTCATTCAACATTTTCTTCACATCCTCGGTGACCTCATCATCGGTGAGCTGGATATTAACGTGTCGGAGGGGGTCGTCGACACTACCAGTATACTCACACATCAAACCGGAGCGCTGGGAGAGGGGCAGTATGCTCCATGATATCCAATAGCGTGCAAGGTCAATTCCGGTTAAACCATTGGCCATGAAGGCTCTGAGTTTGGAGAGCTGAGGAGTATATTTACTTCTCTCATTGGCGGTCAATCTTTGCGGAAAGGGATGTGTATTACTGAGCCGCTCCGGACGAAAACCGGGCAAAGGATTCTCATTGGCAGGTGAAGAGTCTCTGCAATAAAACCATGTTTGATTCCATTCCTTGGGTGGCTGTGTAGTTTGACATGAGGATAAGTGACCTCCTTTCTTTTCTGAATCGCCACACCACCCAATTATGTGTTGGGCCCGTCAGTAAATTCTGTGCGGCGGTTTAGCTGGAAGCAGTCCCTAAACAGTTCAACTGTGGGTTCTTCTTGAAAGTACGCCTCACAGAGCACTTGGAAGTGACAAATATTGGTAACAGAATTGGGGCCTGTATCTTGTGGATGGAGTGAAAAATTGGCTAACACATCCTGGTAAAATTTTGAACCGGGCGGGTTGAAACCCCGGGCTAGGTGATCTGTGAAAACTACAACCTCTCCTTCTTGAGGTGTGGGTGGACATTCTTTGCCAGGAACCCTCCAATGGATAGTAGTTTTACTGCCTAAAGCGCCAGTCAGGACCAGATTGTTTAATTGAGTTTCGGTGACACGGGAAGGAGCCCAGTTGCACTCATATACTTGTTTGGCCATCTACAAAAAATATTAATCCGGTTCAAGAAATATGTTGGGACAAAGAGAAAACCTGTGTATACTTCTAAATCGGAGACAAATACATCTAAACCGGAGTTCTATGAAGCGACAGTGTCTGGTTAAGGAGTTCTGGCGGTTCAACAAGGGGACTAATGGTGTATACCGGTCTATTTAATTGTTTCTATGTTAAGTTAAACCACCTGGTCTAAATATTGAAAACAATTGAGGTTGCGAACGGCTAAGTGTGCAGAAACAGGTTTCGCAAGATTTCTCTACAACGAAGGATCTGAAGCCAGTTCAAAAAAGAGGAAAAATATCTAAAAAAAAGAATAAAGCAGGGCAGTATTGATGCCATGAGCAGGAGATAATGTGCGAGATCTATGAACATAAGCACAAGACTACAGGCGGATGCTAAAAGCTACTATTAGTCAGAGCAAAGGTGTCACAGATCTATCTAGGAGTTTGGTATGAGCATGAACAGTTCATGGAGCACTGCAAGAACAGGAAACCCTAGAACGGATCTAGGACGAGGGGAACCGAGGACCTACCTGAGTTGAGGAGATGCGGAAGAGTGTTGCGTTTCTCTGGTGCGTTCAGGTTGATGCAGCGGATCTAGGACGAGGGGAACCGAGGACCTACCTGAGTTCATGGAGCACTGCAAGAACAGGAAACCCTAGAACGGATCTAGGACGAGGGGAACCGAGGACCTACCTGAGTTGAGGAGATGCGGAAGAGTGCTGCGTTTCTCTGGTGCGTTCAGGTTGATGCAGCGGATCAAGACGGTGCAGAGGTCGACGGCGGCGGCGGAGCTCCGAGGCTAGCGACGTGAGGAAGACGAAGAGAAAGGGGACGAACGAGAGAAAAGGAATGACCCTTCGGTCCTATTTATAAGGCAAGATACCTATGTCAGGCGCGGGAATCAAGGAACCACAAATTTAGGAAGCAGAGTTGTCGCCTCGATTATTGCGGATCTGTTAAACAAAGAAGATATCCTGAATGCTATCTTTATGGGGACGTCATGCCGGTTTACAGCGACCGGAGAAGGTGACATCACGGCGGTTCAACGATTTCAAGAAGGTATTGAAGATGAAGGTTTTTTTATCAAGGATTGACATGAACCTGTTCAAATCAATCTGGGGCCTAATGTTGGGGATATTACTACTGGGCGTAAACCGGCCTATCTGGGCCGGGTTAACTTCATCAGTAGTTCAACGACAAAAGCCCAAGAGGCATGAGAGTAAGGGCCCAAGGCCTGTAGTCGGTTTAGAACCTGTAGCCGTAAACCGGCCTGATATGTAAACTTGTATTGTAAGTTAGGAATAGAGAGAGACCAACCCGGATACGAGTATGAACCGGAGATTGGGACACTCTGAACCGACGGGCGTCACCCGTGTATATAAGGGGACGACCCGGGGCGGTTCAAGGATGGACAACAACAACTCGAGGCCTAGGCGAAGCTTATTTGCTCCCTAGTCATCGAGACCACATCAATCCCATCACAACTAGACATAGGCTTTTACCTTCATCGAAGGGGCCGAACTAGTATAACTCTTGTGTCTTTGCGTCCGCTTTAACCCCTTCAAGTTAACCCGTAGCGATGGCTCCACGACTAAGTCCTTTCATGAGGACATCTGCCGTGACAAAACCACGACAGTACTAGCCATTCATCCTCAGGGATGAAGCCACGCAACATCACCGGCATTACCCGCTCAATCCATATGTGCCAATCATGACTCTTGAGACCAAATATCTTCAATTTATCAAGACTCGCTCCCCTCTTTAGATTCGCTGCATGCCCATCGGGGAACATCAACTGCATTTTCACCCACAAGATAATTTCCCTCATAGCTGGCCTTCCAAGATTGAACCATGCCTTTGGCTTCGTCCAGTTCTGCTTTCCTTTCGGTTCTTTCATGTTTTGTAATGGCCTATCACATAGCGCCTCCAGATTGACTCTAGCCTTAGTATCATCCTTTGACTTCCCATCTATGCCGAACAATGTACCAAAAAGTGCCTCGGTGATATTCTTCTCAGTGTGCATCACCTCGATGTTGTGTGAGCAAAGGAGGTCTTTGAAGTAAGGAAGATCCCATAAGCATGTTTTGTGAGTCAAGGCGTGCTTAGAATTATACCCCTTGAAGTACCCTGGACGCTCTGGATCTGGCTCGAGAGCATTTAACTGATCCAGGGTCTGTTGGCCTGTCAACGCAGGTGGTGCAGAGTTTTTGACAACTCTACCTCTGATGAAGTTCTTCTTGTCTTTCCTGAACTTATGGCGAGGATCCAGGAACTGTCTATGCATGTCGAAGCAAGAAAACTTGCGACCGGCCTGAAGCCAATGAAACTCAAGATCTCCCTTGCATGTGGGGCACGGGAACCTTCCATGCACACACCAGGCAACGAATAGCGCATACGCCGACAAGTCATGCGTCGAGTACATGTACCAGACACGCATTATGAAGTCCCGTTTGCTACAGGCGTCGTATGTCTTGAACCCATTATCCCAGGCTTCTTGCAATTCGTCCTTAAGCGGCTGCATGTACACATTCATATTTTCCCTGGATAGCTGGGCCCTGGAATTATGAACGTCAGGAAAATGTTATTTCTTTGAATAATCTGTCCGGGGGGGGGGGAGATTGAGTGGAAAGACAAATACGGGCCAACAACTGTATTGGGCTGCCGTCATACCAAACACACTGAACCCATCCGTGCGGATGCCGACTCGAGGATGCCTCAGATCTGCCGCTTTGTCAGCATGTAATTCATCAAACGTTTTCCACGCAACACCATCCGATGTGTGTACCATCATCAGATTCCCATCTGCATCTAGTTCAGTTCTTTTGCCTGTTTTGTGCCATGTTATCTGTTTGGCCGTCTCTTCGACCATGAAAAGACGTTGAAGTCTTGGTACGATTGGCATATACCGAAGAACACTAACAGGGATTTTGGTCTGTGTCTTCTCACGCCTGGAAGACTTGCAAATGGGACAATAGTTCAAGTCCGCATAGTCAAGCCTAAATAAGGCACATCCTTTCTCACAGGCATGTATCTTCTCATAGGGCATCTTCCATGCACGGAGGATTTGGTCCGACTGGTACAGGTTTGCAGGCATTATATGGCCTTTGGGTAGAAAGCGTCCAAATACTGTCACAATTGCGTCGTAGCATTCTCTGCCCAAGTTGAACTGAGCCTTCAGAGCCATTACTTGTGAGATGGCATCCAACTGACAAAGCTCAGTGTGCTCGTGGAGCGGACGTTTTGAAGACTCCAACATTTCATTGAAGGCCTTTGCAGATTCCTCTATCTCCTCGTCCGAATCCCGAGCATCATCATAGTCTTGCACCATGTTTTCCATCCCGGTACCATGCTCGTCGGTGCGACGACGATGCACCTCAGCTCGGTCACGTTGGGCAGACTCACCATGAAATGTCCACACCGTGTAATCGGGCGTAAAACCACTCTTTTGCTGGTGTTTGCCCATTTTAGCCTCTGTCTTCTTTTCCCAATTGCCGCACCGGAAACAGGGGCACCAGGTTTTCTCCTGGCCATTTGCAAATGCGGCTTGCACAAACCCCTTGGTTTTTGTGAACCATTCAACGCTCTATTTGCTCTGACCAGTGTGACCGGTATACATCCACGCGCGATCACTCATCTTGACTTTCAGAGCTACTGGATACACAACAATTATAAATATAATTCACCATGTATATATTCATCAGTTGATCTACTTTGTCAATTTTATGACGTTCATGCAACCTACACTCTAATAGGTAATGATAGGTCCTAATCCCACCCGAGTATGTGTAGATTGGGTTCTTTTTTCCATGCTATGCTCCAGATCCGACGCAAAATTTTGGCAGCACATCCCCCTGTTCTCCTGAAACACGTCTCTGCAATAAACAAAGAGGATGTGTACCCGGAGAACAACAAGGGAGGCCTTGACGAAATTTATGCATCGGATCCGGAGCAAAGCATATGGGAAAACGAACCCAATCTACACATACTCGGGCTGTCCATGGATAGCGTTGGACAATTCGAAAGAATCAAGGTTATAAATATGCAAATGCATGCATATTTATAACTATGACGCTTTCGAATGGGAGACACATATTTGTTACGCATACTGATGATTCAAGACACATATATAGCTAGCTATCAAATTTCATCGGCACGAACACCGGAACAGAGCAAATAATTAATGGGGGAGGAGGACATGTCATTTGTGCTCACCCATGAACGAAGGGGCAGAGCTCGTCAAACGCACGGCGAGGTCGTTGAACACCAAACCTCGCAGCGATGAAACAAGTGCATATTTAAATCTACCCGATCAACACAATTATATATGATGTTTTTCATAACAAAATCGAAAAATATATGACCTAACTAATAATTCACAAATATATGACCCCGTCGGCCTCTGGAAGGCCAAAGAACACATTTTCGGGAGGTGTCGGGGGTTGGGGTGTCGTGTCGGGGTCGGGGTGCCGTGTCGGGGTCGGGGTGCTGTTTCGGGATCGGGGGGTCGGGTGTCGGGGTGTCTGGGTGTCGTGTCGGGGTCGGGGTGTTGTTTCTTTGTGTTTCTTCTTTTCTTCTTCTTCTACTTCTTCTACTTATTTTCTTCTTCTTCTTTTTTCATTTTTTTGCTACTTCTTTTCTTTTCTTCCTTTCTTCTTCTTCTACTTCTTTTTTTTCACCTTTTTCTACTTATTTTCTTTTCTTCTTGTTCTACTTCTTCTACTACTTTTACTTCTTCTACTTCTTCTAATTCTTTTCTAACACTAACACTAACACAATCTAGCACTAACAATTAAACAGCAAAAAAAATGAAAAAACAGAAGTAGTCGGGCG
>LR880971.1:10358123-10371789 GCA_904067115.1 Aegilops sharonensis | reverse complement strand
CAAAGAGCTGGCAGATGGCAAAGTAGATGATTCCAGTAGTGACATGCTCTAATGCATATAAATTGGTTGAAAATTCGAATATGTGTCCTTGGTCGCATGCTTAGGTCCATGCAAGAAATGGGAATGAATGTCACTGTCACTCGGCCGCAAACATTGAGATTCCTGGTTTTTAAATTCTAGTAAATCCAAAACTCATCTGGAATGAATGAAACTTGGCATGCTATTATGGAGCGGCATCAACATGCCGTGGTAAAAATATTGTCACATTTGGGTCAGATTTGGGGATATGCTTCTAACAAACAAAAGGTTCTCACAACAAGCCTGATTGTTTCGGTACGGAACATCCCACCTTTGGGGACGAAACGATATCCGCTGCCTCTTATTGCTTTCAATTTTTTTTCTTGTGTCAACATGGAACAATAGGAGTGTTGTCTTAATTTTTGGGATTTTTCAGGATTCGTTTGGACAATTTTATGCATTAATTGAGTTTTTGATGCATTTATGTGCATAATTCAAATTTGAACTACATGCTCATGCTCTAATGCATATAAATTGGTTGAAAATTAAAAGATGTGTCCTTGGTTGCATGCTTAGGTCCCATGGAAGAAATGGGAATGAATGTCAAACACCCTGCCACCGTCACTCGGGCACAAACATTGAGATTCATGGTTTTTAAATTCTAGTAAATCCAAAACTTGTCTGAAATTCATGAAACTTGGCATGCTATCATGGAGCGGCATGGACATGTCGTGGTAATTTTTTTTGTCCCATTTGGAGTAGGTTTGGGTATAAGCTTCTCACAAACTAGAGCTTCTCACAACAAGCTTGATGGTTTCGGTAGGGAATGTCCCACCGTTGGGGATGAAATGATATCAGCTGCCTCTTATTGCTTTCAAAACAATATAGAACAACAGGAGTGTTGTGTTAAATTTTGGGATTTTTCAGGGTTCGTTTGCACATTTTTATGCATTAGTTGAATTTTCGATGCATTTATGTGCATAATTCAAATTTGAATTACATGCACATGCTCTAATGCATATAAATTGGTTGAAAATTCAAATATGTTTCCTTGGTTGCATGCTTAGGTCCCATGCAAGAAATGGGAATGAATGTCAAACACCCTGCCACCGTCACTCGGCCGCAAACATTGAGATTCCTGGTTTTTAAATTCTAGTAAATTCAAAACTCATCTGAAATTCATGAAACTTGGCATGCTATCATGGATCGGCATCGACATGCCGTGGTAATTTTTTTGTCCAATTTGGGGCATGTTTGGGTATAAGCTTCTCACAAACCAGAGCTTCTCACAACAAGCCTGATGGTTTCGTTAGGGAACGTCCCACCTTTGGGGACGAAATGATATCCGCTGCCTCTTAATGCTTTAACAATTTTTCTAGTGTCAACATAGGACAATAGGAGTGTTGTGCTAAATTTTGCAATTTTTTGGAGTTCGTTTGGACATTTTGATACATTAACTAGGTTTTCTAGGCATTTTATGTGCATCATTCAAACTTGAACTACATGCACATGCTCCTATGCATATAAATTGGTTGAAAAATCAATTCTTTGTCCTTGGGTGCATGCTTAGGTCCCATGCAAGAAATGAGAATGAATTTCAAACACTAGGGCACTGTTGATTGCCGGCAAAATATTGAGAGACCTTGCTTTTAAAGTCTAGCAAATCCAAAACTCGTATGAAATTCATGAAACTTGGCATGCTATCATGGAATGGCACCCGACATGCTGTGGTATTTTTTATGTCCATTTTGAGAGAAGAAGCGCTCGAATAACAGCCAAGAAATGCATTTTCAAACAAATTGCTGCCACTCTAACCTCGAAAACGTTTGTATAATTCAAATCGTGTGCGTTATGTTAACCATTCAAGTGACGCCACATGTCTTCGTTCTAATGGCTATAGGAGGTGCCGTGCGGACTGCAGCTTGACTGAACAGGAGGCGTGCCAGCGTAGTCCGGTGCGCAGGCTGACCGAGAGGCGTGCATGCTGTCCTACAATGCGTAGGCTCACCAGGAAGCGTGCGAGCTATACGCTGCGCAGGCTCACTGGGAATCGAGTTCTTTGACTTCCATGGCTGCCCGACTTCCTCTCCATTAATGATGCCCGAGCCGCTTCTTAATACGGGCGACCTTACTGTTCGCCTCCCATTCCCCTCCCTCCCGCAGACCTCCACCAATACCATGGCGCATAAGGATCATCTGCCACTAGTCTTCAAGTTTGGAGAAGTCGATTCCGAGCCGGAGGAGATAGAAAATAAGGAGGAATGGGGCCTCATGGACATGGCCCAGAACGAGCTGGCCGCGGGTATTGCTGCCCCGCTCCCATCCCCATGCCCGCGCCAGCGACCATCCCCATAGCATTGACGGGCTGGTCGCCGAGCACTATCACAGGGCTGGAAGCCGCCGGCGTCACAGAGGTCTCCGCGGACCCGCGCGAGCTCGTGTACATGCCAGTGCCAGCGCCCGTGCCCGTGCCCGTGCGTGCCCCTCCGCCCAACACGGCGCCGGTCCACGTGCATTTAGCTGGACCCGCCGTGCCTGTGCCCGTGCCACACCCCCCTCAGCGGCATGGGACACCTCCATCAACCGCTAGCTCTAAGCGCCGCCAGCTGCGGTCCTCCCGCGCCCCGCTCGTCGATCGCGCGATGACATGATGTTTGATTTACATGTGAAGAACATTCTGAGCTTCCTTGAAGGCTTCAACAACGGCATTCCGGAGGACAACAACGAGAAGAACGACATGGCCCGCCACCTCCACCACCGCCGGAAATAGTTGTTTTCCTGGGTTTAATATTGTATCTCGATCGCAAACGTTTTAGTTAGAACACCCGTATGCAAATTGACAGCTTCCCCAGGAAGCCAAGGGAAAATGTGCCGAGCAGGATTTGTGTAGCTCTTGGTCGCAAACATTTTAGATAGAACACCCGTATGCAAAGCGAGAGCAGGATTTGTGCATCTCTTCAATGCAAATGGTTTTTTTGGATGACCCGTGTGCAACAACTTACAAACAATTTGGTAAGATTTGCATCTTTTGTATTGGGTATGTTGCCATTTGTCAAACTTGAAAGATTGACATTTGTTGATCTACTAACATTGCAATTTTTCAACCTTGAAACATTGTGATTTGTCAAAATATGCAGCTAAAAATCACTAGTATTATCTAATTTTTGCAACTAAAATTCAGTAATTAAGCATAGATTTCATTAATAGATTAAGCAGTCATGCTTAATTTATACAAACAGTTCAACATGACAGCTGAACCGGCCAAACTTTTCCCCAATTTTTGCCAACCACGTACTGAAATAGCTAGTTCTATTTTATATACTAGCTAATTTTAAGTACGTTCTACAGTTCCACCATATCTATAGTCAGATGAACTGAACAAAATAGCCCCTAAATACTACTACTACGGAGGGGCTTTGTACTACTTCTGGGAGCCTCTCCTCTGCCGAGCGTGCTCAGTAAGAGGTAGAGGAGGAGGAGCCTACCGACAAGCTAGACAAATGCAGTACGGTGTCTGCCACTGCTGCACGTTCCAGATGATCCCTCATGAAGCGGTTGTTCTCCTCGCAGATCTCCTTATTCCTCACCTCTGAGGAGGCGTGTGCCACGGCCATGGCGGCGGTAAGGCTCTTTGCATGCTCGACGAGGCGCTCCTCCTCCTCCCGCAGGAACTCGGTGTAGCGCGCAAGGTCACTGACGGACGCGCCGGCATCCACCTCCGCCTCCCACCTTCGGGCGGCGGTGACGGAGCGGGTGATGACCACGGCGGTCAATGGTTGGCTGGCGGCTAGGGCGGCCGACAATGGGGTTGCCTCCACGACCACCACCTCCCGCCTTCGGGCCGCGGTGGCGGAGCGGGTGATGGCCACGGTGGCCGGCAGTGGGGTGGCGGCCATGACGGCCACCTCCCACCTTCATGTCGCGGAGGCGGAGTGGGCGATGGCCCTGTTTTCGACGGTGGTGTGGCGGCAATGCAGGCCGGCAACAGCTGCCGACGAGCACCGGCAGCGGAGCGTGTGGCGGGTGTTCCGTGCAAACCCAACAGGGATGCCACACGCACTACACTACGCCAGGGACTGCGCTACCGCGGCGGTGTAGCCTCCCAGCTGGAGCTGTCATCTGATGATGGCGGAGTGGCTGAGCGACCACGACGGACCGGTGCCATTGGCGACTGTGGGAGAAGCAGACGATATAAGCTACAGGGAGGGAGGGGAAAAATGCGACGCGGGACTCGCCGGCCGTGAGGGTTTTTATAGCAGGCGGGTAAGCATTGGGATTTTGGGGGATTTGACCCAGTCGGGTAGGAAGCTTGCGCGGGAACCTACGAGGTTGCGTGGGAACGGGCTCACCGACGATTCATTCGCGCCACCGTTTGGCCAAAAGAACGCCCCCGCGTGCTGCGCAAGCTTGCGTTGTAAGCCGTTTGCGGCGGCATGGTGACAAGACCTGCGACAGGAGGACGAAAGGCCGCGTACACATACGGTTAATAAAAAACATTTTCGATTGAATTACCTACTATACACCTGTCCTGGTTTATAAATAGGATTTAACTAATAAAATACGAATGCATGTCGCCAAAGATTATATAGTTGGATTCGTATTTTAACATAGTTTCCAATTATATAGTTATTATAACATGCATTAACATTTTGTTGGTTAAATTTGAGGGCAAAGTACGACCCATAATATAAAGGGGACTATAGACCAAGACGGAGGTAGGAGCACACGGCCCTCTCTATGCAGCGACGCAAGTGCCGGCCGGCTTGTAGGCGACCATTTCCTGCGTGACCAACTGCTCTATGCGTGTGGTTGCTGGCGGTTGAGGCGGCCGCGGCGCGCTCTTCTCGCGTCCCGGCGCGCGTGCTCTGCCCTCTCGCATCCCTCCAGGTGCTCTGCACTCGTCCCCCCACGCGCGTTGTCAATGTTTGTGTGAATGCGGTTGCACTAAGCACGACTCCACAATGTAGTTACCCGATGCAAAAACTGCCATGCGGACGCGCCGAGAATCCAAGCCGCCCGGCCCCCATCTATTCCTGCAGCCATTTACCTTCATCTCTCGCGTTACACAACACAATAAGCACCTCCAGAACAACACATACAGAGAGGAAAGTCAGCGGTTCCAATGGCGATCCCCGTGGCTCCAATGGCGCTCCCAACGGCCGACGACGACAATGCCGGGAAGTTCGCCACGCATCACATAGTGGACACCCACGTGAGGGGGAAGGCCCTCTCTTCTGGTGTACACAAACGATCCGGTGTCGGTGGAGAGGTCCATCCAAACTATGGAGCAGTTCCTTGCCGAGGACAAGTACCAAGTGGTCGGCTTCGACCTCAAGTACATCATCGGTCGTGCCTGGCACGATCACAAGGTTGTCGTCACCCAGTTGTGTGTGCGACATGACGTCCTCGTCTACCACTACCACATGGCCACAAGGCCTTGCGGGCATTTCTCCAGTTTTATGAATAGCTCCGACTACAAGTTCGATGCGGTGGACACCACCAACGATCTAAAAGTGCTCAAGGTTTCGGGCTTGAAATGCCCGAATCTTTTCAACATCCAGGACCATTACAAGGTCTGGGGTAGCGCCAAGAACAAACTGAACTCCCTGGTTGACCTCACCTCGGCCATCATCGACCTCTACTACATGAAGATGAAGGATGAGAGCAAGAAGGACAAGGACACCTGGCACAGTGTTTGGCATAAGAGACTGGATGAAGAACATGTCAAGTAAGCGATCCATGACGCGTACACAAGCTACGAGATGTACAGGCGGATCGTTGACATGAGGAAGTGTCTTGTTCGTGACCCAGCTGAGGGATCGAGCCACAGAGCAGTGGCGGGAGCGTCACAAGAAGTAGATGACTAGACGATCGTTTCTCCTACTTTACAATGCATGCAATTGTTTATTGAGGTGTGTGTGAATGATCTGTATAGTCACTTATGTAATTGGATGTTTATTTCAGTTATATATATATATATAGACACACACACACACATGTTATTCTTCTGTAGACAGAGCAAATCACACGGCTTATTAGCAGTAATCGTCTGTGTTGTTATTGGTCTTCGCACACATTTCTGATCACGGACCTGTTTGCCGCGTATCACACACATCTTGTTCAGTTGAACCGTTTCCACAGTGTTGCGCAATAAAGGCTACAAAGAGGGATCGACAGCAGCAAGGACCAGCTTCCCTACCTATAGCTCATCTAACAGAACTCCCAAGTTAATTGTGTTGAGGCTGGAGTAGTCATGATATGGGTGACCGGATGGGAAGTGGACTCAATATTAGCTAGTTGGATGTGTAACTGCAAAGGTTTATTATAAACCTTTGTAGTGACCCATCCATCCAGTTAATATCGAGGTCTTTGTTTTGTAATTTTTGACATTATTTCTTTTTTGAACACATGTTGATTGGCTTGAAGAAGGTCTATCTCGTTACTTTTTGATAATTGTTTATACGCAAGCTACTAGTTTGCATTTTTGATAGTTTTTTGTACGAACAGAATCGCACACGAAATTACTATAGTTACCGTCTGAGTTATAATTTCTCATTGCAAACAGTTCATCCGAGTGAGCTGTTTGTTGCGTATCACACACATCTGGTTTACACGAATCGTTTGTGTTCTTTTGGCTGATCGCAAATGCCGCATATCACACACATCTTGCTAAGATGAATTGTTTTCGTTCTCTTGCCTAATCGAAAACAGTTTGTCCGAGTGAATCGTGTGCCGTATATCGCACACACCTTGATATTGCTGACCATTTCTCTTGCATTCCATAATAGAACATAGTTCCTCGAAGAGAATTGTATGCCATATATCGCACACATATTGATATGGCTGCTTGTTTTTGTTGTTCTTCCTCATTGCAAATTGTTCTACTTTATCAACCATATTCCCTTCATCGCACACGCAACTAAAATCCTAACCGTGTTTGATGCATCCGTCATCACAAACGTCTTGGACATTTTTGGCAGTTCTCTGACACCACCGTTTGCGATTATTGCATCGCACACAGTTTATCGAAGGGTCTCTGATCGTAGCGTCGCGTTAGCAGCATCCTGTAGTAGTGACTACAAGGGAAATGATTATAGGTAGGACATCACTAGTAGTGCTGGAAAATAGCAAGCGCTACAAGTAACTCTTTAGCAGTAGCCCTGGAAAAGGAAAAAAATGCTACTGCTAAGTGGGGCCCAACAAGCCCACCAACGCTAGTTGTAGTAGCAGCGCTGTCCAAAATCCAACACTACTACTGAAATTTTAGCAGTTGCGCTTTATTTTACTGCACCGCTGCTGATAGCGGGCCCCACTTAACGGTAGCGCTTTTCCTTGAAAGCGCTACTACTAAGGACTGTAGCAGCAGCGCTTTCTGGGACACAACGCTACTACTAGTTGTGGTTGGTGATACCTTTTCACCCCCACTCTCCCCGTCCTCCCCACCCCTTTTCCCACTATCCACCTCGATGGGCCCCGGCGCTAGTGCTACCGCCACTACCAACGCACGGGTGAGAGCATGAGTGGATTACTGGCGACGCTGCCACGATGACAGGGCAGTGCAGGACTGCGCGGGCGACCTCCGTACCAGCAGACATGAAGCGCGCCATGCGTCAAGCAGAGGCTCGTGTGGCAACCGGATCCCGTCGAGGTTGATGAAGATGCTGACAAATTACACATGTGTTGTAGATGAAAAATGGCGGCGAGCAACAGAAACCTATCACAGACCAGAAAACCAACAAGAAACACTGATCAACTGATCGGCGAGAGAGAAAAAAACTCAATCAATGGATTGAGGAAAAGGCTCTCTAGGGAAGCTGATCAACATGATCGGTGCACGAACCCTAGATACATGTTGCATGGCCCCCGATGGTGATCATGGAGACCGACCACCCTGGGGGCGGCACGGAGCGGAAGCGGCATCGGTTAGGGTTTGGATCGGTTAGATTGATTCCATGTTAGAAGGGATAGAGGAAGATTGGCGGAATATGATGATTATATTGCCTGAGACATGTAGGCATATATATAAGAGTACATGATCATCTTGGAGTAGAAGGCAAGGTAGAATAATATCCTACGCTATCCTAGCTTTCCTAATAATCACGATACTCAACAAACTGCGTAAGCGTCATCGGTAGCCGCCTCGCATGGCCAAGAATGAAAGCCTATCGGAACCAAGTGTGATGAAGTAGTGAGTTGCGATGCGCGAAGGCATTTGTCGCAGAGCCCGTCATGGACCTTTCACCCGAGTCATCGTGTCGAGGCGTCCGGTCAGATCGGGACGGCCCAGAGCCGCCCCAAGAAGCTTCCGTGCCAAGCCACCCGACAAAGGACAGTCGGGAGGATCTGTTCATGCGCAAAGAAGCAAAGGAGGTTCAGCTGGACGTGTGGAGCCTGTTCAGCCAGCGGTCTCTAAACCGATTGTGTGTAGGGCCGCTCGTTGGATTGCCCGGCTGGCGTGTTTTGATTAGCTTTGTTCTAGCATGTTCCTGGCTTAGTCAACTTTTTTTATCCGGGGCACTGTGCCGGTCCGTCCCACGTAGGTGACGGTTAGCGTCTTGTCCGACGATCACGAAGGCAATCACACAGCGTCCTCGTCCTTTTTTTTGACCAGTGAAAACAGCAGGAGAGCCTCCTACTGTTGCTTTTCTTTTATTATTTAAAAAATGTTAACCATGGGTTAAAATTATAGAACAGGTTTGATTTACATGGCTAAAACAAGAATACAGAAGGTTCAAAACTAGCCTATGTAAAACAGGGGGGTCACAGAGATAAAGAGTTTGAAAATCCCTCTAAAAAACTCAAATTTTGGGGGTTGATCCTATAGCCCAGGATCACAAAATCTTCCTTAAGCTTCCTCAGCCACTCAACATGCGTGGCCACCTCTCCATCAAAGATCTCTCTGTTGCGTTGCTTCCAAATATTCCAGGAAGTTAATATAGTTATCTCTTTGAACAAAGGTCCTCACCACCTCACTCTAGCTCTCTCATATCTGTGTTGTATGTCTGGATCGTTGTCCCAATCAATGCCCACAACCTCCCAGCATTTGGCGGCAAAAGGACATTCATAACATAGATGAGCATTTGTTTCTACAACTCCCATATTGCACATTGGGCAGTCATGATCTTCTCCAATATTAAAGTGCCTTCTTAGCAGTAGATCTCTTGTGTTGACCCTGTCATTTAACATCAACCATGCAAACACCTTATGTCTCATGATACACTTCGACTTCCAAATGGATGTGATGCATGGGGGAGCCAATACATTTCTGAACATGTATTTCTAAAACTTCTGCGGTTTGAAATCCACATAACCCAGCAAAGAATCCACTCATCCGTTCCCATAGCTTCCAGGTTAATTCCTTCCATGATCTCTCGTAGATTATCCCGTTCAGTTCTGGCTTCCATTGACAGTGGGAGCAGAAAGTTGTCCGCGTGATCATAGTTGTTGTAGTACTGTGCCAACGAGATGTCTTCGTCTTTAGCAAAAGAGAAAAGATGATCATGAGATTCCATCAAGGGTATTTCGTTTATCCAAACATCTTTCCAAAGAAGAACCGTGTCCCCCGCGGCCGGTATACATGTTGTAATCCCACGGTAAATATCCATCAGAGAGAACACGTCACGCCACCAAAAGGAGCCACAAGGTGTCTTCGCGTGGGGGGGGTGTATCGTCATAATGGGCATTCCAAACTAACATTACCCAGGGGACATCTTGCTTTTGAATGAATTTATGCAAGTACTTGAGCAGAAGAGCCTTCTTTTGGATTTGCAGGTTTAAAATTCCAAGTCCCCCTTTTTTCTTTGGACGACAGACAATTTCCCAGGCAGCCAAGGAGTGGGTTTTAGCATCCCTATCCACTTCTTTCCTCCACAGACAGTGCCTCCTTGATCTGTCAAAGATCTCAATCAACATGAGTGGGAGTTTGAGAACACACATAGCGAAGGATAATAGCGACGAAAGCGTGGAGTTAATCAATTGTACTCTCTCCCCGTAGGATAGCCAGATAGCTGATCCTGTCAACCTCCTCTCAATTCTGTCGACCAAAGGCATTAACTCTCTAACAGTGGGTCTTGTTGTGCCCAGAGGCAAACCTAGATAGGTAAAAGGCATGTCCCCTACTTGACATCCAAGAGCATTGGCCAGATCCACAGTCTTTTGAGCATTTACATTGATTGGCATTAATTGAGACTTAGTATAATTAATTTTTAGGCTAGTTGCCCGGGCATAAGAATCAAGAATGCCTTTGATTGTCTGTAGCTCTTGTTGACATGCTGGAAGAATGATTAATGTATCGTCTGCATATTGAATGACTGGATAATCTTCAGAAGCAGGCTGGTTAATTGGTAGTGAAATCAAAGCATCCATCCATGCTTTATTAATTAAAGACTGTAATAAATCTGCCGCAAGCACAAACAATAGTGGTGAAATTGGGTCCCCCTGTCTCACCCCCCGCTTACATTGGAATTCAGTACCAGGTATACCATTCAGAAGAATTGAAGAGGATCCAGACTGCAACAACATCTTAATCCACATGCACCATCTATCATCAAAACCCTTGCATGCCAAAATTTTCAAAATGAAAGAGTGTTCCATTGTGTCAAATGCCTTCTCGAAATCAAGTTTTAGAATTACAATTTCCTTGCCAGAGTGTTTGCATTGGTGTAAATATTCGAAGGCCCATCCGAGGCAATCCTGAATTGTCCTAGTTTTAATGAAACCATACTGGTTACGATGAACAACCTTTAAAATCCAGCGTTGAAGCCTTTCAGAGAGGATCTTTGTTATAACTTTGAGCACACAGTTTAACAAGGAGATTGGTCGGTAATCATTGACAGACTCAGGCGTTAGCTTCTTCAGTATAAGAGTGATTAATGACGTGTTCAAGCATTGCAAATTTATTGTCCCTTGCCAGAAGTCCTCACAAAGGGTGTAAAAATCTTCTTTTATTATGTCCCAACATACTTTGAGGAAAAGCCCATTGAAACCGTCTGGCCCTGGTGCACGATCAGCCGGAATGATTTTGATCACATTATCAATTTCTTCTTTCGAGAATGGAATAGAAAGTTCTTCCAAACCCTGACATTTTTGGACTAAGTCTGCAAGCTCAAAATCATAGACAGGCTGAGAAGACACTCCCATTCTCCTCTTAAAGCAATCGTAAAATGCTACAGCTTTTTCCTCATGATTTTCTATCACTCGTCCATCAGGTAAAACCAGAATGGTGATTGCATTTTTCCGCAGTCTTTCAATTGCACGTGCTTGGAAATATTTAGTATTTTCTTCACATTCGACAGCCCACCGAAACGTGCCGTGTTTTTTCCAGTACTCGCTTTGATATTTAAGCAATCGTAACATATGTGCTTTAAGGATTTTTCGAAAATTGGCTTCAGGGATATCTAGCTGTCAAGAGCGCTTATAAGCTCCAGGTCCAACTTGAGCGCATGAAGCAGGATGGGGGAGTGGGTGGCAGTTCACAAGAGCTCGGTAATCTAGAGAGTTGATACGTCTCCAACGTATCTACTTTTTCTCATGCTTTTCCTCTTGTTTTGGACTCTAATTTTCATCATTTGAATGAAACTAACCCCGAACTAACGCTGTTTTCAGCAGAACTACCATGGTGTTGTTTTTGTGCAGAAATAGAAGTTCTCAGAATGGAACGATACTTTGCGAGGATTTTTTTATATCAATAATAAGAATTTCTGGAGCCAAGACCTTCCGGAGAGGGGCACCTGGTTGGGCACAACCCACCAGGACGCGCCCCCCTCTCCTGGCGCGGCCAAGTGGGTTGTACCCACCAGGTGGCCCCACAGATGACTCCCATGATACAATAAAATCACATATTTCAAGAAAAAAATGAGGGAGGAAGAATTATCGCGATCCAGGAGACGGAGCCGCCGCCAAGCCCAGCTCTTCCTTAGGAGGGCAGATCTGGAGTCCGTTTGGGGCTCCGGAAAGGGGAATCTTCGTTCTTCGTCATCGCCAACCCAGCTTCATCGCCAATTCCATGATGCTCCCCACCGGGAGTGAGTAATTCCTTCGTTGGCTCGCTGGTCGGTGAGCAGTTGGATGAGATTTATCATGTAATCGAGTTAGTTTTGTTAGCGCCTGATCCCGAGTATCCATAATATTCTTAGTTTGATTTTGCTATGACTTTGCTATGCTTAATGCTTGTCACTTTGGGCCCGGGTGCCATGAACTTAGATCTGAACCATTTATGAATTCATCATTATATCCATGTTTTAGATCCGATCTTGAAAAGTTATAGTCACCTACTACGGTTATGATCCGACAACCCAGGAGTGACAACAACTGGGCCCACTCTCGATGATGACCGTAGTTTGAGGAGTTCATGTATTCACTATGTGTTAATGCTTTGTTCCGGTTCTCTATTAAAAGGAGGCCTTAATTTCCCTTAGTTTCCAATATGGACCCCGCTGCCACGGGAGGGTAGGACAAAAGATGTCATGCCAGTTCTTTTAATAAAGCACATATGACTATTTACGGAATACATGCCTAAATTATATCGATGAACTTGAGCTAGTGTCCTATCGCCCTAGGTTATAACTGTCACATGATGAATATCATCCAACAAGTCACCGATCCAATGCCTACGAATTTATCTTATATTGTTTCTGCTAAGTTACTACTGCTGCAGCGGTTGTCACACATGCTACAAAATACTGCTATTACTGTTACTGTTACTATTGCTGTTGTGGTACTATCAAAACTATCATATTACTGTGCTACTAGAAGAACGCCCGTGCGTTGCAACGGGGCCACATTAACTTTAAGAGTTCAATATTACGACATTGGCGACCTTTTTTACCATCAAATCCTCACACACACACTCTCTCCCTCCCTCTTCCTCACTCTCTCTCCCCCTCTCGCTCTCTCTAACACACACACATATCCATCTTATTGGGTACGGGACCATAATTCATCTATTTCACACACACACGCTAGTGCATAACAATATCGATTATGTGTATTATATTTGCCAGCAGAACTGAGAGAATTAACTTTAAGAGTTCAATATTCTGACCATGGGATATTTAGGCTAGCGTATATGGGAAATCAAAGCTAAAAATGACTCGATGAGTTAGGGATACATCAATAAATATTTTGAAAAAGTGATAAAAACAAATCTGCAGCAACTCGCGACCCCACGAACTCGTATTCGCAATGAGCAAGTTAGTGGGGCCGCCATGGTAGGCTAGCACCAAGGGACAAGGGCAAGAACCGCCTTCCCATACAACCTACTGATTCTGCTGGCGCTACTTTCATCCTAAGCCCATGAGTACCGCTAGTGTGTCGCCACGTACGGAGAAACTACGAACTGAAATTTTCATCCAAATCATGAAAAATGTTAATGTTCCTCTCCTCTCCCGTCCCTCGTGTGAACATACCCATTTCGTGGTTGGCTCTGCTCTACGCCAACAAGCTGGGGAAACAAATGCAAATGTTACACCGAGTCAAAATCAACCATCCCACAATCGTAACAATAGAAAAGATAATAACCAAAATTTAACAGGAGAACTACTGCTTGGCTCCCAGATCCATCTCGATAGCCCTTGATCTGGCTGCTGAGCTTCTCCTAGCCGCCTCAACATCACGTCATTACCAAACATGTAGTGGATGCCTAGTGGGA